>CM055197.1:382500-465000 GCA_029224185.1 Karalla daura | reverse complement strand
AGTTTCCTAAGGGTTTTGCTGTTCTAGTTGAATAAATCATACAGTGTGAGGCGGTTTTATGTCTTTTCTGCTATAGTGAGGTTGAGAACTGTAACAGTATATTGTGGTACGCTGTAATAAACTAAAATACATCATGATAGCCTTACAGTATATTTTAGACACATCTTTACAAGATATTACCCTGATATAAACCCCTCTAAATCTTTTGACCTAGAGGAGTGTTTTGCTGGCTCTGTTAAGTCCAGCACAATGTTAAGTCCTGCAAAAATAAAGTCATAGGTCATGTAAAACTAACACTGTAATCTAAAAGGCAAGTCATTACTTCTTTGTATGTGTTTGAATATTGCTCTGCTGTGTTTGTGCATCTACATGTTTTTAAATCAAGCACATTTTAAAAAGTTATGTAAATAAAATGAAATAACAGTGAAGCTTTAGTTTCTAGTCATATGCAAATATCTGGCATCATTAAATAGGTTTCACACAGTAACTGCACCAAACACACAGTTAACTGAACTGCTACACAATTCAGTAGATCGAACATCACAGGAGCGTTGAGACGTTTGTACAGATTATACAGTTTGTCCCTTTACAGTACAATGACGACTTCAGAGAAATGAGAAAACAAAATGTTTTTCTTCACTGTACACCATTATTTTTGTACCTGAAGACTACGTCTGTCCATGTTTTATGCAGTCTATGTGGTTTATACGCCTTGAGTGGTCATGAGGGCTAAAAAAGTGCCATACAAGAATCAGTTCTTTACTTTACTGCTAAGTAAAGTATCAATTAAATATACAAATCAAATGAATAAGCAAGAAAGCAACAAGAGACCAAGAAATAATGATAAATGACAGAAACAATAATACTAAGAACAAATGAGTAGTAATTACAATCTCATCATCATAATGAGTGTTTAAATTCCCCGCCCCTCTTTATATTGCCGCCCTCTTGCGCATGCCCCGCCCCGCCCCTTCACCAGCCCCGCCCCCTCCTCTCTGTGGGTCACACAGGAACAAGATGGCGGCGGGCGGAGCGGAGCTTCCTCCACCAGTCGTCGTGTGAGAGTCCGTGTCCTGGGGCAGGATGAGCCTCTGCGCCCCGTACCTGCGGTGAGTGTCTCCGGGGAGTCCCGGTACCCGAGCCCTGCACAAGGCTGCCCGCGGCCCGCGGCTCCAGCTCCACTAACCCGGGTTGTTTTGACCGAGAGACCATAGAGCCACCACCGCCTCTCAGCGTCTCTGCCTCGGCCTCATGTCTGGCTGCGGCCACGGGGGAGGCTCCGTGGTCCGAGGACCTGGACCTGGACCATTACCTGCTACTGGTTCTGGTCCGGGTCCAGAACCAGTCCCAGGTCCCAGTCTAGTCAGACTGTTGTGACTGCGCTGCTCTGTTGTTGCTAGCTAGCTTTAGCAGCTAGCTCCGCGCTAGCGCCGAACTGGAACCGACCTAGGACCGACCCTCAGCCCTGGTCCTCGATCCAACCTCAGCCCTAGTTCAACCCCCGGTCTCCGGTCTGACCCCAGCCCCTGTCCCCGTTCCAACCTCAACCCCGGACTACGGCATCGGCTGCACCGACGACCCCCGGACTGAACCGGGACTGATCGAGCCTCGTTAGCTCCGTGCTCAGGATCAGATCCCCGGTGGTTACCGGACCAGAGCCGAGACCTGTCACAGTGGGTCCTCCTGGGGCCCGCGGTCCGCCACTGTCACTGCCTCCACCCGGGGACCAGAACCAGCCTGGAGGAGTAGATTACTGTCTGTGTGTGTGCGTGTAAGAGGGAGAGATAGTGTCTAACCTTCTCTTCTCTGTTTACCTGGAGCAGACAGGCTGAGGCCCTGAAGGCTGACATGACAGGTAGGTCTGCTTTCTCAGTAATCTACCTCTACCTGTCCTCCCACTTCTACCTGTCCTCCCACTTCTACCTGTCCTCCTACCTCTACCTGTCCTCCCACCTCTACCTGTCCTCCTACCTCTACCTGTCCCCCTACCTCTACCTGTCCTCCCACCTCTACCTGTCCTCCTACCTCTACCTGTCCTCCTACCTGTACCTGAACGTCTACCTCTAGTTGCTGTTGCACTTGGTTTGTACTTGACTTGGTTGAAAGAGCAAGTGTGTATGCGTGCACTTGTGTGTTCTGGACAGATAAGTAAATTCCTGCTGATCAGCTGTAGAGTGATGAGGCGTGTTTCCACTATGGGATCTTCCGGGTCGTTTTACAGGAGCTTCACGCTATGTGCGTGTCTCCACTGCCCGGGCCGTTCCGACAGGGCCGCTTTCAGGAACTTTTACAGGAACCAGCGGAGAACCTGCTGGAGGAGAGTCGCTCAGATTGGTTGTAGTAAACGACATCAGCAGATCAGAACAACCGTGATCTGCTGCTTCATGACAGCTTCATGACAGTCAGCTCACCTTCGTCTGTCTCAGTCGTGTTCTCGCTCCTCTACCTCTGATACCATCACTGTGTGAAGCAACAGCACAAACCCAACAAACAGCCCAACTTGGTCCGTGTCCATGTCTAGTCTTGTGATTTCCTCCTCTGCTGCTGCTTTGTTTTGGTGCTTTTTGTTAGTGACGTTACGTTGGAAACGGACGCGCTATGATGACATCATCACAGCGTTCTTACGGGGCCGTTAGTGTAATGGAGACACGAGGCCTGAGAGGACCAGGCCAAGTCACAGCCCGGTCAGAACCTCAAAAAGAACCAGAACCAGTGTGGTGGAAACACACCTTTGCATGGACCCAACAGCCTCGTCTCACTCCGATCCCTCCTCACTGTTTCTCAGACTGATCAGGTTCATTGATTACTCTGAAACACTGCAGCTTTAAAATCAGATTAATAAACAATGCAGCTCGATCAGTCTCAGAAACTGTGTGTGTGTGTGTGTGTGTGTGTGTGTGTGTGTGTGTGTGTGTGTGTGTGTGTTCAGAGCTGCAACACAGTTATTCTTGCCGCTGACCAACCTGTCAGTCGTCTTGATTGATCGATGAGATGCTGATCAGTCTTTCAGTTCCGTTTTTAGAAGGTTTTAATCTTCACATATAATTACAGTAATTACTGCATATTCTCTGCAGAAAGTACAGAAAAGTCTGGGTAAAGTGTTTATAGAAGATGAAGCATCATAGTCCAGATGTTTGGAGATGTTAACAGGAGGCTGAGAGTGGAGTGTGCTGAGGTACGATGCAGCTTGATGTTCTCTCTGTCTCTCTCTCTCTTGCTGTCTCTCTGTCTCTGTCTCTGTCTCTGTCTCTCTCTCTCTCTCTCTCTCTCTCTCTCTCTCTCTCTCTCTCTCTCTCTCTCCCTGTGTCTCTCTCTCTCCCTGTGTCTCTCTCTCTCCCTGTGTCTCTCTCTCTCCCTGTGTCTCTCTCTCTCCCTGTGTCTCTCTCTCTCCCTGTGTCTCTCTCTCCAGGCTCAGTCGTGTCTCTCTCCAGGCTCAGTCGTGTCTCTCTCTCCAGGCTCAGTCGTGTCTCTCTCTCCAGGCTCAGTCGTGTCTCTCTCTCCTCAGACTCTAAACTGGGAGCAGCTGAGGTGTGGACGTCCCGGCAGGCGCTGCAGGACCTGTACCAGAAGATGCTGGTGACAGACCTCGAGTACGCCCTGGACAAGAAGGTGGAGCAGGACCTGTAAGCTGCTGCTCACACACACACACACACACACACACACACATACACATACACATACACATACACATACACATACACATACACACACACACACACACACACAGCCATCACTTGTGGGCACAACGAGGGATGTAATGGTAACGGTTTCCCAGCTTCACATTCAGAGCTCCATATGCAAATGGCCCCTGTCCTGCAGGCTAATAGCATGGCTATTGCTAGCATGGCTAACGCTGGCATGGCTAATGCTAGCGTGGCTAACCAGGAGGGCTGTGATGACCAGAGACCAGCCCAGTGGGACTTGAAGGATTATTTACAGTTTAAAACAATGTTGAGCAAATAGCTGTTTCGAGTTTTCGAGTGAGTTTATTTTGTACCCTGTCATGATGTGTGATGGTGAGTCTGTAGTGAAAACACTGACCAATCATCACGCTTCATCAGAAACTCAGAGCAGGTGTCGAGATATTCTGCAGAGCATAGTACAGCATCTGTCACAGTGTTTGATAGCCATTCCTTCCTGGTATGTTGTGAAGTATTGTGTTCGTTCCTAGTTGCAGTGAATTTGCTGTGTTCTGTCAAAGTTTTGCTGCATCAACCCTCTATATAAGTCCATAATAAATGTATTGAGATGTAAACTTTGGTGAAAGAGTTTCAGTCCAGATCATTTCAGTCTGTCATCACAGCGTGAAGTGCCTCATCACAGGAGACGGGTCGATAGGAGGTTTGTTGAGCCCTGCGCAAACTTCCTGTTGCTAAATGTGTGTGCGCGTGTGTGTGTGTGTGTGTGTGTGTGTGTGTGTGTGTCCAGGTGGAACCATGCTTTCAAGAACCAGATCACCACGCTGCAGAGCCAGGCCAAGAACCGAGCCAACCCCAACCGCAGCGAGGTGCAGGCCAACCTGTCGCTGTTCCTGGAGGCGGCCAGCGGCTTCTACACCCAGGTCAGAGAGCTGCAGTCAGCTGAGCAGGCAGCCGTCCACCCACCTCTGTGGAGAACTCATAGGGTGTGTGTGTGTGTGTAGCTCCTCCAGGAGCTGTGCACCGTGTTCAGTGTGGACCTGCCCTGCAGGGTCCGCTCGTCTCAGCTCGGCATCATCAGCAACAAGCAGAGCAGTGGCGGCGCCATCGTCACCCCGCAGCCCAGCTCCTGCTCCTACATCTGCCAGCACTGCCTGGTGCACCTGGGGGACATAGGTGAGGCTGCTCCTCCTCAGAGGAGCCTGCTCCTCCTCACAGCAGCCTGCTCCTCCTCTGCGGCAGCAGCCAGCCTGTAGCTCACAGCCCTTTGTGTGCGTGTGTGTGTGTTTCAGCACGGTACAGGAACCAGACGAGCCAGGCAGAGTCGTACTACAGACATGCAGCTCAGCTGGTGCCGTCCAATGGTGAGAAACACACACGTGACCCTCAGGGGAGCTCCTCACTCCTTACTGCACCACAAGCGTCTGTGTCTGGGTGATTCCTGAAGATGTTGAGCTGCTGCAGATGTTGCAGATGTTGTGACATGTTGCTGTGCTCCTCCAGGCCAGCCATACAACCAGCTGGCCATCCTGGCCTCCTCTAAAGGAGACCACCTCACCACCATCTTCTACTACTGCCGCAGCATCGCTGTCAAATTCCCCTTCCCAGCAGCCTCCACCAACCTGCAGAAAGCCCTGTCCAAGGCCCTGGAGAGGTGCACACTCACACTCACACTCACACTCACACTCACACTCACACTCACACTCACACTCACACTCACACTCACACTCACACAGCCTGTCCACACACGCCCCTGACCTGTCTGCTGGGTTGTTTGCAGCCGTGACGAGGTGAAGACCAAGTGGAGCGTGTCAGACTTCATCAGAGCGTTCATCAAGTTCCACGGCCACGTTTACCTGAGCAAGAGTCTGGACAAGCTGGAGCTGCTGAGGGAGAGGCTGGAGGAGCACTTCCAGGTAGCACCTCCTCCTGCCTCCACCTACCTCCTCCTGTGGCTCTGGCTGCCCCGCTCCGCATGCTTTTTGAGGCCTGACGTGTCTGTGTGTGTGTGTGTGCGTGTGCGTGTGTGCAGAGGCTGATCCTGCAGAAGGCCTTCAGCTCACAGCAGCTCGTCCACATCACCGTCATCAACCTGTTTGAGCTGCACCACCTCCGAGAGCTGACAGGGGGCGCCAGTGAGCAGAGCTGCAGCAGCGAGCAGCAGACCAGCTGGTTCCAGCTGCTGGGCCTCTTCAGTGAGAGACACACACACACACACACACACACACACACACACACACACACACACACACACAGAGTCCTGCCCTCAGATCCTTCAGCACTGTCCAGATCAAGGCTTCAGAGTTGGAGGTTCTCTTGGAGGACAGAGAGCAGGAGTTGCTGGAGCTGTGCAGTAACGCTGCTCTGTCTTGCTCCTCCTGCTCCTCAGTGTCCTTCCTGGGCGTCATGTGCAGCAGGGCGCTGCTCAACAGCTCCCGGGGGGAGGAGGTGCTGGGGGAGTGTCCTCTCCCTGCCATCAAGGTCTCTCTGGACTGGATCCGCCTGCGTCCCAGTATCTTCCACGAGGCTGCCATGGACACCAGGCAGCAGTGAGTGTCCTTTTGCTGCTCCTGCTCCTCCTCCTGCTCCTCCTCTGACTCCTTTCTCTGCTCTGCAGCATCTGGCCCTGGTTGGTCTCCATCCTCAACAGCTTCCAGCCCAAAGAGGAGGACGTGTCCTGCTCCTCAGGTACCACCACCTCTGGTTGTCTTCTCCAGCTAGAGACCAGCGGGTCCCTCTGGTCCCGTCAGCTGCTCCTCATTAGTCACAGACTCAGTAACGACTGTTTTAACACTGACCTGAAAAAGACAAAGACAGAGATGTGTATGATTGTTTGTGTGTTTGTCTCCATATGTCTCACGTGTGTGTGTGTGTGTCTGTCTGTCTGTCTGTCTGTCTCAGTGATGCCGCTGCCTGAGGAGTTTGAGCTGCAGGGCTTCCTGGCGCTGCGTCCTGCTCTGAGGTCAGTCCAGCTCGGGCACCAGTGATTGGCTTAGGGACTGCCAGGGTTCCCTGCTCTTACTGTGTGTGTGTGTGTGTGTGTGTGCGTGTGCGTGTCGTGTGTGTGTGTGTGTGTGTCCCCGTGTCCTCCAGGGCACTGGACTTCACTAAAGGTCACCAGGGCATCATGGTGGACAAAGACGGGCTCCCAGTTCACACCCGACACCAGAGACTGATCAGCCTGGGCAAGTGGGTGGCAGACACACAGCCAGGGTGAGAGAGACGCACACACACACACCCACACACACACACGCACACGCATACTTCTCAGACATGCATTAGTGTGATTAGAGGAAGCTCCTCTGGTTGTGGCTGGGATCTATGCAGGCTGAGCTCAGCCAGTCTGCTCTTGTTTATGTTGCTGGTCAAAGTGATTGACAGCTATCGTTTTGTGCCTCATCTGTTCTGACCAATCAGCTACCTGGCTGGTGCCAGGTAGCTGATTGACAGGCGTCACGCCCCTGTTATTTACTTGTCATTGGGGTTGAATTCATCTAGTCCAACGGCTGTTTTCAGACCAGAGAGATAGGAGAGGAGGAGGAGAGGAGGAGGGGGAGACGTGGTGGAGGTGTAGGAGTTGTGGAGGAGTGGGGGGTGAGACTTTGTATTCGTACACTCCATAATTCTACATTTAATGCTAAACTTTATCTTTGAACGTCATTTCTAAACTTTAACTTTAAACTTAATTTTTTTTGACATTTTGGGGGGTTGTTCTTTTTACTTTCTTCATCTTCACTATCACTGACTTGCCTTGTTGGGCACAGTGTCTTCTCTCTGCCTTGGGGACAGGGACAGGGCCGTCCTGCGCCTCCCCTCGCCCTCCTTTCAAAGCGCTGCGTCATTGCGTAACGCCAGAGCTGGAGGAGCGGGGGCAACTTCTTCAGGATGTTTTCCTCAGTGACGAGGTCGAGACGGCTTCTTCAGCCACCTGCAGGCAGATGGAGACACGATCTCCTCCAGCATCTCTGTCAGGATCAAGGTTCCTTTCAGCAACATCGTCTGGCCACAGTGGAGGTGAAGGTCCTCCTCCTAACACCCCCCAGGCCACCTCTGTAGGGTGGAGGCTCACAACGATGCTGTAATGTTCTTCCCAGAGCTCTCCTAGGGTGAGGTTTGTGGCATCGGTAAGTCAAAGCACCGTTGGAAGAGGTGCTTTGTGAGAAGCTTCTTGACATTAGCAATGAGTTGCTGGTCCATGGGCTGAAGGATACAAGGGGTGTTTGGTGGCAGCTATAGAACCTCCTCTTCTAGGTGAGGAGGGTGTGGGGGCATTATCAAGGACGAGGAGAACCTTCAAAGGAAGATTCTTCACCGTAAGATATTTTTACAGACTGAAAACAAGGTTGATCCACTCGATAGAGAGATGTCTTCTCACCCATGCCTTAGGATTCGACCTTTGGTCTGTGGCCTGGCATTTTCTTTTCCTCCTGAGTGATGTTTGTCCTCCATGGCATCTTCTTCCAGAGTAGCCCAGTCTCCTGTTGGGGGATGTGTCCTTCTTCCTCTATTAATGTGAGGGAAGTTTTCACAAATGCTTGTGCTGCTTTCACGTCAGACATTCCTGCCTCACCATGGCAAAAAACGGAGAGTACCAGTGGTCGTCTTGAGATTACCGACCACCCTCGACTTGCTTTGAATTGCTCTCCTTCGGCACCTCTGACATGGTATGCTCGGTGCGTTTTCTCAGATGGTCGCCCCTGTTAGGGATTCTCCTGCAAGCTCCTTCTTCTCCAGCCAAAGCACCAGCAGCCTCTCCACCTCTTCATCGCCTGAGGTCCAGAGTGTTGAGATGATGGCAGGCGCACAGCAGGCACCCCCTGGTCAGGTGTCTGTGACTCCGTGCTTCACCTCTAACGACATCACCCCTTTCTTCTCGTCACTGCCGTCCGTAGCACTTGTTTTCTTGGTACCCTTGATGAATAACAGAAAAACACTCAAAAAAGCACAGAACAAAGCAGAACTAAAGAAACTAGAGAGGACAGAATTAGAGATCCTCCACAGCGCAGGTATGACGGCACGCTCGCTGCGCCACCTGGTGGCGAGAAGTTTGTTTCTAGAGCAACATGTTGTCCAAGCAACGGCTCGTATGTCAGAAATAGTTAAAGGGCTCGTGAGTCAAGGTATGTCTGAACACCTCACCACTGCCGAGCTGCTGGTCAGCTGACCAGAGAGGAGCAGAGACAGCCAATCAGAGAGCAGCATGCCCGACTGTGTGCTCCGGTTAACTGGTTGCAGTTGGAGATGAAGATGAGCTGGAAGTTTAGTTGACGCTCTTTAACTAGTACCACTAGGACTCCTGCAGGTCCCGCAAACTATTATGAATAACAACAACAGTAATAACAACAGCAGTAACATAGTAATAACAGCAACAACAGCAGCAACAACAGTAATAACAGTAATAACAACAGCAGTAACATAGTAATAACAGCAACAACAATAATAACAGTAATAACAACAGCAGTAACATAGTAATAACAGCAACAACAGCAGCAACAACAGTAATAACAGTAATAACAACAGCAGTAACATAGTAATAACAGCAACAACAGTAATAACAGTAATAACAACAGCAGTAACATAGTAATAACAGCAACAACAGCAGCAACAACAGTAATAACAGTAATAACAACAGCAGTAACATAGTAATAACAGCAACAACAGTAATAACAGTAATAACAACAGCAGTAACATAGTAATAACAGCAACAACAGCAGCAACAACAGTAATAACAGTAATAACAACAACAGTAACATAGTAATAACAGCAACAACAACAGCAGCAACAACAGTAAAAACAACAGTAATAACAGTAACAACAGTAACAGTAATAACAGTAACATAGTAATAACAGTAACAACAGCAGTAATAATAGCAGTAATAACAGTAATAACAACAGTAATAACAGTAATAACAACAGTAATAGCAGTAATAACAACAGTAATAGCAGTAGTAACAGTAATATTAACAGTATTAAGCATTAGTAAGGTGAGGTGGGACAGGAAACAGACTGACTGCTGTGTCCCTGTGTCCAGGCTCATCCAGTGCTCAGTGGGGGAGCAGGGCCTCCTGGTCTTCCTCAGTGACATTCCGGAGCAGGCCATCGAGGAGCCCCAGGAGAAGGAGGTGCCGGTGCTGCAGGAGGCATCCAACGGGGAGCAGCCCGGTTCAGACGGAGGCGTCTCCGGCCTCAAGTCCGTGCTGTCTGCTGGGAGGACGCAGAGCGGCTGGAGCGAGGGCGAGCGGCCCGTGGTCACCTTCAAGGAGAACATCAAACCCCAGGAGCAGAGCCGGGAGCAGAGCCGGGAGCAGAGCAGGGAGCAGAGCAGGGAGCAGAGCAGGGAGCAGAGCAGGGAGCAGAGCAGGGAGAACCGGCAGCAGCAGCTGAAGGAGAACGGGAAGGAGCGACGGGACGGGAAGAGCTGCTGCAGCTCTGGGAAGGCTGAGGCTGGGAAGAGGGACGGGAAGAGGAAGAGTGACGTGAAGAAGGGACGAGAGGACAAGATGCTGGAGCCAGGCAAACAGGTACGCACGCACGCACGCACGCACGCACGCACGCACTTATACACCTCTCTCACTTTGTCTTTTCCCACCTCTGTTTCTCTCTGTCTGTCTCTTTCTGTTTCTCTCTCCCTGTCTCTCTGTCTCTCTCCCTGTCTGTCTCTGTCTGTCTGTCTGTCTGTCTCTCTCTCTCTGTCTGTCTGTCTGTCTCTCTCGTTTTTCTCTCTCTGCCTGTCTGTCTCTCTCTCTCCCTGTCTATCTGTCTGTCTCAGGTGAAGGCTCAGGCTGAGCTCAGGAAGACTCCAGTGTCTGAGGCCAAGAAGACCCCAGCCACTCAGACTCAGACCACCTGCTCCTCCCAGTTCATCCCCATCCACCACCCAGGAGCCTTCCCCCCTCTGCCCAGCAGGCCAGGTATAGATCAGTTATAGATCAGGTCTTCCTCAGGTATAGATCAGTTATAGACCGGGTCTTGCTGAGGTATAGATCAGGTCTTGCTAAGGTATAGATCAGTTATAGATCAGGTGTAGATCAGTTATGAGCTGTGAAGTGAAGCTGAATATTGTTGAGTGATGATTTTCTGCATTGATCTGTATTGTTTCTTGAACACTTATTGACGCCCCCCCAGGTTTCCCTCCCTCAGCATATGTGATCCCGCCCCCTGTGGCGTTCCCGGGGCTGCAGGTGAACCCAGGCTTCAGCTTCTCCCCCGGGGTGTCGGTGCCGGGCCCCTTCCTGCAGGCGGGGGTGCACGGCCAGGCCGGCAGCCCGGCCGGGAAGCAGTCCCACATCCCCTACAGCCAGCAGAGGCCCTCGGGCCCCGCCCCCTCCCCACAGGGCCCCGCCCAGACACCGGCCCCGCCCCCCTCCCAGCAGGCCCTGCAGCAGTCAGTGCAGCTGCAGGTGCTGAGTCAGCAGCAGTCACCCACCAAACCAGGACAGCAGGGGTCGATGGGCAAGAGCCCCCCCCTCCACCCAGGACTGGCTCAGGTCAGCACACACACACACACACACACACACACACACACACACACACACACACACACACACACACACACACACACACTGTGTTGTAGCTGCTGCTCACAGCCACCAGAGGCATCAACACATCTTCAGTTCTGATCAGCAGTCACTCAATCACTGCTCATGACCAGTCAAAATGAGTTCATGGGGGCGGGACAAGAACCTGTCAATCATTAGTCTAGTCATATCTGGTCTGCCTTGCAAATTTCTGACCAATGAGGGGACAGTTGGTTCTTTGAGGGTTAACTGGTTATTGTGGAAACAAACGAGCCAAAAGTGCCCAGGTGTGTCTGAGGTGCGTCTCAGGCTCCTGCAGTTGTTCACTCTACTGTGTGTGTGTGTGTGTGTGTGTGTGTGTGTGTGTGTGTGTGTGTGTGTGTGTGTGTGTGTGTGTTTGTGTGTCAGTACATGCAGGTGCAGGAGCAGCCGGCTCAGATCTGGAACCAGGCTCAGGCTGCTCTCCAGAAGATCTCCCCTATGCAGATATCCCTGAAGCAGCAGCAGCAGCAGCAGCCACAGACCTTCTACATGGCTCCTCAGGATCCTCTGAAGCTCTACGAGCAGCAGCAGCAGCTGCAGCAGCAGCAGCAGCAGATCTCCAGCCTGGACAAGAAGATGAAGTTCCCCAGCGTGAAGATGCAGGACTTCTACTGGGAGCCGTCCTACAGGATTGGGGACGGTCTGGCTGTCATGGCAGACAGGATGAAGAGGCCTCCACCTGGAGGCATCTGCCCCGAGCAGGACCCTTCCCCAGGACCCAGAGGACCCCCCTATGAGGTGAGGAGGAGGAGGAGATGAAGAAGAATGATGCTCTGTGTCTCCAAGGGTTCAGCAGAGAAAAGCTGTCTCCATTTAGGTTTCACTGCACAGTTGACAGTCTGTGGATGTCCAGCCACTCTGGGTGGACAGAGAGAGAGAGAGAGAGGGAGAGAGAGAGACAGAGAGAGAGAGGAAGAGAGAGAGTGGGAGGGAGAGAGACAGAGAGACAGAGGCAGTCTCTCCTCTCTGCTCTGTGCTCCTCCAGCTGTCGCCCCCAGGCGGTCGTCTGCTGTAAGTGCAGGACGTTGTCCAGGACCAGGCAGGAGGAGCAGGAGGAGCAGGCAGGAGGAGCAGGGGTGGGCAGGGAGGCGGAGCAGCAGGAGCAGCAGCAGTTCTGATATGTGCAGCTTGTAGCTCTGAAGCTTCTCAACAGAACTTTCCTACCTTCCTTCTCACTGGCTCTGTCCCCCTGTTCTCCTGCTGTTCTTCCTTCCTCCTCTCTCAGGACAACAAGCCTCTTCTCCCCCCCGACCTGTTAAAAACTCTAGCAGATTTTGAGGAGGAGGAGGAGCTCCTCTTCTCTAAGCCTCCTGAGTTCTTCCAGGCCCTGGCCGCTCCTCTTAGCTCTGCTCCTGGACCAAACATGTTTGTATGTAGCCACTTCTAAGCCCCCCCCCCCCCCATCCATCCATCCATCAGCCCTCCCAACCCATCCATCAGCCCCCCCATCCATTCATCCATCAGCCCCCCCCCCTTCCATCAGACCTGCAGCCACTCTGCCCGTCACGCTCATCTCTTCATCCTTGGGTCCTACTGTGTGTGGTGGAGGAGGAGGAGCAGGTGGAGGAGCAGCAATGATGTGTAGATGATGTGTGGTCCTCCTCTCCTCACCCTCAGACCTGAAGCTTCACAAAGAGCAGCTGGACTTCAGTCTCAGCTGTTCCTGAACTCTGCTCCACTCTGCCTGCAGGGCCCCGGTGCCGTCACACACCCCTCCCCCCACACACACACACCTCTACATACTCACACACCTCTACACACACACACACCTCTACATACTCACACACCTCTACACACACACGCACCTCTACACACATGCTCACCTCTACACACACACACAAACACACCTCTACACACACACACACACACCTCTACATACTCACACACCTCTACACACACTCACACACCTCTACACACATACACACACCTCTACACACACACGCACCTCTACACACATGCGCACCTCTACACACACACACCTCTGCATACTCACACACCTCTACACACACACACACACCTCTACATACTCACACACCTCTCCACACACACACACACCTCTACACGCACATGCACCTCTACACACACACACACACACACACTCATCGGGCTCTTGTAACAGCTGCTTTACTGCCCCGCTGGTTAAAAGAGCCTCATCCATCTCCTCCCGTGTGTATCATGCCGTCTCAGTTAATAGAGCAATAAATCGGTGCTTTTATTTTGAAAAATGTCTTCCTGCTACACTGTACTGAATACTGCTGGTCTACTACTCACTAATGCATAGTCCGTCAAAAACAGAAGCCGTCCTGCATGTGACGGATCTGACAGACTGATGGTTTGGTGAAGGTGTGGTGAGGGTTGGTTAGGGTGTGGTGAGGGTTGGTTAGGGTTGGTGAAGGGTTGGTCAGGGTTGGTGAAGGGTTGGTTAGGGTTGGTGAAGATGTGGTGAAGGGTTGGTCAGGGTTGGTGAAGGGTTGGTCAGGGTTGGTGAAGGGTTGGTTAGGGTTGGTGAAGGGTTGGTCAGGGTTGGTGAAGGTTGGTTAGGGTTGGTGAAGGTTGGTGAAGATGTGGTGAAGGGTTGGTTAGGGTTGGTGAAGGGTTGGTCAGGGTTGGTGAAGGTTGGTTAGGGTTGGTGAAGGTTGGTGAAGATGTGGTGAAGGGTTGGTTAGGGTGGGTGAGGGTGTGGTGAGGGTTGGTTAGGGTTGGTGAAGGTTGGTTAGGGTTGGTGAAGGTTGGTTAGGGTTGGTGAAGATGTGGTGAAGGGTTGGTTAGGGTTGGTGAAGGGTTGGTCAGGGTTGGTGAAGGTTGGTTAGAGTTGGTGAAGGTTGGTCAGGGTTGGTGAAGGTTGGTGAAGATGTGGTGAAGGGTTGGTTAGGGTTGATGAAGATGTGGTGAAGGGTTGGTTAGGGTTGGTGAAGGTTGGTTAGGGTTGGTTAGGGATGGTGAAGGGTTGGTTAGGGTTGGTGAAGGTTGGTTAGGGTTGGTGAAGGTTGGTTAGGGTTGGTGAAGATGTGGTGAAGGGTTGGTTAGGGTTGGTGAAGGGTTGGTCAGGGTTGGTGAAGGTTGGTTAGAGTTGGTGAAGGTTGGTCAGGGTTGGTGAAGGTTGGTGAAGGTTGGTCAGGGTTGGTGAAGGTTGGTGAAGATGTGGTGAAGGGTTGGTTAGGGTTGATGAAGATGTGGTGAAGGGTTGGTTAGGGTTGGTGAAGGTTGGTCAGGGTTGGTTAGGGTTGGTTAGGGATGGTGAAGGGTTGGTTAGGGTTGGTGAAGGGTTGGTTAGGGTTGGTGAAGGTTGGTTAGGGTTGGTGAAGGTTGGTTAGGGTTGGTGAAGGTTGGTTAGGGTTGGTGAAGGTGTGGTGAGGGTTGGTGTTTACTGACATGCCTTTTTATGTCTCGCTGCAGCCATGTAAGATGTGTGAATCCAGGGTGAACGTTACTACTGGAGGAAGTAACGTTCACCCCGACTCCTCTTCCTCTACTTATCTTCTTCTCCTCCTCTCCTCCTCATCCCTCCATCATCATGTTGACTGACATGGTCACCCTCCAGCCTACTGCTGGAACACTCACAGGTTGCAGGTGGCCGTTGCATAGCTAGCTTTATGCGTGCGGGCATGTACACGTGTGTGTGTGTGTGTGTGTGTGTGTGTGCGCATATGTGTGTGTGCTCCTCACCCTGTCTCTCCTTTGTCTCTGCAGCTGCCGAACCAGAGTAGGATGGAGAGCGGCCCCGATGTCGTCAGCCAGTCATCATCTCTGCTGCCCATCTCTGGCTTCCCCATGCAGGTCAGACACACACACACACACACACACACACACACACACACACACACACACACACACACACACACACACACACACACACACACACACACACACAAACTCTCTCCTTGCCCCCAGGGTGTGGTGATGCCTGTCGGCCAGCAGAGGGTGCTGTGATGTCAGGTTTTCTCTGATGGTGTGTGTGTGTGTGTGTGTGTGTGTCTGTGTCTGTGTCTGTGTCTGTGTCTGTGTGTGTGTGTGTCTGTGTGTGTGTCTGTGTCTGTGTCTGTGTCTGTGTCTGTGTCTGTGTCTGTGTCTGTGTCTGTGTCTGTGTGTGTGTGTGTGTGTGTGTGTGTGTGTGTGTGTGTGTGTGTGTGTGTGTGTGTGTGTGTGTGTGTGTGTGTGTGTGTGTGTGTGTGTGTGTGTGTGTGTGTGTGTGTGCGTGTGCAGGAGTACAGCCAGAACAGCATCTTCAGTCAGGCCTATGGGAAGAACCTGCCTGGGGCCAAGCCAGATGTTCCCATGATGCACCAGGAGCCGTCTCTCTACTCTCTGTTTGAGGGGACGCCGTGGTCGCCATCGCTCCCTGCCAGCTCAGGTAAACAATCCCCCCCCCCCCCAGGTCGCCTCGCTCCCTGCCAGCTCAGGTAAACAATCCCCCCCCAAGGGTCTGAGTCCCAAGCAGCCACCTCACTCTGTCCTCTGATTGGCAGATCACTCCACCCCAGCCAGCCAATCACCACACTCGTCCAACCCCAGCAGCCTCCCGTCCTCCCCCCCCACCCACAACCACGGCGCCGCCCCCTTCTCCAACTTCGGGCCCATCGGCACCCCGGATAGCCGCGACCGCAGGGTGCTGGACCGCTGGAAGGCTGACAAGACAGGTGGGGGGGGCACAAGGGGCGGGGGGGTGGAGCCAGAGGTGCTAGAGGGATGGGGCTTGGGGGACAGGGGCGTGGCTAAAGGAGGGGTCTGAGGTTCAAGACCAGAGGGGCGGAGTCAGAGACCTCAATGTGTGTGTGTGTGTGTGTGTGTGTGTGTATGGGAGGTTTGGAGGTGGGGGGCCACAGGGGGCGGGGTCAGAGGCTTGGAGATGTGCCACGGCCCCAGGGGGCGGGGCCAGAGGCTTGGGGGGCCACAGGGGGTGAGGTCTGTGTGCAGATGCTGACAGCTGCTGCTGGTCTCCTCAGGCTCGGTCGGCGGGTTCGGACTGGACTTCCTGCCCGCTGCGGCGTCCGCTGCAGCCACAGACACCAGCTGGCACCAGGCCACGCCCACCGGCAGCTCCTGGACCAATCAGGAGTCGCCGATGGAGGAGTCGTCTTCTACCGTGCTACTGGACAGCCTCAAGGTGAAAAGAATGAGAGAAAAGTAGAGCTGTCGTCCAGGGAGACAGCTGGCCTGCCGGGCTGAGTAGGGCTGAGTGTCACCACAAACACCAGGGCCCTGATCCATAAAGCAGCCTTACCAGTTAAGCCTTACCAGTTAAGCCTTACCAGTTAAGGCTTAACTGGTAAGGCTTAACTGGTAAGGCTGGCTTATTTTCCAGGGAATTCGATTCCATAACGCAGGCTCAGCCTACTTCAAACTCCGTTACCTGGCAGACTAACCTGGTCCAGTCCAGGGTCAGCACCAGCCTCGAGGTCAGGCTCAGCCTGAGTTGCAGCTTATCCAGGACACTTATGTGAAAGAAAATACATAAAAACCAATAATGTTCAATAATCACCATCAACAGTGTTGAACAAAATACATAATGACATGCTCTTTTAAAGATTGTATTGTTTCTGTTTATAATATTAAATATTACAATTAGTAATGGCTAACAAAGTAAACTAAGACGTGGTTCCCTGGTGTAACTGAGGTCCAGCCCAGTAACCCCAGTCCAGCCAGGACACTGGTAGTCATGTTCAGTGGAGTTACGTTGAAGAAGATGTCACATGCATGGGTTGCTATGACGACCAGACAGTCTTGAGATTCAGTCTTGATTCACTGATATTTATAGTGGGTGACGTGTTGTCCTTCCTGTCTCTGCCCCCCCCCCCCCCCCCCCGCCCCCCCCCCCCCCGCCCCCGCCCCCCCCCCCCCCCCCCCAGTCCATCTGGTCCAGCTCCATGATGCAGCCGGGCCCGTCGGCGCTGGAGCAGCTGCTGCTGCAGCAGAAGCAGAAGCAGCAGCGAGGCCACGCCCCCCTGAACCCGCCACACTGACCCGCCTGCTCCGGCTACAACCAGGAAATTAACGCGGTGAGACCACTGACGGTGGAGGCTGGGGAGGCCACGCCCCCTCCCAACGAGGCTGAGACTCCACCCCCACCCCCCTGGCCGGAGGAGCGGCGCTGCCCCCTCCTGGACGGAGGATGAGTTCTCTCCACCGCGGCGCAAGGCGCCACGACGCCGGGTTGACCGGTCAATCTGAACTCTGACGACCCCCCCACCTCCGACCCCCCCCAGCTCTGACACCACAGCACGCCCAAGCTCCGCCCCCTCCCTGACAGACCGGAGCCTCCGGCTGGCTGGAGCGCCAGTTTTTAGCGTCTCCGTCGCCCCTGAGTGACACAGCCGAGGGAGAGGGGCAGTGAGGGGGGCAGTGGGGGGGCAGACTGGACTCTGATTCATTCATTTTATTACTGAGCAGCAGGAGGAGGAGCAGGAGCAGCAGCAGGAGGAGGAGCAGGAGGAGCAGCAGGAGGAGCAGCTCTCTAAATATATAAATAGATTTTCACCGTTGGACTTGGAAGACAGAGCGTCCCCGGGACTTGAGAGGATGGGTGTGTGACATCAGTAGTCAGAGGAGGAGCTGGGGGCGGGGCCACACCAGGGGGTGGGGCCAGAGCTGCCACTCTTAACGTTAGATTCAAGAGGTTTTGGCAAAAAAAATAACTTTGGGTTTTTGGTTAGCTTTAGCTTTAGCCTAGCCACCTCTGACCCTGGACTTCCTGCACAGGCTGACAGACAGACAGACGGACGGATGGACAGACAGATGGACAGACTGAGAGACAGGTGGACAGACAGACAGACAGACAGACAGAGAGAGATGGACAGACAGATGGACAGACTGAGAGACAGGTGGACAGACAGATAGATGGACAGACTGACAGCTAGACAGACAGACAGGCAGATAGTAAGACAGATGGATAGACCTATAATCCTACAGATGGATGGACAGAGACAGACAGACAGACAGACAGGACCTGCAGCTGTTCCTGCTGCTGATTGGTTCTTCAGACGTGCTCCTGTGTCTTCTGGCCAGTAGGAAGTGTCAGCTTGTCTGAGGCTGCGAGCTGACTGGTTGGAACAAGACAGTTGGGTGGCTGGAGCCAATCAGAGCGCAGCAGCAGCTGGCCAATCAGGACACTGCGGTGCTGTCACTTCCTGTCCAGTTCCGACCGGCAGATAGTGAGAAGTTCCAGGAAGTTCCAGGCTGTTTTAGTTTTCTTGAAGCGACGTGTTTTTGCGTGGTTGTGCTTTTCATGTTGCATTTACTGAACGTGTTGAGAACAAAGTGTTGAATGTGAGCTGGAGGAAGCGCCTGAGCCCTCAGGAGCTGTCTGCCTTTAATAAACGTTACTGTCCTCAGCTGGAGCGGCTCAGTCATTCAGCACACACACACACACACACACACACACACACTCGCATACTCAAACACACACACACTCACACACACACGAATGATCAGCTTACCCAGAGCTGTTTTGTGTGGCTGATCTGAATATTCCAGACAGGTTAGGCAGCCTGTTCTCGTAGTTGCCACCATTTGTCTGCTATCCGACCTTTCTTCTAAACCAGTTACTATGAAGCTGGTAACTGGTTGGTCGGGCTGGTTAGAAGGAGCATCGTGTCTCGCGAAGCCGCACATAGTGGCGTTTGGTCATGTAAAATAACTTGAAGCCCATAGACAAAGTCCAGTCATGTTCAGCTGGAGCGAGTCTGTGGTCCTTCAGTAAATAAGATCACATGATCGGTCCTGTGAGTGGCAGCAGAGACAGCCAGTCAGAGCTCAGCCTACGTGAGGTTGCCAGATCAGCATGACAGAAGCCAGGTCTGAGCAGGAACAGAATGTAATACCACTCAAAGTGACTTACAGTCTTAATGTGTCACATTCACCCATTCAGGCTGGTCTGCACCATTCACACCTTCATCACCAGGATCTGAACCTGGACAGGTGGAGTTGTTCTGGGCGGGGATGGAGCCACCGACCTTCTGATCCATAGACCACCACAGACCTGCAAACGGAGAAATGCTCCATTCAACTGTCTGCTGAGGAGTAGTGTGTGTTCAGAGGCTCCGCCCCCTCAGGGCTGTGTCTCCACAGCTCCGCACACACATCAGATAAGACGTCTTCTCACAAACCACCAAGGTTGATGGGACAAACCTCAAGCCACATTCAGCTGCTGCTGCCGTCTCCCATTAACAAGCAGTTCAACAGTTTTTGTACGAGTGTTTCTCAGGGTGTACGTACCACTGTGACAGGAGTCTGCTCAGCACCCTGACAAAAACCAACCACTGAGACTCCAAACACGAGCTTCCAGATATACTATGATATAAAATGATGTGTATCCCTTAAAAACAATCCTGAATATAGGTGTTAAACATTCACTGAGTGTACAGCTACAGAGAAGTGAGCTAAATGTTTATAAATGCGTGTTTTCATCCAGCGAGTTTCATGCTGGACGGTGTCTTCATGAAGGAGTCGAGAGGAGCACAGGAAGTAAGGAGGCCAGCGCCCCGCACCTGACACGGCTCGAATTCTGTTGGAGGGAGCCGACTCCCTCTGACTCCCTCTGACTCCCACTGACTCTCTCTGACTCCCTCTGACTCCCTCTGACTCCCACTGACTCTCTCTGACTCCCTCTGACTCCCACTGACTCTTTCTGACTCCCTCTGACTCCCTCTGACTCCCTCTGACTCCCACTGACTCTCTCTGACTCCCTCTGACTCCCACTGACTCTTTCTGACTCCCTCTGACTCCCTCTGACTCTCTCTGACTCCGCTGACGCCCTCTGACTCCCTCTGACTCCCACTGACTCCACTGACTCCCTCTTACTCCCTTTGACTCCCACTGACTCTACTGACTCCCTCTTACTCCCTCTGACTCCCACTGACTCTACTGACTCTCTCTGACTCCCACTGACTCCCTCTTACTCCCTTTGACTCCCACTGACTCTACTGACTCCCTCTTACTCCCTCTGACTCCCACTGACTCTACTGACTCCCTCTTACTCCCTCTGACTCCCACTGACTCTACTGACTCCCTCTTACGCCCTCTGACTCCCACTGACTCCCACTGACTCCCTCTGACTCCCTCTGACTCCCTCTGACTCCCACTGACTCTCTCTGACTCCCTCTGACTCCCTCTGACTCCCACTGACGCCCTCTGACTCCCTCTGACTCCACTGACTCCCTCTTACTCCCTCTGACTCCCACTGACTCTACTGACTCCCTCTTACTCCCTCTGACTCCCACTGACTCCACTGACTCCCTCTTACTCCCTCCCACTGACTCCCTCTGCCTCCCTTTGATTTCCACTGACTCCCTCTGACTCCCACTGACTCCCACTGACTCCCTCTTACTCCCTCCCACTGACTCCCTCTGCCTCCCTTTGATTTCCACTGACTCCCTCTGACTCCCTCTGACTCCCACTGACTCCCACTGACTCCCTCTGACTCCCTCTGACTCCCTCTGACTCCCACTGACTCTCTCTGACTCCCTCTGACTCTCTCTGACTCCCACTGACTCTCTCTGACTCCCTCTGACTCTCTCTGACTCCCACTGACTCTCTCTGACTCCCTCTGACTCTCTCTGACTCCCACTGACTCTCTCTGACTCCCACTGACTCTCTCTGACTCCCACTGACTCTCTCTGACTCCCTCTGACTCTCTCTGACTCCCACTGACTCTCTTTGACTCCCTCTGACTCCCACTGACTCTTTCTGACTCCCTCTGACTCTCTCTGACTCCGCTGACGCCCTCTGACTCCCACTGACTCCACTGACTCCCTCTTACTCCCTTTGACTCCCACTGACTCTACTGACTCCCTCTTACTCCCTCTGACTCCCACTGACTCTACTGACTCCCTCTTACTCCCTCTGACTCCCGCTGACTCCCTCTTACGCCCTCTGACTCCCACTGACTCCCACTGACTCCCTCTGACTCCCTCTGACTCCGCTGACTCCCTCTGACTCCCACTGACTCCCACTGACTCCACTGACTCCCTGCCTCCCTTTGATTTCCACTGACTCCCTCTGACTCCCACTGACTCCCACTGACTCCCACTGACTCCCTCTTACTCCCTCCCACTGACTCCCTCTGCCTCCCTTTGATTTCCACTGACTCCCTCTGACTCCCACTGACTCCCACTGACTCCCTCTTACTCCCTCCCACTGACTCCCTCTGCCTCCCTTTGATTTCCACTGACTCCCTCTGACTCCCACTGACTCCCACTGACTCCCTCTGACTCCCTCTGACTCCCTCTGACTCCCTCTGACTCCCACTGACTCTCTCTGACTCCCTCTGACTCTCTCTGACTCCCACTGACTCTCTCTGACTCCCTCTGACTCTCTCTGACTCCCACTGACTCTCTCTGACTCCCTCTGACTCTCTCTGACTCCCACTGACTCTCTCTGACTCCCACTGACTCTCTCTGACTCCCTCTGACTCTCTCTGACTCCCACTGACTCTCTCTGACTCCCTCTGACTCTCTCTGACTCCCACTGACTCTCTTTGACTCCCTCTGACTCCCACTGACTCTTTCTGACTCCCTCTGACTCTCTCTGACTCCGCTGACGCCCTCTGACTCCCACTGACTCCACTGACTCCCTCTTACTCCCTTTGACTCCCACTGACTCTACTGACTCCCTCTTACTCCCTCTGACTCCCACTGACTCTACTGACTCCCTCTTACTCCCTCTGACTCCCGCTGACTCCCTCTTACGCCCTCTGACTCCCACTGACTCCCACTGACTCCCTCTGACTCCCTCTGACTCCGCTGACTCCCTCTGACTCCCACTGACTCCACTGACTCCCTCTTACTCCCTCCCACTGACTCCCTCTGCCTCCCTTTGATTTCCACTGACTCCCTCTGACTCCCACTGACTCCCACTGACTCCCACTGACTCCCTCTTACTCCCTCCCACTGACTCCCTCTGCCTCCCTTTGATTTCCACTGACTCCCTCTGACTCCATCTGACTCCATCTGACTTCCACTGACTCTGCTGACTCCCTCTGACTCCATCTGACTCCCTCTGACTCTACTGACTCCCTCTTACTCCCTTTGACTCCCTCTGACTCTACTGACTCCCTCTTACTCCCTCTTACTCCCTTTGACTCCCTCTGACTCTGCTGACTCCGCTGACTCCCTCTGACTCCCTCCGACCCCACTGACTCCTTGACTCCCACTGACTCCACTGACTCCCTCTGACTCCCACTGACTCCCTCTTACTCCCTCCCACTGACTCCCTCTGCCTCCCTTTGATTTCCACTGACTCCCTCTGACTCCCACTGACTCCCACTGACTCCCACTGACTCCACTGACTCCCTCTGACTCCCTCTGACTCCCTCTGACTCCCACTGACTCTCTCTGACTCCCTCTGACTCCCTCTGACTCCCACTGACGCCCTCTGACTCCCTCTGACTCCACTGACTCCCTCTTACTCCCTCTGACTCCCACTGACTCTACTGACTCCCTCTGACTCCCACTGACTCTACTGACTCCCTCTTACTCCCTCTGACTCCCACTGACTCCACTGACTCCCTCTTACTCCCTCCCACTGACTCCCTCTGCCTCCCTTTGATTTCCACTGACTCCCTCTGACTCCCACTGACTCCCACTGACTCCCTCTTACTCCCTCCCACTGACTCCCTCTGCCTCCCTTTGATTTCCACTGACTCCCTCTGACTCCCACTGACTCCCACTGACTCCCTCTGACTCCCTCTGACTCCCTCTGACTCCCTCTGACTCCCACTGACTCCCACCGACTCCACTGACTCCCTGGACTGCGATCATATGTGTATATATGTATACGAGTCAGACATCGTGGAGTAGACCCTGGGCGTAACAGCTGGCCTGCTCCAGGTCCCAGCCAGTTCCTGTTCTAGGTCCCAGTTGGTTCCTGCTCCAGGTCTTCCTGCTACCTTCATCTGGGCCTTCATCTGCACTGTTGCACCAATTCTAAACTGTTTTCCAGTTCCTCCTCCTCCCACCCTGTGTCCCTGGACTGGATTTTGGGATGTGACATATTGTCCTTTGTCATTTAACCAAGCCACACCCCATCAGGCCACACCCCCATCAAGCCACACGCAGCTCACCTGGGCTCACAGCTGCTCCCCAGCTGGGCCATGTGTGTCTAGTTCCAACCTATTGAGAGCACACAGATTGACCATTCGACTGTGTGAAGTCTCAGGTCAGTTGATTGAATAAGCCAAACCAGGTGTGCACAGCGGGGGTGTCTCATATTTGGCACCGAAAGCGTAGACGTACCCCCCACTGTGACTCAGTCTCTGTGCAGCGCCTCCAAAAAACCTCCAAACTGTTGTTTCACTTGATTTCATCATCATCATCATCATCATCCATCTACTATCCATCCTTCATCCATCTTTTGTGTAAAAAAATCTTGATCTGTTTAGGAGAATCAAAAAGCAAGACTGGACCAGTTATGTAGTTTCACTCTGACCACAGCCAGTGGATCAGGGGATCCTTCACCGAGGGAGAGGTCACAGTTCATTTTATCCTGACCCCCATGAACACACCCCCAAGTAGGAAAACCATTTGGTCACAATAAACAAATTGTCTTTACAACTGGTGTCCTGTGAGCAGCACACTTCCATTGGCATGGTGGAGTTGAGGAGCAGGGAGAGATCTGACACACACAGAGTTCAGGCTACAACTAAAGAAGATTGAGATTAATCAGATGTTCTGAGATGCATGGAACATTTCCACCACATATCCAGAATGCATCCGTCATTATCTGTCATCCATGTATCTATCCATGTATCATCCATCCCTCCATCCGTCCATCCATCCATCCATCCATCCACCCATCCATCCATCCATCATCCATCCTCCCTCTTTGCCTGAACAGTGTCTCAGGTTCTGGAGTGTGTCTGCAGCTCATGGAGGATGTAGTCAGAGAACACTGATTGACAGGTCTCCATCCATCACAGGACACACACACACACACACATTCTCTCTGTCTCTCTCTCTCTGTCTCTCTCTCTGTGTCTCTCTGTCTCTCTCTCTCTCCCTGTCACAGGTTTCCTGTGTGAGCCGAGTATTGCAGTGGGAGGTTTTTGTACGAGTGTTTTTCACCGTGCTGGGTACTGGGATCCCACTGTGACTCAGTCTGTGCACAGCGCTGAACAAAAACCTCCAAACTGTCGCTTCGCTTGATTTCAACCAGGAAACATCCAGAACCAACAGGAACACACTCACACACACAGTCTCCCACACACTGTGAGTTTCAGGTGACTTTTCCTCTGCTTATTGCTCTTTCTGTCACGTTCCTTCACTTCACTGAGCTTCTGGTCTCTGCTGCAGGACTCCAACTTTAAGCAAAGAAACTGCAGAAATCTCTGCGTTTACATCTGTTCCACAGCTCAGAGTGTGTGTGTGTGTGTGTGTGTGTGTGTGTGTGTGTCTTGGAGAGGTGTATTCGGGGTGTTTCTGAGCCGCTCTGTGGACGAGCTGCAGCTCTGAGGTTTTTGTACGGGGCTGAATCACTGTGATGCTCTGGTGTTCGGGAGTCCCATCCGCCTCACGGTCGAAGCTCAAGGTAAGAAAACTTTCTTTCAGCTGCTTCATGTGATCTGCAGTAACTGCACCAGGAGGCTCTGTTGGCTTCTAGTTGTGACTTTAGTTGTTTTAGTGCCTAAACCTGCTGGAACAGCTTCTGTGACCAAGCCAGCGAGCTGCAGAGAAGGTCTCGTCAGGCGAGCTCTGAGGCAGAAACGGAGATGTTGCTGAGAGAAAATCTGTCAGTTCCAGGCAGCTAAATGTGACAAACTGAGCTCAAGGCAGATTCATTTTCTGAATGGGAGATAAAATAAAAGAGTGTCGTCTGCATAGAATCGGTTCATGTTCATGATCAGATGAATCCAACGTAGCCAAACTGAACTCAAATTAAAGACTGAACCAAAACTGAGTTCTGATGACAGTGCAGCTTTGACACGTCCTGCTGTCAAAACTCTCAAAGGAATGAATTCTGATGGCGAATAAAAAGTCTCAGAAATATGATCTTTTCCTTTCACCGTTTGGAGGTCAAGGAGCTGCAGGCAACGGCTCGTCAGACCGAGCCCACATCGAGACAGCGATGACCAGTCAACTGTTAGAAGACAAACAATGAGAAATAATGAAGCTTCGGAGTCACACGATCACAAGTTACAGACCCAAAATGACAAAACAAAAACAAAGTCCGTCGCAAAGTGATTCCTTTGAAGCAGTGTGGGGACTCCACTGCGCAGGAACAGAAAAGACAAAGAGAAATCAAACTATTCCAAACCGAGAAATGACACAAAATTATCATTAATCTGATTAGATTAAACAAAGAGTTAAACTCAGGTAAGACAAATAACGTGTTGAAAACACGGTGCAGAAGATTCACGGCCCGCTCTGCTTTAAACTCCTTCTTTGTGTTTTAGAGTTGGATTTCTAGCATAATGGGGTGAAGGCTCCTGCAGAGTGAGTCTGGGAGAGTTCTCCTCCCCGCTCATAACGCTGTGGACCGCCGACTCCCTGCCTCTGACATGACAAACACACATCTGCAAAAAGGGAAAATCAAGGGAGGTGGAGGAAATCTATCCTTGCTAATTGTATTTTCTAATTTGACTGAAATGGACAATTTTGATTCAGACTGGTGAGTAAAAAGTCTGAAACACCTTTTTGTCCTTCTGCTGCCTGGAAGCAGCGAGCTGCAGAGAAGGTCTCGTCAGGCCGAGCTCTGAGGCAGAAACGTAGATGTTCCTCTGAGAACATCTGTCAGTTCCAGGCAGCTAAATGTCACAAACTGAGCTCAAACCAAACGCTGATGATGAATAACATCCTCGAAGACAAACAATGAGAAACATCCTGCAGAATCAGACAGCTGCTTTAGTTGGGGCAAAAGTGTTGAACTATGACCAGGAATAGATCAATAATGAACAACTAACAGGTGATGAATATGAATGCTTCTCCCAGCTCATGATAGTGCGACTGTTGCTGACTCGGAGTGTCGTCTGCATAGAATCGGTTCATGTTCATGATCAGATGAACGTAACCAAACTGAACTCAAGTTCAAGACTGAACCAAAACTGAGTTCTGATGACAGTGCAGCTTTGACGTCCTGCTGCCGAAACTCAAAATAATTAAATTGTTTTTGGTGAATAAAAAGTCTAAATATATGCGTAGTTTTTATAACAGACATGTGAAGGCAGTGCTTAGATCTCTATTTCTAATGAGACTTTTAATTGATAAAGTGAGGGAGAAATTAAAAAAGTCCAGACAGAATTATTTTGATCTATTTAAAAAATGTCTATATTTTTTGCATTACTAAAGCAGTTTTCATGAAACCGGCTGAGAGAAAGCAGGAGCTGTGATGATTAGATTAAGAAATGATAAAGGAGATAAATAATACAAATAATTACAAAACAAACAAACTTTTTAAAAATTGCAACAAAAAGAGAGAAACAATAAAACCATTTTGTCTCAAACCAAAGACTGTGAAGCAGAGTGAGTGAATGTCCCTCAGGGGCCAGTGACTGAAGCCGAACCGTCCTCTGCTCCTCCAGACGAGTCTCCGGTCAAACCCGTCCTCTTCATCCTGACGCCGCAGCTGTCTGAGGGCTCGTCCAGGGCGCCGCTGCCCGACGTGTGTCTGGCCGCAGGTTTCCGGCCAAAGGACGGTGAGATGGTTCTGAGTGAGATGGACAGTCAGGTCCGCCTGAACACGTCCAACGCTGTCCGCTCCAAACTCGACCAGACCTTCTTCTACGCTGGAATCAGCCAGACCAACCAGAGCATCCAGGCCTGCTCCCTGAACAACACTGACTTCTTCTCCAAGAACGGTGAGAGCCTGGAGCTGAGACCTGGTCCAACCTGGTCCAGCCTGGTCCGGCCTGGTCCGGCCTGGTCCGGCCTGGTCCGGCCTGGTCCGGCCTGGTCCAGCCTGGTCCGGCCTGGTCCGGCCTGGTCCGACATGGTCCGGCCTGGTCCGGCCTGGTCCGACATAGTCCGGCCTGGTCCGGCCTGGTCCGGCCTGGTCCGACCTGGTCCGACCTGGTCCAACATGGTCCGGCCTGGTCCGACATGGTCCGGCCTGGTCCGGCCTGGTCCGGCCTGGTCCGACATGGTCCGGCCTGGTCCGGCCTGGTCCGGCCTGGTCCGACCTGATCCGACATGGTTCTGCCTGGTCCGGCCTGGTCCGACATGGTCCGGCCTGGTCCGGCCTGGTCCGACATAGTCCGGCCTGGTCCGGCCTGGTCCGGCCTGGTCCGACCTGGTCCGACCTGGTCCAACATGGTCCGGCCTGGTCCGACATGGTCCGGCCTGGTCCGGCCTGGTCCGGCCTGGTCCGACATGGTCCGGCCTGGTCCGGCCTGGTCCGGCCTGGTCCGGCCTGGTCTTTTTGATGAATGAATGAATGAATGAACGTGTGGACTGATGTGTTTCTCTTGTCGCCCTCAGAGCTTGAAGACGACTGTGACCCAGGTGAGTCCAGATGGATCAGGTCTGTCGATCTGGTCTATGGATCAGGTCTATGGGTCAGGTATCAGGTCTATGGATCAGGTCTATGGATCAGGTCTATGGATCAGGTCTATGGATCAGGTCTCTGATGTGCTCTCCTCCTCAGACGACAGAGCCAGGATCAACTTCCTGCTGCTGCTGATGAACGGAGTGCGGCTGCTGTTCACCAAAACGCTGGGCTTCAGCACCGTGTTCACACTGAGGACGCTGCTGGGGCCCCGCTGACCTCCTGCTGCTCCTCCTGCTGGGGCCCCGCTGACCTCCTGCTGCTCCTCCTGCTGGGGCCCCGCTGACCTCCTGCTGCTCCTCCTGCTGGGGCCCCGCTGACCTCCTGCTGCTCCTCCTGCTGGGGCCCCGCTGACCTCCTGCTGCTCCTCCTGCTGGGGCCCCGCTGACCTCCTGCTGCTCCTCCTGCTGGGGCCCCGCTGACCTCCTGCTGCTCCTGCTGCTGGGGCCCCGCTGACCTCCTGCTGCTCCTCCTGCTCCTCCTGCTGGGGCCCTGCTGACCCCCCGCTGCTCCTCCCAATGGACCAATGCATGAATTGGTAAATTGCTTGTATAATTGGCTTCTTGGTTGGATGGTTGGTTGGATGGTTGGTTGGCTGACTGGTTGGTTGGATGGTTGGTTGGTTGGTTGGTTGGTTGGTTGACTGTGGAGCTTCATGCTGACTCTCTGTTGTTACTTGTTGCTTCAGTTTGATGATTCTGTGTTTTTCTGAGTCAATCAATAAAGTTGCTGATGATTCATCTGTGTTCTCGTCGTTCTTCCTGTGGTCCAACCTCCAGGCTGGACTACTGCTCCTCTCTACTGGCTGGATGCTCCAACAGGTGATGAGAACTCTGCAGCTCCTTCAGAACGCGGCAGCTCGTGTCCTGACTAAAACTAGACAGAGAGTCTAGACAGTTGCTCTGAGAGCTAACCCTAACCCTTTCATAGCAGAGAGGGGATGTAGCAGTGAGAGACAGGGGGATAGCTCCCTTAAAGTTTGCTGAGACACTGTCAGTCAAGTGTCTTGTGTACATACTGGTTTTCTTTCTCACATGACCAGCTAGAAGGAAGTTAAAGAGATTAAAGAGTGGTCAGATATCACTGGGTTTGGGGGGGAAACAGTCAGCTGTTTCATTTCAACACCATAAGATAGAACTTAATCTGTCTAATCCAAACCAGTTTTATCTGAACCAGTCTTGTTCTAACTGGTGTATCCTTTGCAGTCTTATCCTAACCAGTATTATTCAAGCAAGTTAAATTAACCAGTCCTAGTTGGTCTTAATCTAACCAGCTGTATCCTAACAAATTTAATTCCAAGTACCGACATAGTTGGATCACAGATTCCTAACCCATCAGACCAGATTAACAGCAGTAGGACAATGAAACAGACCACAGACCGCCAACCAGGACGAGTGGGTTAAAGACTTAACCAAACCAGAGTTGCTGATTAGCAAATGAAAGACGTTGTGACAAAAAGTGTACCAGGCCTTTCGAGAGCACCTGTGAGCCAAGGTGTAAATGAGAGATAGATAGAACCAGGTCCAGGGTGTGGTTGAAGCAGTGTGTGGGTTCATGCTGGCAGAAGCCAATGGACTCGACTATAGAGGTGAATGCTGTGCTGCAGCTATCACTGACTACAGCTACATGAGTATTGGAGTCACTGATCATAATGATTTCATTGGTTTTGAGGACTACGTTTGAGAGAAATTCAGGAAATTCAGACAGAAAATGTGAATAAGAGCCTGGAGCCCGATACACTAGGACAAGAAGGACAAGCTGTGTCTTCCAGCTTTGGTGAGACAAACTGATGACAAGGCTAAAAATGAACAAAAAAAAATCAATATAAGGTTTTGGAGTAATTAATAGACTATGGTCAAAGACGGCTGCCACCCCCCCCCCACCCCCCACCCCACCCCACCCCACCCCCCCCACCCCCCCCCCACCCCCCCCTCCACGGCCAGGACATGGAGGGACATGTGGCTAATGTGGCTGGGAGGAGAGGCCTCATTTAGGCTCACATAGTCACCCTCACAAAGCCAAGTTCCTCAGTTTCTGTTGGAGTCAGCAGCTCAACATGCACACACACACACACACACACACACACACACACACACACACACACACACACACGCTTCCTGTGTGAGCGGCAGCTGCAGCTGTCTCACTGTGACTAAGTCTCTGCACTGAGCTGAACAAAAACCTCCATCACACACACCTTCCCAGTATCAGCCAAAACAGTCCAGTTCTAGTCAGTCTTATCCTAACTAATCTACTCCCAGCCAGTTTAATCCTAACCAGTCTCATCCAGACCACTTTTATCCAAACCAGTTTTACCTTGACCAGTTTTAACTTAATCTGTCTAATCCAAACCAGTTTTATCTGAACCAGTCTTATTCTAACTGGTGTATCCTTTGCAGTCTTATCCTAACCAGTATTATTCAAGCAAGTTAAATTAACCAGTCCTAATTGGTCTTATTCTAACCAGCTGTATCCTAACAAATTTAATTCCAAGTACCGACATAGTTGGATCACAGATTCCTAACCCATCAGACCAGATTAACAGCAGTAGGACAATGAAACAGACCACAGACCGCCAACCAGGACGAGTGGGTTAAAGACTTAACCAAACCAGAGTTGCTGATTAGCAAATGAAAGACGTTGTGACAAAAAGTGTACCAGGCCTTTCGAGAGACCTGTGAGCCAAGGTGTAAATGAGAGAGAGTGCAGACAAAGGCAGCAGAGAGGAGAACCCTGAGGAGACATGATTGAGGAGAAAGATCCACAAAAATATCTGGAGAAGGAGTTTCAAGCCACCAGGAAATACAGACCCTTGTGGAAAGTGTGGCAAGGCTGGCAGAGATCCACCTTCATCCTGGCCATTCCAAGCCTGCTGATCCAGATAAATGTGACTTCCTAGCCAATCTCCTGGTTTCCCTCTCGCTCCTATCCACCTCATCTCTCATACCCCAAACCCTCTCCCATTACCCCATTTTTCGTCTGCCCTCTGAACCTCTCACTCACACACACACACACACACACACACACACACACACACACACACACACACACACACACACACACATCCACTAACTCCCCCTGAACTCAAACCAAACTTTACACCCAAACTATTTGGAGACATTTCCCTCTTCCACACTCCTCCACTTCACAGAATGTAAAGGACCCAAATGATCTCTTTGTTACCACTGTGATTTGCTTTTGGTTTCTGAATGTGATTTGCTTTATTTTTGTAAGGGTCTGATGAATTTTTTTCTTTGTGGCTGTTGAAATTCTTTTGGTTTAATATACACTGTTTTCACCTTAACTTTGGAAGTGGTTTATCTCTTTTCTTTTCTTTTCTCTTAATTTTGTAGCTAGGGTAGGCTAGCCGGATTTATTATTTTCTTACAAGAGAAAACAGAGATCATAATGTTTTTTTTTTATAGTTGACAGGTTGCTGGATGCTCCTGTCTGGCACCCAACCTTCGTAATTAGTAGTAATAGTAATAGTAATCTGTTTTCAGCCCTACGCTACAATGTGACCAACCAGCAGCTGACAACCAGTTGAATGACCTCAGTAACCGGCAGCTAACCACCAGCTGATTACCAGCTGACTACCAGCTGGATGACCTCACCTACCAGCAGCTAACCACCAGCTGATTACCAGCTGACTACCAGCTGGATGACCTCACCTACCAGCAGCTAACCACCGGCTGATTACCAGCTGACTAGCAGCTGGATGACCTCACCTACCAGCAGCTAACCACCAGCTGATTACCAGCTGACTACCAGCTGGATGAAGATCTGCTCAGATCTTCATGGAGAGGAAATATCAGGCTGTCAATCAAAACCCAGGAGGTGGAGCCTTCCACTGAGTCTTCATTATCCATCCTTCATCCATCCATCATTCATCCATAATCATTATCATCCATCCATCCATCCATCCATCCACCTATCATCCATCCTTCATCCACCTATCATTCAACCATCATCATACATCATTATCCATCATCATCAACATCATCCATCCTTCATCCTTATTTCATCCATCCATCATTCATCCATCTATCAGCCACCATTATTATCATCTTCGTCATCATCCATCAATCCACCTATCATCCATCCTTCACCCATGTGTCATCCATCCATTATTCATCCATCGTTCATCCATCTATCATTCATGTATCATCCATTCATAATCCATCCAACCACCTATCATCCATTCTTCATTCATGTTTCATCCATCCACCTATCATCCATTCTTCATTCATGCTTCATCCATCCATCATTCATCCATCTATCATCCATCATTATCCATCATCATCATCATTATCCATCCATCCACCTATCATCCATCCTTCATGCATGTATCATCATCCTTCATCCATGTATCATCCATCCCTCCATCCATCCACTTATCCATCATCATCCATCATCCATCCATCATTAATCCATCTACCATTCTGGAGTGTGTCTGCAGCTCATGGAGGATGTAGTCAGAGAACAGTGATGGACAGGTCTCCATCCATCACAGGACACACACACACACACACATTCTCTCTGTCTCTCTCTCTCTGTCTCTCTCTCTGTGTCTCTCTGTCTCTCTCTCTCTCCCTGTCACAGGTTTCCTGTGTGAGCCGAGTATTGCAGTGGGAGGTTTTTGTACGAGTGTTTTTCACCGTGCTGGGTACGTGGCCCACTGTGACTCAGTCTGTGCACAGCGCTGAACAAAAACCTCCAAACTGTCGCTTCGCTTGATTTCAACCAGGAAACATCCAGAACCAACAGGAACACACTCACACCTACCATACCTACCAGCAGCTAACCACCAGCTGATTACCAGCTGACTACCAGCTGGATGACCTCACCTACCAGCAGCTAACCACCGGCTGATTACCAGCTGACTAGCAGCTGGATGACCTCACCTACCAGCAGCTAACCACCGGCTGATTACCAGCTGACTAGCAGCTGGATGACCTCACCTACCAGCAGCTAACCACCGGCTGATTACCAGCTGACTAGCAGCTGGATGACCTCACCTACCAGCAGCTAACCACCGGCTGATTACCAGCTGACTAGCAGCTGGATGACCTCACCTACCAGCAGCTAACCACCAGCTGATTACCAGCTGACTAGCAGCTGGATGACCTCACCTACCAGCAGCTAACCACCAGCTGATTACCAGCTGACTACCAGCTGGATGACCTCACCTACCAGCAGCTAACCACCGGCTGATTACCAGCTGACTACCAGCTGGATGACCTCACCTACCAGCAGCTAACCACCAGCTGATTACCAGCTGACTACCAGCTGGATGAAGATCTGCTCAGATCTTCATGGAGAGGAAATATCAGGCTGTCAATCAAAACCCAGGAGATGGAGCCTTCCACTGAGTCGTCATCATCCATCCTTCATCCATCCATCATTCATCCATAATCATTATCATCCATCCATCCATCCATCCATCCATCCACCTATCATCCATCCTTCATCCACCTATCATTCAACCATCATCTATCATACATCATTATCCATCATCATCAACATCATCCATCCATCCACCTATCATCCATCCATCATTCATCCATCGATCAGCCACCATTACTATCATCTTCGTCATCATCCATCAATCCACTTATCATCCATCCTTCACCCATGTGTCATCATCCATCATTCATCCATCGTTCATCCATCTATCATTCATATATCATCCATTCATAATCCATCCAACCACCTATCATTCATTCTTCATTCATGTATCATCATCCATCATCCATTTATCATCCATCCACCCATTCATCCATCCATCCACTTATCCATCATCATCCATCATCCATTTATCATCCATCCATCATTAGTCCATCCACCATTCTGGAGTGTGTCTGCAGCTCATGGAGGATGTAGTCAGAGAACAGTGATGGACAGGTCTCCATCCATCACAGGACACACACACACACACACATTCTCTCTCTCTGTGTCTCTCTGTCTCTGTCTCTCTGTCTCTGTCTCTCTCTCTGTGTCTCTCTGTCTCTCTCTCTCTCCCTGTCACAGGTTTCCTGTGTGAGCCGAGTATTGCAGTGGGAGGTTTTTGTACGAGTGTTTTTCACCGTGCTGGGTACTGGGATCCCACTGTGACTCAGTCTGTGCACAGCGCTGAACAAAAACCTCCAAACTGTCGCTTCGCTTGATTTCAACCAGGAAACATCCAGAACCAACAGGAACACACTCACACCTACCATACCTACCAGCAGCTAACCACCAGCTGATTACCAGCTGACTAGCAGCTGGATGACCTCACCTACCAGCAGCTAACCACCGGCTGATTACCAGCTGACTACCAGCTGGATGACCTCACCTACCAGCAGCTAACCACCAGCTGATTACCAGCTGACTACCAGCTGGATGAAGATCTGCTCAGATCTTCATGGAGAGGAAATATCAGGCTGTCAATCAAAACCCAGGAGGTGGAGCCTTCCACTGAGTCTTCATTATCCATCCTTCATCCATCCATCATTCATCCATAATCATTATCATCCATCCATCCATCCATCCATCCACCTATCATCCATCCTTCATCCACCTATCATTCAACCATCATCTATCATACATCATTATCCATCATCATCAACATCATCCATCCATCCACCTATCATCCATCCATCATTCATCCATCTATCAGCCACCATTATTATCATCTTCGTCATCATCCATCAATCCACTTATCATCCATCCTTCACCCATGTGTCATCATCCATCATTCATCCATCGTTCATCCATCTATCATTCATATATCATCCATTCATAATCCATCCAACCACCTATCATTCATTCTTCATTCATGTATCATCATCCATCATCCATTTATCATCCATCCACCCATTCATCCATCCATCCACTTATCCATCATCATCCATCATCCATTTATCATCCATCCATCATTAGTCCATCCACCATTCTGGAGTGTGTCTGCAGCTCATGGAGGATGTAGTCAGAGAACAGTGATGGACAGGTCTCCATCCATCACAGGACACACACACACACACACATTCTCTCTCTCTGTGTCTCTCTGTCTCTCTCTCTGTGTCTCACTGTCTCTCTCTCTGTGTCTCTCTGTCTCTCTCTCTCTCCCTGTCACAGGTTTCCTGTGTGAGCCGAGTATTGCAGTGGGAGGTTTTTGTACGAGTGTTTTTCACCGTGCTGGGTACTGGGATCCCACTGTGACTCAGTCTGTGCACAGCGCTGAACAAAAACCTCCAAACTGTCGCTTCGCTTGATTTCAACCAGGAAACATCCAGAACCAACAGGAACACACTCACACACACAGTCTCCCACACACTGTGAGTTTCAGGTGACTTTTCCTCTGCTTATTGCTCTTTCTGTCACGTTCCTTCACTTCACTGAGCTTCTGGTCTCTGCTGCAGGACTCCAACTTTAAGCAAAGAAACTGCAGAAATCTCTGCGTTTACATCTGTTCCACAGCTCAGAGTGTGTGTGTGTGTGTGTGTGTGTGTGTGTGTGTGTGTGTCTTGGAGAGGTGTATTCGGGGTGTTTCTGAGCCGCTCTGTGGACGAGCTGCAGCTCTGAGGTTTTTGTACGGGGCTGAATCACTGTGATGCTCTGGTGTTCGGGAGTCCCATCCGCCTCACGGTCGAAGCTCAAGGTAAGAAAACTTTCTTTCAGCTGCTTCATGTGATCTGCAGTAACTGCACCAGGAGGCTCTGTTGGCTTCTAGTTGTGACTTTAGTTGTTTTAGTGCCTAAACCTGCTGGAACAGCTTCTGTGACCAAGCCAGCGAGCTGCAGAGAAGGTCTCGTCAGGCGAGCTCTGAGGCAGAAACGGAGATGTTGCTGAGAGAAAATCTGTCAGTTCCAGGCAGCTAAATGTGACAAACTGAGCTCAAGGCAGATTCATTTTCTGAATGGGAGATAAAATAAAAGAGTGTCGTCTGCATAGAATCGGTTCATGTTCATGATCAGATGAATCCAACGTAGCCAAACTGAACTCAAATTAAAGACTGAACCAAAACTGAGTTCTGATGACAGTGCAGCTTTGACACGTCCTGCTGTCAAAACTCTCAAAGGAATTAATTCTGATGGCGAATAAAAAGTCTCAGAAATATGATCTTTTCCTTTCACCGTTTGGAGGTCAAGGAGCTGCAGGCAACGGCTCGTCAGACCGAGCCCACATCGAGACAGCGATGACCAGTCAACTGTTAGAAGACAAACAATGAGAGATAATGAAGCTTCGGAGTCACACGATCACAAGTTACAGACCCAAAATGACAAAACAAAAACAAAGTCCGTCGCAAAGTGATTCCTTTGAAGCAGTGTGGGGACTCCACTGCGCAGGAACAGAAAAGACAAAGAGAAATCAAACTATTCCAAACCGAGAAATGACACAAAATTATCATTAATCTGATTAGATTAAACAAAGAGTTAAACTCAGGTAAGACAAATAACGTGTTGAAAACACGGTGCAGAAGATTCTCTGATCTGAAAACAAACAATTTCTTATAAAAATGTTTTATTTTATTATCCACCACACAATATTATAGTTATAATTATTATTGTTATTATTATTATTATTGTGATGATAATAATAATAATAATAATAATAATAATAATAATAATAATAATAATAATAATAATAATAATAATAATAATAATAATAATAATAATAATAATAATACTAATAATAATAATAATAATAATAATAATAATAATAATAATAATAATAATAATAATAATAACAATAATAATTATAATGATTATAATAATTAACAACAATAATAATACAAGTAATAACATTATAATTATCATCAGGATTATAGAAATGATGCAATTAAATACAAAAAGTTTCCATCAAAGAAAACCAGGAGACATCAGATCTTGTTTAGACTTTAGATTTCTAGACTAGAAATTAGGAAGAGAAGGAAAATCCCAAGAGATTTTTATATATTTTTTTTTTCATTTTTCATGCTGTGTCCATTAGATGTAGAAATGAAAAAGTGAGGAAAATGTAAAAAAAAATCTTAAAACAAAGAATTTCTTTAAATGTAAATATAAAAAATGTAAAAAATATAAAAACAAATGTAAAAGATTCTGTGACATACTCTTGTTTGAACAAGTTGCAAAGATTGTGAAAAGCAGGATGGAGCAACTGGACTTCAGCTCCATGGAGAAACATCTACAAACATCTAGTTGGTTTAGTGAAAATCTGTGGAGCATCCATTGATTTGAGAGAGTAAAGCTGAAACATCACGTTTAATCACTGGATTATTAGGTTTGAGATGGACAGATGGAGACCAGCTGATTCTGACTTGCTTTAATCTGGGGACGAGTCTTGAGGATCCTTGTAGGATCACTTCCTTGTGTGGTTTGGTTGAGCCGGCGGCGTCTTATCCGAACGCTCCAGACCAGCAGGTGATCAGAGCTCTCCTCCTCTGTAGCTGCAGATGAGACTCCAGTGGAACCCGCCCTCTTCATCTTGAGGCCCAAGCCTCCGCTGAAGGACCAGGAGCTGGAGGTGTGTCTGGCTGCAGGTTTCCGCCCGAAGGACAGCGAGATGGTCCTGAATGTCGGTAACTCTCCGAACCGTCTGAGGACAACCAGCGCCGTCCGCTCCAAACACTACAAGACCTTCTTCTACCCTGGAACCAGCAGCCAGAGCATCCAGAGCTGCTCCCTCAGCAACACGTTCTACTCCAAGGCCGAGGAGCTGCTGAGCACCCCTGAGAGCCCAGCCCTGGTGTGCAGCACCGCCCCCCCCCCCTCCACAGGTGTGTGTGGACTGTGACACAGGTGAGGAGAGCAGAGCAGCACATTCACTCATTCACTCATTCACAGGTTTTTTTTTCGTGCAAATAATTTAATTGCAAATCAGCATTTGCATCACAAATACATCTGTTCTCCTAGAAACATCTGCATCCACGTTTGACCAGATCTGTTTGTCAGGCACGTTGTTTATCAGAGCCACCTCAGTCTGAGCTGCGAGACGGAACAAACAGTAAACAACAATAAACAACAATAAACAGCTGTCGATTGTTTTGTATTGTGCTCTCCTCCTCAGACGACAGAGCCAGGATCAACTTCCTGCTGCTGCTGATGAACGGAGTGCGGCTGCTGTTCACCAAAACGCTGGGCTTCAGCACCGTGTTCACACTGAGGACGCTGCTGGGGCCCCGCTGACCTCCTGCTGCTCCTCCTGCTGGGGCCCCGCTGACCTCCTGCTGCTCCTCCTGCTGGGGCCCCGCTGACCTCCTGCTGCTCCTCCTGCTGCTCCTCCTGCTGGGGCCCCGCTGACCTCCTGCTCCTCCTGCTGGGGCCCCGCTGACCTCCTGCACCTCCTCCTTCTGCTCCTTCTGGGGCCCCACTGACCTCCTGCTGCTCCTCCTGCTGGGGCCCCGCTGACCTCCTGCTCCTCCTCCTTCTGCTCCTTCTGGGGCCCCGCTGACCTCCTGCTGCTCCTCCTGCTGGGGCCCCGCTGACCTCCTGCTGATCCTCCTGCTGGGGCCCCGCTGACCTCCTGCTCCTCCTGCTGCTCCTCCTGCTGGGGCCCCGCTGACCTTCTGCTGCTCCTCCTGCTCCTCCTGCTGGGGCCCCGCTGACCTCCTGCTCCTCCTGCTGCTGGGGCCCCGCTGACCTCCTGCTGCTCCTCCTGCTGCTCCTGCTGGGGCCCCGCTGACCTTCTGCTGCTCCTGCTGGGGCCCCGCTGACCTCCTGCTGCTCCTCCTTCTGCTCCTTCTGGGGCCCCGCTGACCTCCTGCTTCTCCTCCTGCTGGGGCCCCGCTGACCTCCTGCTGCTCCTCCTGCTGGGGCCCCGCTGACCTCCTGCTCCTCCTGCTGGGGCCCCGCTGACCTCCTGCACCTCCTCCTTCTGCTCCTTCTGGGGCCCCACTGACCTCCTGCTGCTCCTCCTGCTGGGGCCCCGCTGACCTCCTGCTCCTCCTCCTTCTGCTCCTTCTGGGGCTCCGCTGACCTCCTGCTGCTCCTCCTGCTGGGGCCCCGCTGACCTCCTGCTGATCCTCCTGCTGGGGCCCCGCTGACCTCCTGCTCCTCCTGCTGCTCCTCCTGCTGGGGCCCCGCTGACCTTCTGCTGCTCCTCCTGCTCCTCCTGCTGGGGCCCCGCTGACCTCCTGCTCCTCCTGCTGCTGGGGCCCCGCTGACCTCCTGCTGCTCCTCCTGCTCCTCCTGCTGGGGCCCCGCTGACCTCCCGCTGCTCCTCCCAATGGACCAATGCATGAATTGGTAAATTGCTTGTATAATTGGCTTCTTGGTTGGTTGGTTGGTTGGCTGACTGGTTGGTTGGATGGTTGGTTGGTTGGTTGGATGGTTGGTTGGTTGGTTGGTTGGCTGACTGGTTGGTTGGATGGTTGGTTGGTTGGTTGGTTGGTTGGTTGACTGTGGAGCTTCATGCTGACTCTCTGTTGTTACTTGTTGCTTCAGTTTGATGATTCTGTGTTTTTCTGAGTCAATCAATAAAGTTGCTGATGATTCATCTGTGTTCTCGTCGTTCTTCCTGTTGCTGCTTCAGTTGAGACCACAGGAGAACAGGAAGTGGATAACGATCAGACAGGAAGTGAAGAGCAGCTCTGCTCAGCTCCTCTGTCGTCTCTCACAACAGAGAGCAGCACACACACACACACACACACACACACACACACACACACACAGAGACAAAATAACAACAACAATAACAATAACAACTGATACTACATTATCACACCTCTCTATCCTCTTTTTCTTTAGAGAGACCTGAATTGTTTTCATGTTGGTGGATGGATGAAACTGCGGTGGTGATGAGAGGTTTGGACATGTCACGGACCAGAAACAAAACTGATTAGATCACGTTAGTATTTTTACCTAGTACCAGATACTCTAACCCAGTAGAATGGAACCCAGTCAGAGATGTCCCAGTATCCTCCATTTAAACCACATATTTTAATCTCATCTCATCTGGTGGAGCAGAGAGGAGGTTCAGGGAGAAGGATCTTAGAGGAGGTGCTGCCCCCTGGTGGAGCTGAGGGTTGAAGCATCCCCTGTTGCTCCTGGTTCTTCTGCTGAAGAAGTTGGAGGAGGTGTGGACTGTTCACTGTTTATGTTGTTGTTATTGTTTGTTTGTTATTGTTGTTCTTCATAGGTTTCTATTTGGTCTTCATGTCTTCATGTGAGGAGTAAATAGCTGCTCCCCTCATCATCTCACCATCTCACCATGTCCAGGAGGAGGAGGTGGAGGTGGAGGAGGAGGAGCAGCAGGAGGAGGAGCAGGAGGAGGAGTAGGTGGAGGAGGAGGAGCAGCAGGAGGAGCAGGAGGAGGACACAGACACAAAAACATGTCACTGAGAAGATGCAGAGCAACATCCACTGAAGCTACCAGACCTGTGTATGTGTGTGTGTGTGTGTGTGTGTGTATGTGTGTGTGTGTGTGTGTGTGTGTGTGTGTGTGTGTGTATGTGTGTGGCAGCAGTGAAGCCTCCTGCAGGTTCGTGGTCCTTCCTCTTCTTCTCGAAGGTCTTTCATGGTCCAGATTCTAGCTACTAGAACATGTGGAGCCTGCTGAGCTTGTTCCTCGTTGGAGGAACCAGTTGGACCAGTGAAACCAGTGAGTGATTGTTTGTGACACACAGAAAAACAAACGTCCAGAATCAACGTTTGTCTGCAGACTCACGCGGAGGAGAAAATATTTCTCAGTTTTCAAAACAATGAAAGTTGAAGAGCGGCGAGTTAGGAGTCTGCTCAGTTTGTGACCTGATGGTTCATGTTGTGGAACTGGTGGGACTGGAGGATCTAAGGTCATCTTTGGAGCTGGAACCAGTTTGACCATTAAAACCAGTGAGTACATTGATTTTAGTTAATTTAGTTACTTAGTATTATTAACTTTCTAGATTCAATCATTAAAGCCTCGAATATGAGACAGACAGAAACAGAAAACCAGAACGTGTCTCCAGACTCTGATGCTGAGGTCCAGGTTCGGTTCAGTCGCTGCTGCTCACTTCGTGTCCTGAAGCTTCACGTTGTGTGAATGTTGGAAACCAGAAGATGATCTTTGGAGCTGGAACCAGTTTGACCATTGAAACCAGTGAGTAGTGACATATTCTTCTATAATGAGGACCAGTCAGAGTTCAGTTCTGCTCACAGAAGGAGAAGATCCAAACCAAGAGTTTGATTTCAGACTGTGTGAGGGAAGCGCTCCTCTGAGGTTCTGCTGATCTTCAGCCTGAGGTTCTGCTGATCTTCAGCCTGAGGTTCTGCTGATCTTCAGCCTGAGGTTCTGCTTTTGGAGACAAAGTCGTTCAGGCAGTTTGTGTCCTGAGGCTTCAGGCTGTGTGAATGCTGGTTCTGGAGGAACAAAGATCATCTTCGGAGCTGGAACCAGTTTAACCATTGAAACCAGTGAGTGAACACATTCAGATTTGGGGACTTGAGGTTACCTCACGTGTCCGTCACTCCTTTGTTTCACTCGGGTGAAGTGTCGTGTTGTTTTGTTGAGTCTGAAGCTGAAACAGTCACAAAGTTTGTCTGCAGAACAACTGACCATCAAGGGTGGAGAAGGTGAAGAATGTTCAGGAACCTTCTGCTGGATGCAGACAGAAGTAGGCTGAGGAGCAGACTCAGGATCAGACTGAGGAGCAGCTTGAGGAGCAGGCTGAGGAGCAGGCTGAGGAGCAGACTCAGGATCAGACTGAGGAGCAGCCTGAGGAGCAGCCTGAGGAGCAGGCTGAGGAGCAGACTCAGGATCAGACTGAGGAGCAGCCTGAGGAGCAGGCTGAGGAGCAGGCTGAGGAGCAGACTCAGGATCAGACTCAGGATCAGACTGAGGAGCAGGCTGAGGAGCAGGCTGAGGAGCAGGCTGAGGAGCAGGCTGAGGAGGAGGCTGAGGAGCAGGCTGATGGTTGGAGGGTTGTTGGGATGTTGGGCAGAGGCAGACAGAGCTCAGGCTGCAGCTGATCTGCTCGCTTCAGTTTGTGTTGAGATGCTTCATGTTGTGTGAATGAAGCTACCAGGAAACTGCTGTTTGGACCAGGAACCAGTTTAACCATCAAGACCAGTGAGTACAGACACAGAGTCTGGTTTACATCATTCATGTCTTAAATCATGCATGTCCATCTGACATAAAGAAGGGATGGTGATGTAACTGCAGTTTGGTTCAGTTTTGGTTCAGATCTCCGTCCTTCTATCTGAAGGACGGAGATGGAGCTGGAACCAGTTTAGCCATTGAAACCAGTGAGTAGTGACCAAGGTTGTTGTCATAAATAAAAACGAACGAAACAACAAAAACTAGAATAGAAAAAACATTTTCATTAACTGAAGTAAATAAAAACTATTATCCAAAGAAAAAATAGAAGCTAAGGGAAACTGTGTTACGTGTTTACAAAACTAAACGTTTAACTAAAACGTTTTGTAATTATGGCTACAACCACCTTCGTTTTCCTCTTTGTCAATGTTGGATTGATATAAAATCAATTTATTATTGACATGACATCAGTTTGTTATTGACATGACATCAGTTTATTTGGCTCAAGCAGTTTTCCGTGACCTGGAGGCTCCATACGGCCCCTCACGGTTTATTTATTTACTTCTTGTTTTTTCTCGTTTACTAACACGGTGTCTTCTGAGATTCATTTCACAATCCTTACTCTGATCTCTTGAATCATGCCCCTGACAAAGTATGACTAAAACTAATACTGAAACTAACTAGTACTAGTACTAGTAAAAACTAAACTTAAACTAAGCATTTGGAAAAAGGGAAAACTAATGGTAACTAGCAAACCTGCTCTATGAACTGGTAAAAACTAACTGAACTAGAGTCAGGACTAATCAAAACTAAACAAATTAAAAATCTAAAACTCTTCTAACCCTGGTAGTGACAGTTTCTGGGAACAAGCATCAGTCTGAAACATCAAACGTTCGGTTCCATCGCTGCTGCTCAGTTTGTGTCTTGAAGCTTCACATTGTGTGAATGTTGGAAACCAGAAGATGATCTTTGGAGCTGGAACCAGTCTGACCATTGAAACCAGTGAGTAGTGACATATTCTTCTATTGAGAGAAGATCCAAACCAAGAGTTTGACCTCAGACTGGGACTGAAATGGATTTTCATGGAGTAAAAACTCCCAAAAAGTGTACTAAAAAGTGCTAAATGTTGCTCTAAGCCAGTGAAATATCACAAACGTCACATTTTTAGCAAATTCAGTTTCATAGATTCAATCATGAGAGTCTCAGTTTGTGTTCAGATGCTTCATGTGGTGTGTATGATGGGACTGGAGCTTATAAGATCCTGTTTGGAGCTGGAACCAGTTTGACCATTGAAACCAGTGAGTAGGGATAGCTTTTGTTTTTTATATAAAGAGCATCATTTCATCTGAATAACAGAGAATAACCAGAGTAACGTTTATGTTAAAGAAGAAAATTCGGCAGGAAATTCTTCTTTAAAACACAAACATGATCATATCGCGTTGTATTCGACCCTTCAGGGCGAATCACTCAGTGAGATCCCAGAGAGCAGCTGCAGACTGGGCGGACTGGACTGAGACTGTGAACACATGAGGACTAACACATGAAGCCTGTGTGTGTGTGTGTGTGTGTGTGTGTGTGTGTGTGTGTGTGTGTGTGTGTGTGTGTGTGTGTGTGAGTGTGTGTGTGTATGTGTGTGTGTGCGAGGAGGTGCTGGTCCAGGGAGTTGGACTGTTTGCAGACGATTCTGTGTTGTTCAGCTCAGTTTCTGTCATCACGTTTGATGCTGTGTGAACACTGGAGCTGGAGATAAGATCCTGTTTGGAGCTGGGACCAGTTTGACCATTGAAACCAGTGAGTAGTGATATAATTATTTCTGTGACTCAGAAAAATAAACAGAAAAACTAGAATCAAAGTTAAAGTAGAGAAAAAAAATCCCTAAAATTCAAAACTGAAATATTTGACCCTCAAATGTCAATTTTCAAATAAAAACAAATAAAAAAAACTAAATGAATAGAACAAATAAAATAGAACAAATAAAATAGAAATGAAGAACAACAGCTACAACAGCTCACTTTGTGTCGAGAGGCCAGACACGGTGTGAATACTGGAAACGCAGCGAGGCTCATCTTTGGAGCTGGAACCAGTCTGACCATTGAAACCAGTGAGTAGAGACAGTTTTGATGAAGAGCACTGAATGATGCTGTGTGTTCCCTGAAGCAGCTCTGAACATCATTGTTTTCAGACGGACTGACTCAGACACTCAGATGTTTGGCTCAGTCGCTCAGTTTGTGCTGAGACGTTTCATGTTGTGTGAATACTCTGAACGACAACATCATCTTTGGAGCTGGAACCAGTTTAACCATTGAAACCAGTGAGTAGTAATTCTTCTACGGTGAGCATCATTGAAAGTTAAACTTCAACTTTTATTTACTCAGTACGTCTGGTTATGGCAAACCATAACCATAACCAGGATCATAACCAGGACTATAACCTGACCATAACCATTACCATAACCAGACCATAACCATTACCATAACTAGGATCATAACCCCTACCATAACTAGGATCATAACCAGGACTATAACCAGACCATAACCAGGACTGAAACCCTCAGAGCAGCTCAGAGGTCTCCTGGTCCCAGCTCCACTGGTCCCAGTGTGAATGTGAGGAGGTGACATGATGAACCTGCTCAGCTACACCAGTCTGACGGACTGGTCGAGGGGCTCCATGGAGTCGGGTTCAGTTTGTGTTCAGAGGTTTGACTGTGAAAACTGGAGCTGGATACGACAAGCTGGAACCAGTCTGACCATTGAAACCAGTGAGTCGTGATCTAGTTTTCATGAAGAGCATCATTAAAATGTGGATTCACTTCAGTGAAGAAACGGAGCAGAAAACAGAAAATCAAAGCTTGTGTTTTGACAATTCTCAACTGAAAAGTGTAAAAGATAAAAAAGTGAAATTCTTCAGAAAATAATGATCTAGAATTGAACATATCATCAAGTCTCAAACATAAAAGTCTATCTCTACATCTCTATATGTATGTTAGTATATGTGGTTTGGTTCAGCCACTGCTCAGTTTGTGTTGGGAGGTTCCATGTTGTGTGTATACTGGGAACAAGAGGCTCATCTTTGGAGCTGGAACCAGTCTGACCATTGAAACCAGTGAGTAGTGATGTAGACATGTTTGATATAATTGAATCTGTGTTTTCTCCTGTTCTCCACTCAGAAAAAGAACAGAAGCTAAATGAAGTTTGTAGATTTAAACCATGCAGAGCTGCTCTGATCGCAGTATACAAATGACCTGAAAATAAACCAGTAAAACCAGTTAAAGACAAATCTGTTGATGAAGAGAGCGAATAGAATTTGAAAAGCTTCAGTTTGGTCTGAGCTGCTCAGTTTGTGCTGAGAGGTTTCACGTTGTGTGACTAACCAGAATAACAACATCTTTGGAGCTGGCACCAGTTTAACCATTGGAACCAGTGAGTATGTTTATCTCATTGAATCTGGACCCTGAGACTGAGGAGATGATAATAAACAGAACAGCTGCTGATGTTAGGGTTAGGGTTAGGTTAGGGTTAGGTTAGGTTAGGTTAGGTTAGGTTAGGTTAGGTTAGGTTAGGTTAGGTTAGGGTTAGGTTAGGTTAGGTTAGGTTAGGTTAGGTTAGGTTAGGTTAGGTTAGGGTTAGGTTAGGTTAGGTTAGGTTAGGTTAGGTTAGGTTAGGTTAGGTTAGGTTAGGTTAGGTTAGGTTAGGTTAGGTTTGGGGTTGGGGTTGGGGTTGGGGTTAGGGTTAGGTTAGGTTAGGTTAGGTTAGGTTAGGTTAGGTTTGGGGTTGGGGTTGGGGTTAGGGTTAGGGTTAGGTTAGGTTAGGTTAGGTTAGGTTAGGTTAGGTTAGGTTAGGGTTAGGTTAGGTTAGGTTAGGTTAGGTTAGGTTAGGTTAGGGTTAGGTTAGGTTAGGTTAGGTTAGGTTAGGTTAGGTTAGGTTAGGTTAGGTTAGGTTAGGTTAGGTTAGGTTAGGTTAGGTTTGGGGTTGGGGTTGGGGTTGGGGTTAGGGTTAGGTTAGGTTAGGTTAGGTTAGGTTAGGTTAGGTTAGGGTTGGGGTTGGGGTTAGGGTTAGGGTTAGGTTAGGTTAGGTTAGGTTAGGTTAGGTTAGGTTAGGTTAGGTTAGGGTTAGGTTAGGGTTAGGTTAGGTTTGGTTAGGTTAGGTTAGGTTAGGGTTAGATTAGGGTTAGGGTTAGGTTAGGTTAGGTGAGGGTTAGGGTTAGGGTTAGGTTAGGTTAGGTTAGGTGAGGGTTAGGGTTAGGTTAGGTTAGGTGAGGGTTAGGGTTAGGGTTAGGTTAGGTTAGGTTAGGTGAGGGTTAGGGTTAGGTTAGGTTAGGTGAGGGTTAGGGTTAGGGTTAGGTTAGGTTAGGTGAGGGTTAGGGTTAGGTTAGGTTAGGTGAGGGTTAGGGTTAGGGTTAGGGTTAGGGTTAGGTTAGGTTAGGTGAGGGTTAGGGTTAGGTTAGGTTAGGTGAGGGTTAGGGTTAGGGTTAGGTTAGGTTAGGTGAGGGTTAGGGTTAGGGTTAGGTTAGGTTAGGTGAGGGTTAGGGTTAGGTTAGGTTAGGTGAGGGTTAGGGTTAGGGTTCTCACTGCTGCTGTTAGTGCTGAGGGGCTTCACACTGTGTGAGTGCTCAAGGTGGATATAAGATCATCTTTGGAGCTGGAACCAGTTTAACTATTGGAAGCAGTGAGTACTGATATTATTTTCATTTTTTTTCAGTTTTTCATTTTCATGAATGACTTTCCAGCTGCTCAGTCATTACAAGCTGAATTTAACACGAAAAACATGAAACACAAAATCCAGAAAGTTTGTCTTCAGACTCTGACTGCGAAGCTAAAGTAGAAACTAATCCTCTCAGCTGAAAATATGAATTTATATTTAAATGAATAATTTAATGAAATATAGATATAAAGGTTGAATGCAGCATTGAATAATTATGAAAAGTGTAAAGTGAGGTTTTCCTCAATGAGTTTGTCCAGTTGTTGCTCAGTTTGTGTCCAGATGTTTCATGTTGTATGAAGGATGGAACGTATAGAATCTTCTTTGGAGCTGGAACCAGTTTAACCATTGAAACCAGTGAGTAGTGACGTATTCCTCTATGAGCATCAGTCAGAGTTCAGTTCTGCTTTTTAACGGAGAAAATCCAGACCAAGAGTTTGAGTGCAGACTCTGTTTTCACGAAATAAAACTTCAAAGGAGAAAACATTTCTGTCAGCCAGAGAAAGTATTTCCATGGAAGTTCCGTGTGAACGCTTCCCCTCGCTGAGTTTGTCGAGTTGTTGCTCAGTTTGTGTCGACATGTCTCACACTGTGTGTTTGGTGGGAATAACAAGATGATCTTTGGAGCTGGAACCAGTCTGACCATTGAACCCAGTGAGTACTGATACAGTACTGACAATTACAATCTGTATTTATTTTCTATTTCTGTGACTCCAAGAAAAATGAGCAGAAAATAAAGTTAAAATAGTAAGATATGGAAAATAACTGGGGAAAAAATGTTAAATGATGGAAAAATTAATTCAGAATAAAGTAAATCCAACATAAAAACAGAATCTAATCAAAATAATAATTATAGATATAATGGAAATAAAGTAAATGCAGAACTAATAAAACAGAACACTAAGAGTTGGAGAGGTTGTTCAGTCTGCTCACTTCATAATTAAAATAGTTCAAATCACTAAGAATAATTCAGCAGAAAACCATTCTCTGAAACAAAAAACTCAAATGGAAAATAAATATGTAATAAATATAATAAATAAATATCTAATTCACCTTATGTGTCCACATAAAAAGAACAGTTTCATATGAATATACATGAAATAACAACACAATTCCCTAAAACAACGAGAAGCGTTTGAAACGTGTGAACAGGCACCAGCAGCAGGCGCTGCACTTCCACGTGGAACTGTTTGCGTTTTTATTTTGAGATTTCTCTCGGTTCTGGTGAAGCTGTTTGCAGACGATGCTGCCATGTTCAGTTTGTGACCGGATGTTTGACTCTGTGTGAAGACTGGAGCTGGAACCAGTTTAACCACTGAAACCAGTGAGTAGTGGTAGAACTAATTCTAAAGAGCGTCATTAAAATCTGCTCCTGTCGGTCAAAGACAGAAAACCCAGAACCAGAGCAGAAAATAATTCTCTCAGCTGAAAATATAAAACAAATGTCATGTACAAAACTGAAATATTTGACAAAAACTGATAATTAAGATAAAATGAAATAGATAAAACAATAAATGAATATTAATTAATTGTAATTATCTAAATTATGATATTGATTGAAGATGTTCCTCCAGGTCTGATCTGGACTCTCCTGGTTTTAAACCAGGTCTTTGTTGGTCCATCAGAACCTTCTAGATCAGAGGACAAACGTCAAAAACCAGAAGGACAAGAACAGCTGAAGGTTTCCTGAGGCCAGTTGGTTTGTGTTGAGAAGCTTCACACTGTGTGAATCTTGGAGGAACTGGGAAACTCATCTTTGGAACTGGAACCAGTTTGACCGTTGAAACCAGTGAGTAGTGATAGACACGTGTTATATAATTCTCTATTTACTGCGGTTGTTCACTCAGGAACAGCACAAAATCATCAACTGAGTTGAAAATAGTTCAGAGTTCACCTGAAAACATCCAACACACCTCTAGACTCAGCCCAGCTGTAGTCAGGGGGTTTGTGTTGAGACGCTTCATGTTGTGTGAAGGATGGAGCTGGATATAAGATGATCTTTGGAGCTGGAACCAGTGTGACCATTGAAACCAGTGAGTAGTGACAGAGCTTCATTAAATCTCTCTTTACTTGAGTTCTTCACACAGAATCGAGAAAAACCCAGAAATGAGAAAATCAAACATTGTCTTCAGAGAATCCTCTGAACTGAGGATTCAAGTTGAATTAATCAGAAAATCATTCTCGAAACAACGATTCATCAAATAGAAGAAGAGACAGTTTGCCGCTGCTGCTCAGTTTGTGTTGAGACGTTTCCCGCTGTGTGAAGGATGGATATAAGATCATCTTTGGAGCTGGGACCAGTTTGATCATTGAAACCAGTGAGTAGTGATGTAGAGTTGTTCACTCACAGAAAAACAAACAGAAAATCCATCATCAAAGATTGTTTTTGTTTTCAAAATGATAAAAAACTTCAAATGATAAAAAGCTGGATTCAGGAAACAAATACATTTTCTCTGTAAATAATAAAATAACATGTATATACTAAACATATGATGTAATTTGATGCAATAGACTTAATGTGATACAGGGAAACAAACGTAAAGATAAACAACGTGTTTGTGGAGTCGCTGCTGCTCAGTTTGTGCTGAGACGTTTCATGTTGTGTGAAAACAAATACAAACAAGATGATCTTTGGAGCTGGGACCAGTTTGACCAGTGAAACCAGTGAGTAGTGACAGAAACATGTTTAATAGCATTAAACCTGAACTAGTGTTTTTGAGACACTGAGGTGAAATATTTGATGGGTTAAAGTCACAGTAATAACTGGTGATCAATAGTGATCAATAGTGATCAATAGTGATCAATAGTGATCAATAGTGACGGCAGCCTGAGCTCAGACGACCAGATGTCATTGTTATCTTAAATATTAAATAGTCAAAATCTGAGGAATAAAATCTGTAAAGCAAGAAAAAAATCTAACAAGAATCAAAAATAAAAATCCAACAGGCACTCAATCCTAGGAGAACCAGAAGGTTCCTCAGGAGAACCAGAAGGTTCCTCAGGAGAACCAGAAGGTTCCTCAGGAGAACCAGAAGGTTCCTCAGAGGGTTTGGTTCAGTCTGTTTGTGCTGAGATGTTTCATGTTGTGTGAACCTCGCAAATAACAAGCTGATCTTTGGAGCTGGAACCAGTGTAACCATTGAAACCAGTGAGTAGTGATGTAGTTTTGCTTCATTACATCTGAATTTATTTCTGTGACTCCGAATAACAAAGTTGAAACTTCAGACTTTGATGTTAAAGAAGAAAATGACAGAAAACAAAGGAAATGATCAAAAGTTGAATTCAGCAGAAATGAGTTCTCTCAAGACCAAAGCAGCAGGAGGTCTCCGGATGGCAGGAGCTCCTCAGAGCGCTGGGCGCAGCCAGTTTCTGCTGAGATGTTTCATGTTGTGTGAATTATGGGAGCGCAGCAAAGTTCATCTTTGGAGCTGGAACCAGTCTGACCATTGAAACCAGTGAGTAGAGACGCTTGTAACATCTAGTAAAAGGAGCTGAGGACTTTGTGAACGCTTTCAAGGATTAGAAGACCAAACCTGGACGCTTAAAGAGCTAGTTAGCTCAGTTAGTGAGGTATGTTAAAGAGCGAGTTAGTTCAGGTAGTGAGGGAGGTTAGAGCTAGTTAGTTCAGTTAGTGAGGTAGGTTAAAGAGCTAGTTAGTTCAGTTAGTGAGGTAGGTTAAAGACCTAGTTAGCTCAGTTAGTGAGTTAGGTTAAAGACCTAGTTAGTTTAGGTAGTGAGGTAGGTTAAAGAGCTAGTTAGCTCAGTTAGTGAGGTAGGTTAAAGAGCAAGTTAGTTTAGTTAGCTCAGCCTCATCTGCTCCGTCAGTAGAACAAATGGTCACTGGTCTCAAGTTAATGAATAATACAATTTATACTACTAGTACTACTACTACTACTGCTACTACAGTTAGTCCTCAGACTCTGACTGTGAAGTAGAAAGTAATCGAAGAAAACGAAACATTTCAGATGAAGCAGAAAATAAAAAACTGAAGCATTTGACTCCAGGTTGAACCAGGTTGAAGGAAGTCCCAGGCTGTAACTCAGTTCCATGAATATGTGGCATAGTTATGACATATACATGAAATACCAACACGATGGACTAAAAGGTGAAAAACGTTAAAAACATAAAGCGACGATAGAGCAGTGAATGAGAGCAGCCAACAACACAACCACCAGAGAAGAAGAGTTTGTTCAGTTTGTGACGAGACGCTTCACGTTGTGTGACGACTGGGGGATACGATAGGATCATCTTTGGAGCTGGAACCAGTTTAACCATTGAAACCAGTGAGTACTGGTACAAACATGCTCCTCGTGATATTGACCTTCACTCTGAAGCGTTGGTCTCCAGACTGTGATGTGAGAGTAGAAACTCACTCTCTCAGCTGAAAATAGAAATGGACCCAATCAAATCATTCTGTAAAATACAACAGGTTATAAAAGAATCAGAGAGAGGTCTTCCTCACTGAGTTTGTCCAGTTGATGCTCAGTTTGTGTTGAGATGTTTCATGTTGTGTGAAGAACCAGAAGATCATGTTTGGAGCTGGAACCAGTTTGACCATTCAAACCAGTGAGTAGTGACGTAAACTAGTTTCAAAGTGTACTCCATGTTGTGAGTCTGAAGGTCAGAACCATGAAGTAAACGCAGTTGAGGACGTTAGCTGCTAATGATGGTTAAGCAGAGAAATGCTTGGTTAGTGGTGGTTAGTGGTGGTTAGTGGTTAGTGGTGGTTAGTGGTGGTTAGTGGTGGTTAGTGGTTAGTGGTGGTTAGTGGTGGTTAGTGGTTAGTGGTGGTTAGTGGTGGTTAGTGGTTCGTGGTGGTTAGTGGTGGTTAGTGGTGGTTAGTGGTGGTTAGTGGTGGTTAGTGGTTCGTGGTGGTTAGTGGTGGTTAGTGGTGGTTAGTGGTGGTTAGTGGTTAGTGGTGGTTAGTGGTGGTTAGTGGTGGTTAGTGGACAGCCACAGGGAGACATGGAGTCTGCTCAGTCTGCTCAGTTTGTGTTCAGAGGCTGCAGGTTGTGGGACTTCTGGAAGTGGAGGATTTAACAAGTTCATCTTTGGAGCTGGAACCAGTTTGACCATTCAAACCAGTGAGTAACATTATTGCAAGTTCTGCTCTTTTCACATAAGTAGAAAATTCCAAATAAGGTTAAGTAATAGAAATGGATTTTCATGAATGAAAAGCTGGTAACTAACTACTAGTAGTAGTAATGGTAAAAGCACAAGTAATAAAGTGGAGGTAAAGCAGAAGATAGTTACTGATTGGTTTAGTTTGGTTCAGTCGCTGCTGGTCGGTTTGTGCTCAGAGGTTTCATGTTGTGTGAATGGAAACAAGCTTGTGTTTGGAGCTGGAACCAGTTTGACCATTGGAACCAGTGAGTAGTGTCTCTGTCCTGTTCCAGAATGTAACAAACTGCTGGAGAAGTGACAAGGTTTAACTTAACAACCCGCCAGGTCACCAGTACTAGAACAGTGAGCTGTGTTGCAGTTCAGGTCTGATCCTGTGTGGTTGGTGTCCAGTTTCATGTTTCTCCTCCTTATCAATCTGGATTCGAGCTAACTAGGGCTAACTAGAGCTAACTAGAGCTAACAAGAGCTGACTAGAGCTAACTAGAGCTAACAAAAGGTAAAACATCTTCAGCTGCCCCTCCACAGACTGAAGAGAAAACATCCTGATAGGTTTCTGTTTGAACATGAAATATTTTCAGTCTTTTCAGTTTTATATTTAGAAAATAAAATATAAATAGAATATAAAGTAAGTATCTGCTGCTGAGGAGCTAGATGAAGCTGAACTCATTATTTTTACCTGGTATAAAAGTTTACAGATTCAGTCATGAAGTCTCAAATGTTAAACTGAAGTTTTGTCGGTGAGCCCAGTTTGTGCTGGGAGATTTCTTCTTGTGTGACTGGTGGAACTGGAACTAAGATGATCTTTGGAGCTGGAACCAGTCTGACCATTGAAACCAGTGAGTAGTGACTTATTCTTCTAGAATGAAAGTTTGACTTGAGACTGGGACACAGAGTCGAACATTTTAGAATAATCAATAATAACATATGGAAGAAGTTTCAGAAACTCGGACTCCTCTGAGTTTGGTTGAGCTGCTGCGGCTCAGTTTGAGTCGTGAAGCTTCTTGTTGTGTGAATTCTGCTGGAACTAAGATGATCTTTGGAGCTGGAACCAGTCTGACCATTGGAACCAGTGAGTAGTGATGTAGACATCTTTATGTGTTAATAATAATAATAATAATAATAATAATTCTGAAATAATATAGTATACTATGATACAATGAAGTCTCAGTCACATGGAAGCAGAAGTGGAATATTTGGCCCCAGAAGAGACAGAGACAGAGACAGAGACAGAGACAGAGACAGAGACAGAGACAGAGACAGAGACAGAGACAGGCAGTGAGCTGGAGGACACTTGGTTCAGTCCGCTCAGTTTGTGACGTGAAGCTTCATGTTGTGTGAATGCTGTTAAGATCATCTTTGGAGCTGGAACCAGTCTGACCATTGAAACCAGTGAGTAGTGACATAGTTTTTTTTTATTAAGAGCATCATGAAAATCTGTGTTTGTTTCTGTTGCTCACATAGAGACAGAACCCAGAATCAACGTCTGACTAAAATAAAATCTAATAAAATCTAAAACGTATTAAGATTCAAGATCCAAGAAACGTTACAGTCACTGGACAGAATTCTAGCTCAGAATCGTCTACGAAAATGAGTAATAAACCCTGACATCTCACAACCAACCAACCGACCACCCAACCAACCGACCGACCAACCAACCAACCAACTGACCACCCAACCAACCGACCACCCAACCAACCGACCACCCAACCAACCGATCACCCAACCAACCGACCAACCGACCGACCGACCACCCAACCGACCACCCAACCAACCGACCAACCGACCACCCAACCGACCAACTGACCAACCAACCAACCAACCGACCGACCACCCAACCAACCGACCAACCGACCACCCAACCAACCGACCACCCAACCAACCAACCAACCAACCGACCAACTGACCAACCGACCAACCAATGGGTGATAGAATATGGAGCTGAAATCCAGCGGATCATTCTCTGACACGTTTCATAAAAGTCTCGAAGGTTTCCTCAGTGAGTTTGATCACTCGCTGCTCATTTTGTGAGCATTCTGATTATAACCAGTTAATCTTTGGAGCTGGAACCAGTTTGACCATTGGAGCCAGTGAGGAGTGATTGAGTGATTCATGTTTGAGTTGAAGAACAGAACAAACAGTTCTCTCACATCAAAATGAGAGAAAACGTAATATCAACTCTTTCAACTTTATTCAGTTTAAATGTCAAACAAGCAAAGTTCTGCTCAGATCGTTTGTCACCATTAATAAAATACCATTAACTACACAAGGGAAATGTAGTAAAGTATAGATGAGCTGACAATAAACCAGTAAAATACAAGTTAGTCCAAACGTAATCAGCTCAATCATGAAAGACTTTAAAGGTGATCTTTAGATTTCTATTGGTAAGAACAGGTAAACCAGCAGGGCCGTGGTAGTCCAGTCTAACCCGCCCAGTTAACGTTGACAGGTTTCATGTTGTGTGACTAACCAGAACTACAAGATGGTCTTTGGAGCTGGAACCAATTTAACCATTGAAACCAGTGAGTAGTGACGCAGTCTTTTATATAAAGAAAACCCAGAATCAAAGTTTGTCTTCAGACTTTGATGTTAAAGTAGAAAACAACCAAAAAAATACAAGATGTTCAAATGATAAAGAGTCAAATGCAGCAGAAAATAATTCTGAGCTAACCTGAGAAAATCAAAACAATCGGACACGTTTTAAAGAGAAGAGTTTGGTTCAGTCATTTGTGATGAGATGTTTGAGGCTGTGTGACTGGAACTGGAGGCTTGAAGACGGTCTTTGGAGCTGGAACCAGTTTAACCATTGAAACCAGTGAGTAGTGATGTAGACATCTTTATGAAGAGCATCATTAAATCAGTAGTCTGTGACACAGAAACACAAGTGTTCATGTCAGATAATTCTGAAATAATATAGTATACTATGATACAATGAAGTCTCAGTCACATGGAAGCCGAAGTGGAATATTTGGCCCCAGAAGAACAAAGACAGAGACAGAGACAGAGACAGAGACAGAGACAGAGACAGAGACAGAGACAGAGACAGAGACAGAGACAGAGACATGCAGTGAGCTGGAGGACACTTGGTTCAGTCCGCTCAGTTTGTGACGAGTTTGTAGCGTGACCAACAACTGAAGGTGGAAGTGGCGTGAGTCTGGTCCAGCCGCTGCTCACTTTGTGTTGAGAGGTCTCATGTTGTGTGAATGATGGCACAAGAAGGATGGTCTTTGGAGCTGGAACCAGTTTAACCATTGAAACCAGTGAGTAGTGGAGTTGTGTGTTGTAATGAAGAAGATCGTTGAAGTCTCTGAAAAGCAGCAGTTTGTCTTCAGCCTGACTGTGAGGAGAAAATGACTGGAAAACATTTAAAATGAAAACATTCACAACATGAAATATATAAATGATGAAATAAAATGAAACAATAGAAGATAATGTAGCACAAGTAACTAGATGAATACAAACCTGGAACGCTCGACGCTCCAGAAAAACAAAGACAATCAGTCAGAAGTTGAGAGAGAAGATTCAGAGAAGGTCGGCCGCTGCTCAGTTTGTGTCCTGAGGCTTCCTGTGGTGTGACAGGAGGAACTGGATATGGGAGGATGATCTTTGGGACTGGAACCAGTTTAACCATTGAAACCAGTGAGTAGCGACATATTCTCCGTCAAAGTTTGGTTTGTCTTACAGAATCCGGACAAACAGTCTGAATCCAGACTGTGTGAAGTCATGAGTAAAAGGTTTGGTTCAGTCTCTGCTGCTCAGTTTGTGTCCAGGTGTTTCTAGTTGTGTGAATGCTGGAGGATATGGGAAGATGATCTTTGGGGCTGGAACCAGTTTAACCATTGAAACCAGTGAGTAGCGACTGTCTGTCCTGTCTCTGTGTAGCATCTTTACAGATGTTTTCAGCTTTTAACCGACCGTCACTTTGGCAGCTTCACACCACATGAAACGACGTTGAAAGGCCTTCAACGCCTCAACAAACGTCTCCAACACTTCCTCTCATTGTTAGAAATATACACGTAAACACACGTTACATTTGCTATATGTTCTATTTCTATGCCGAGTGCTCTCCCGGAGCATGTGAGCGCAGGCTCCCTGGTGAGGCCGTGTGCAGACGATGCTGTGATGTTGGCTCAGGGAGCAGAAAGTCTCTGTGAAGGCCTGAAGCTGGCTGCTCCACAGCCACAGCAGCTTCTCCTTCACTGTGTTCACTCCTCACTCCCCTCATGTTCTCCATCTGCGAATGAGCAGAAACAACCTGAACGCTGGATCTGTTCAGCCGCTAAATCTCCAACTCAAAGTAGAAAATAATTAAAAATATGAAATGATAAAAAGTTTCATTCTGCATGAAATAGTTCAAATCCATCATTAAACTCTAGAATGAAGCTTTCTATGTGAGTCTGGCTCAGTGGCTGCCGCTCAGTTCATGTTGACATGTTTCATGTTGTGTGACTGGAACTGGAAATTGGAAGGTGATCTTTGGAGCTGGAACCAGTTTAACCATTGAAACCAGTGAGTAGCGACATATTCTTTTATAAAGAGCATCAATAAATCTGTTTCTGCGACTGAAAAACTGAAAATCCAGAATCAAAGTTTCAGACTCTGAAGTGAAAGTGTATGGAAAAAAAGATTTTAAACATTCTTCTTCTTCTTCTTATTGTTAAGAATTGTTATTGTTGTTAACAGATCACAATAGAACAGAACAGATCACAATAGAACAGATCACAATAGAACAGATCACAATAGAACAGAACAGATCACAATAGAACAGATCACAATAGAACAGAACAGAATAGAATTAATCTCTTTATTTCCAGCAGCACAGCAGTAAAATGTCAGATCAGTGAGGAAGAGAAAATCCAATAAAAACAATACTGTGACTAATTTGACACTACGTACAAAATAGAAAATACATAAAAAATAAAGAAAGAACAAATGCAAAAATGAATGAGGATGTAAATAAAAACAAGAAACTGAGTCGAAGCCTCGAGGCAGTGACTTAGAACGGGTCAGTCGCTGGATCAGTTTGAGATGTGACGTTTCGCTCTGTGTGACTGGAACTGGAGTTAATAAGATCACCTTTGGAGCTGGAACCAGTTTAACCATTGAAACCAGTGAGTAGTTATGTATGGTTTTAGAAAGAGCAGCTCTGAAACAGTTTTTATATCTGAGACTAACTGAAAAAAAACAGAAAATCCAGAATCAAAGTTAATCTGCAGACAGAAAATTCAAGATCCAAGAAAATGTGAGACCGTGTTTTCATTGTACCGGAGGAGCGGTGTTTCTGAGCTCAGCTGCTCGGCTCAGTTTGTGTTGAGAGGCTTCAGGTTGTGGGACTAGTCAAGGTGGATTTAAGATCATCTTCGGAGCTGGAACCAGTGTAACCATTGAAACCAGTGAGTAGAGACAGCTTGTTGCTAAGAGCATCTTTAGGTCTGTGTTTATTCCTGCTGCTCACAGCAAAACAACTCAGCAGAGACAAATAGGAGATAAAACATATAGATATATACAGATGACACAATAACATGTGTGTGTGTGTGTATATATATATATATATATATATATACACACACACACACACACACACACACACACACACTTGTAGAATTAGTTGACCCCCAAAAATTCTCAAACATATTTTGGTCTGTGAGTTTGTTCAGTCGCTGCTGCCCAGTTTGTGTCCAGATGTTTCATGCTGTGTGAATGTGAACAAGATGATCTTTGGCGCTGGAACCAGTTTGACCATTGAAACCAGTGAGTAGTGATAGAAACATCTTTTATACCATTAAATCTGTCACAGGATGGGAATATGAAGGGATTCCAGGCTGAACTGGAAGAGGCTAAAGACAGCATGAGGCGGGTTAAACAGCTAGTTAGTGAGGCGGGTTAAACAGCTAGTTAGTGTAGTTGGTGAGGCGGGTTAAACAGCTAGTTAGTGTAGTTAGTGAGGCAGGTTAAACAGCTAGTTAGTGTAGTTGGTGAGGCGGGTTAAACAGCTAGTTAGTGTAGTTAGTGAGGCGGGTTAAAGATGATAGTTAGTAATGATAATGATAATGAGTTTGACTCTCAGACGTTCCTCTGAGAGTTTGTTTCAGTCGTCAGTTTGTGTCCACATGTTTCATGTTGTGTGACTGGAAACCAGAACAAGGTGATCTTTGGAGCTGGAACCAGTTTGACCACTGAACCCAGTGAGTAGTGATGTATTCTTTATAATGAGCTCCAGTCAAAGTTCAGTTCTTCACAGAAACAGGAAAGTGAATCTGTCACTGTGACTGAAATGGATTTTATGAAGTAGAACAAGTAGAAAAATATTCAGAGGAAATATTCGACCAGTGACAGTTTTAGTTAATCAGTCAAAAAATCTAAAATATTGAGCAAGTTTTAAAATGAAGAAGTTCCTCTGAGAGTTTGGTTCAGTCACTGCTCAGTTTGTGTCCACATGTTTCATGTTGTGTGACTGGAAACCAGTACAAACTCATCTTTGGAGCTGGAACCAGTTTGACCACTGAACCCAGTGAGTAACTGATATAGGGTGTTGTTGTTTAGTCTCACGCTGCCTCTGTCGTGTTAGATCAGATCACTGATCAATACTTCATCAGGACTGATCAATACTGCATCAGGACTGATCAATACTTCATCAGGACTGATCAATACTGCATCAGTACTGATCAATACTTCATCAGTACTGATCAATACTGCATCAGGACTGATCAATACTGCATCAGGACTGATCAATACTTCATCAGGACTGATCAATGCTTCAGACATGATGCTAAATATAAACAGAGTGAAATGAAACATTGACATGAAAATAAAAACCTGATGAATTTTTAAAGATCAAATCACAGAACATCTAAATTTGTGTAACTAAACTAAATATATGACATTATATATGACATTATATATGACATTATATATGACATCATATATGACATTATATATGACATTATATATGACATCATATATGACATTATATATGACATTATATATGACATCATATATGACATTATATATGACATTATATATGACATTATATATGACATTATATATGACATCATATATGACATTATATATGACATTATATATGACATTATATATGACATCATATATGACATTATATATGACATCATATATGACATTATATATGACATCATATATGACATTATATATGACATTATATATGACATTATATATGACATTATATATGACATCATATATGACATTATATATGACATTATATATGACATTATATATGACATCATATATGACATTATATATGACATCATATATGACATTATATATGACATTATATATGACATTATATCCACGATAGATTTAAGATGCTTAAGATAAACGTATACACACTGAATACATATAACTTTATATAACTGAACTACATATTAGACTGAACCTGAATATGTTCTGCTGAATACAGACTTTGTTCAGTTTGTGTTGAGACACTTCATGTTGTGTGACTAGTCAGTCTGGACTGAACAAGATGATGTTTGGAGCTGGAACCAGTTTAACCATTGAAACCAGTGAGTAGTGATGGAGTTCTTTACAAAGAGCGTCGTTAAAACTGTATTTCTGTAACTGTCACAAAAACAAATAGAGACCTGAAAAGAGAAATGGATAAAAAAGATGAAATCAATAGGAAACAAATACAGCAGAACATATATGACTATAATAATATAGAAATGCAATGGAATATATATAAAAACATCTATAAAGCCAGTGAGCAGACATAATTCTCCCAGCCGTATCTCGTTAACTTTGAAGGTCGTTAACTGTGCTGCTCAGATCATGAGTCAGCATTATTAAAATCCCATCCACTACACACACAATACACACAGCAAACGTAGTAAAATACAAGTCAGTGCTGATGTAATCAGCTTTAAAGGTGATCTTTAGATTTCTATTGGTAAGAACAGGTAAACCAGCAGGGCCGTGGTAGTCCAGTCTAACCCGCCCAGTTAACGTTGACAGGTTTCATGTTGTGTGACTAACCAGAACAACAAGATGGTCTTTGGAGCTGGAACCAGTTTAACCATTGAAACCAGTGAGTAGCGACGTATTCTTCAACAATGAGAGTGGCTGAAAGTTCAGTTCCTCTCAGAGACAGAAAAGAAAATCCAAAGAGTTTGAATTGAGCAGAAAATCATTTCAAACACAAACTCAAAAGGTTTGATGTTGAGAAGCGGAGGTGAGACTGACAGCTCTCTCACTGTTCGGGTCAGTTTGTGCTCAGACGTCTCGTGTTTTGTGAAGAACGGAGCTTTAAACTAACTCAAAGCTGCAGATTCAGACTGAGATGCACAAAGATAAAACCTGGCTTGGGAAATATGAAAAAAAGAGATTTAAATTCAGCAGAAAATAGATCCAACATTAAATACATTTTATTATTGTAATTACACACTTACAGAACAAATATACACACCCAGAAAAACAAACACAGAGAGGAGTTTGGTGTCATGTTGTGTGACTCGAGGGAATGACAAGTTCATCTTTGGAACTGGAACCAGTTTAACCACTGAAACCAGTGAGTACTGATGTAGTTTTTGTCTCTTTTTTTCTGTCACTCACAGAAAAACAAACAGAAAACCCAGAATCACAGTTTGTCTTCAGACCTTGACTGTGATGATGAAGAATAAAATATTGTGTCAGCTGAGAATATGAAACGGATGAAATCAACAGGAGTGAGTGTGTGAGAGGAGCTGCTGCTCAGTTTGTGTTCAGATGTTTCATGTTGTGTGAATGTTGGAGGTTACAAGTTCACCTTTGGAGCTGGAACCAGTTTAACCATTGAAACCAGTGAGTACTGACTCTTCCTGTTACTTCCTTCAACGTTCAGTCCACGTAGACTGAGAACCGACCCTAACAAACCCATCCCCAAATGAAGCCTGAGGGATTGAGTGATTGATTGATTGATTGAGTGATTGATTGATTGATCAGATCATTGATCAACTTCCACTCGTCTCGTTCAACACACCAAACAGAAGAGAAAACTCCGCTAATGCCTTTTAACGTTTTACAGACAACAAACTATTTAACGACTTTGATATTTATTAGAACAAATGTACATTTAGAACATGAAATCTACATCATCATTTATGTGTTTAAAAAGTTTCATTCTGCATGAAATAGTTCAAATCCATCATTAAACTCTAGAATGAAGCTTTCTATGTGAGTCTGGCTCAGTGGCTGCCGCTCAGTTCATGTTGACATGTTTCATGTTGTGTGACTGGAACTGGAGGTGAAAAGATCATCTTTGGAGCTGGAACCAGTTTAACCATTGAAACCAGTGAGTAGTGACATAACATTTTGTAAAGAGAATCTTTAATTTTATATTTTATATTTATTTCTGATCTTCTCACAGAAACAAAATAATAAAAATCAAATCAAATCCAGAATCAAAGCTTCAGATTCTGACTAAAACAATTCTCTCAACTGAAAAAATAAAAGGATGAAAAATCCGCGAGTATGAATCAATCAGAGGATGAAATATCTGGCTGGAACATTCTGAAATGGACTTTTTGAGACGACTGAATGAAGTGGACATTATGAGCTGCTCGCTGCTAGCACAGAAAACCACTAACTCAAACTCTCATCAAAAGTCTGAAGAGCAGGAAAAACCACACAGGAGGTCAAATATGAATCAAATGTGAACACTGAAGTGTGAAATGACTCAGCAGTTTTCATAGATTCCATGGTGGACGTGTCAGTGCTCAGTTTGTGTTGAGACGTTTCACGTTGTGTGAATGTTGGAAGGAAGATCATCTTTGGAGCTGGAACCAGTTTAACCATTGAAACCAGTGAGTAGTGATGTAAACATGTTGCTGAAAGCTTTATTTACATCTTCACAGAAAGTAGAAAACACAGAGGTCTTCATTCCAAGACTCCGCTCAGAATCGACAGTTTTCAGGAAAACAAATGGAAGTTTCAAGAGAAGAGTTTGGAAGGTGAAAATAAGACTTTATATGATTATATATATTATTATAATGAGATGTAAAAGCTCAGTTCCATGAATATGTGGCATAGTTATGACATATACATGAAATACCAACACGATGGACTAAAAGGTGAAAAATGTTAAAAACATAAAGCGACGATAGAGCAGTGAATGAGAGCAGCCAACAACACAACCACCAGAGAAGAAGAGTTTGTTCAGTTTGTGACGAGACGCTTCACGTTGTGTGACGACTGGGGGATACGATAGGATCATCTTTGGAGCTGGAACCAGTTTAACCATTGAAACCAGTGAGTACTGGTACAAACATGCTCCTCGTGATATTGACCTTCAGTCTGAAGCGTTGGTCTCCAGACTGTGATGTGAGAGTAGAAACTCACTCTCTCAGCTGAAAATAGAAATGGACCCAATCAAATCATTCTGTAAAATACAACAGGTTATAAAAGAGTCAGAGAGAGGTCTTCCTCACTGAGTTTGTCCAGTTGATGCTCAGTTTGTGTTGAGATGTTTCATGTTGTGTGAAGAACCAGAAGATCATGTTTGGAGCTGGAACCAGTTTGACCATTCAAACCAGTGAGTAGTGACGTAAACTAGTTTCAAAGTGTACTCCATGTTGTGAGTCTGAAGGTCAGAACCATGAAGTAAACGCAGTTGAGGACGTTAGCTGCTAATGATGGTTAAGCAGAGAAATGCTTGGTTAGTGGTGGTTAGTGGTGGTTAGTGGTGGTTAGTGGTAGTTAGTGGTGGTTAGTGGTGGTTAGTGGTGGTTAGTGGTGGTTAGTGGTTAGTGGTGGTTAGTGGTGGTTAGTGGTGGTTAGTGGTGGTTAGTGGTTAGTGGTGGTTAGTGGTGGTTAGTGGTGGTTAGTGGTGGTTAGTGGTGGTTAGTGGTTAGTGGTGGTTAGTGGTGGTTAGTGGTGGTTAGTGGTTAGTGGTGGTTAGTGGTGGTTAGTGGTTAGTGGTGGTTAGTGGTAGTTAGTGGTGGTTAGTGGTGGTTAGTGGTGGTTAGTGGTGGTTAGTGGTTAGTGGTGGTTAGTGGTGGTTAGTGGCTAGTGGTGGTTAGTGGTGGTTAGTGGTGGTTAGTGGTTAGTGGTGGTTAGTGGTGGTTAGTGGCTAGTGGTGGTTAGTGGTGGTTAGTGGTGGTTAGTGGTGGTTGGTGGTTAGTGGTGGTTAGTGGTGGTTGGTGGTTAGTGGTGGTTAGTGGTTAGTGGTGGTTAGTGGTGGTTAGTGGTTAGTGGTGGTTAGTGGTGGTTAGTGGTAGTTAGTGGTGGTTAGTGGTTAGTGGTGGTTAGTGGTGGTTAGTGGTTAGTGGTGGTTAGTGGTGGTTCGTGGTGGTTAGTGGTTAGTGGTGGTTAGTGGTGGTTAGTGGTGGTTAGTGGTAGTTAGTGGTGGTTAGTGGTTAGTGATGGTTAGTGGTAGTTAGTGGTGGTTAGTGGTTAGTGGTGGTTAGTGGTGGTTAGTGGTGGTTAGTGGTTAGTGGTGGTTAGTGGTGGTTAGTGGTTAGTGGTGGTTAGTGGTGGTTAGTGGTTCGTGGTGGTTAGTGGTGGTTAGTGGTGGTTAGTGGTAGTTAGTGGTGGTTAGTGGTTAGTGGTGGTTAGTGGTGGTTAGTGGTTAGTGGTGGTTAGTGGTGGTTCGTGGTGGTTAGTGGTTAGTGGTGGTTAGTGGTGGTTAGTGGTGGTTAGTGGTAGTTAGTGGTGGTTAGTGGTTAGTGGTGGTTAGTGGTGGTTAGTGGTTCGTGGTGGTTAGTGGTGGTTAGTGGTGGTTAGTGGTGGTTAGTGGTGGTTAGTGGTGGTTAGTGGTTCGTGGTGGTTAGTGGTGGTTAGTGGTGGTTAGTGGTGGTTAGTGGTGGTTAGTGGTTCGTGGTGGTTAGTGGTTAGTGGTGGTTAGTGGTGGTTAGTGGTTAGTGGTGGTTAGTGGTGGTTAGTGGTGGTTAGTGGACAGCCACAGGGAGACATGGAGTCTGCTCAGTCTGCTCAGTTTGTGTTCAGAGGCTGCAGGTTGTGGGACTTCTGGAAGTGGAGGATTTAACAAGTTCATCTTTGGAGCTGGAACCAGTTTGACCATTCAAACCAGTGAGTAACATTATTGCAAGTTCTGCTCTTTTCACATAAGTAGAAAATTCCAAATAAGGTTAAGTAATAGAAATGGATTTTCATGAATGAAAAGCTGGTAACTAACTACTAGTAGTAGTAATGGTAAAAGCACAAGTAATAAAGTGGAGGTAAAGCAGAAGATAGTTACTGATTGGTTTAGTTTGGTTCAGTCGCTGCTGGTCGGTTTGTGCTCAGAGGTTTCATGTTGTGTGAATGGAAACAAGCTTGTGTTTGGAGCTGGAACCAGTTTGACCATTGGAACCAGTGAGTAGTGTCTCTGTCCTGTTCCAGAATGTAACAAACTGCTGGAGAAGTGACAAGGTTTAACTTAACAACCCGCCAGGTCACCAGTACTAGAACAGTGAGCTGTGTTGCAGTTCAGGTCTGATCCTGTGTGGTTGGTGTCCAGTTTCATGTTTCTCCTCCTTATCAATCTGGATTCGAGCTAACTAGGGCTAACTAGAGCTAACTAGAGCTAACAAGAGCTGACTAGAGCTAACTAGAGCTAACAAAAGGTAAAACATCTTCAGCTGCCCCTCCACAGACTGAAGAGAAAACATCCTGATAGGTTTCTGTTTGAACATGAAATATTTTCAGTCTTTTCAGTTTTATATTTAGAAAATAAAATATAAATAGAATATAAAGTAAGTATCTGCTGCTGAGGAGCTAGATGAAGCTGAACTCATTATTTTTACCTGGTATAAAAGTTTACAGATTCAGTCATGAAGTCTCAAATGTTAAACTGAAGTTTTGTCGGTGAGCCCAGTTTGTGCTGGGAGATTTCTTCTTGTGTGACTGGTGGAACTGGAACTAAGATGATCTTTGGAGCTGGAACCAGTCTGACCATTGAAACCAGTGAGTAGTGACTTATTCTTCTAGAATGAAAGTTTGACTTGAGACTGGGACACAGAGTCGAACATTTTAGAATAATCAATAATAACATATGGAAGAAGTTTCAGAAACTCGGACTCCTCTGAGTTTGGTTGAGCTGCTGCGGCTCAGTTTGAGTCGTGAAGCTTCTTGTTGTGTGAATTCTGCTGGAACTAAGATGATCTTTGGAGCTGGAACCAGTCTGACCATTGGAACCAGTGAGTAGTGATGTAGACATCTTTATGTGTTAATAATAATAATAATAATAATAATAATTCTGAAATAATATAGTATACTATGATACAATGAAGTCTCAATCACATGGAAGCAGAAGTGGAATATTTGGCCCCAGAAGAGACAGAGACAGAGACAGAGACAGAGACAGAGACAGAGACAGAGACAGAGACAGAGACAGAGACAGAGACAGAGACAGAGACAGAGACAGAGACAGAGACAGGCAGTGAGCTGGAGGACACTTGGTTCAGTCCGCTCAGTTTGTGACGTGAAGCTTCATGTTGTGTGAATGCTGTTAAGATCATCTTTGGAGCTGGAACCAGTCTGACCATTGAAACCAGTGAGTAGTGACATAGTTTTTTTTTATTAAGAGCATCATGAAAATCTGTGTTTGTTTCTGTTGCTCACATAGAGACAGAACCCAGAATCAACGTCTGACTAAAATAAAATCTAATAAAATCTAAAACGTATTAAGATTCAAGATCCAAGAAACGTTACAGTCACTGGACAGAATTCTAGCTCAGAATCGTCTACGAAAATGAGTAATAAACCCTGACATCTCACAACCAACCAACCGACCACCCAACCAACCGACCGACCAACCAACCAACCAACTGACCACCCAACCAACCGACCACCCAACCAACCGACCGACCAACCAACCAACCAACTGACCACCCAACCAACCGACCACCCAACCAACCGATCACCCAACCAACCGACCAACCGACCGACCGACCACCCAACCGACCACCCAACCAACCGACCAACCGACCACCCAACCGACCAACTGACCAACCAACCAACCAACCGACCGACCACCCAACCAACCGACCACCCAACCAACCGATCACCCAACCAACCGACCAACCGACCACCCAACCAACCGACCACCCAACCAACCAACCAACCAACCGACCAACCGACCGACCGACCACCCAACCAACCGACCAACCGACCACCCAACCAACCGACCACCCAACCAACCGACCACCCAACCAACCAACCAACCAACCAACCGACCGACCACCCAACCAACCGACCAACCGACCACCCAACCAACCGACCACCCAACCAACCAACCAACCAACCGACCAACTGACCAACCGACCAACCAATGGGTGATAGAATATGGAGCTGAAATCCAGCGGATCATTCTCTGACACGTTTCATAAAAGTCTCGAAGGTTTCCTCAGTGAGTTTGATCACTCGCTGCTCATTTTGTGAGCATTCTGATTATAACCAGTTAATATTTGGAGCTGGAACCAGTTTGACCATTGGAGCCAGTGAGGAGTGATTGAGTGATTCATGTTTGAGTTGAAGAACAGAACAAACAGTTCTCTCACATCAAAATGAGAGAAAACGTAATATCAACTCTTTCAACTTTATTCAGTTTAAATGTCAAACAAGCAAAGTTCTGCTCAGATCGTTTGTCACCATTAATAAAATACCATTAACTACACAAGGGAAATGTAGTAAAGTATAGATGAGCTGACAATAAACCAGTAAAATACAAGTTAGTCCAAACGTAATCAGCTCAATCATGAAAGACTTTAAAGGTGATCTTTAGATTTCTATTGGTAAGAACAGGTAAACCAGCAGGGCCGTGGTAGTCCAGTCTAACCCGCCCAGTTAACGTTGACAGGTTTCATGTTGTGTGACTAACCAGAACTACAAGATGGTCTTTGGAGCTGGAACCAATTTAACCATTGAAACCAGTGAGTAGTGACGCAGTCTTTTATATAAAGAAAACCCAGAATCAAAGTTTGTCTTCAGACTTTGATGTTAAAGTAGAAAACAACCAAAAAAATACAAGATGTTCAAATGATAAAGAGTCAAATGCAGCAGAAAATAATTCTGAGCTAACCTGAGAAAATCAAAACAATCGGACACGTTTTAAAGAGAAGAGTTTGGTTCAGTCATTTGTGATGAGATGTTTGAGGCTGTGTGACTGGAACTGGAGGCTTGAAGACGGTCTTTGGAGCTGGAACCAGTTTAACCATTGAAACCAGTGAGTAGTGATGTAGACATCTTTATGAAGAGCATCATTAAATCAGTAGTCTGTGACACAGAAACACAAGTGTTCATGTCAGATAATTCTGAAATAATATAGTATACTATGATACAATGAAGTCTCAGTCACATGGAAGCAGAAGTGGAATATTTGGCCCCAGAAGAACAAAGACAGAGACAGAGACAGAGACAGAGACAGAGACAGAGACAGAGACAGAGACAGAGACAGAGACAGAGACAGAGACAGAGACATGCAGTGAGCTGGAGGACACTTGGTTCAGTCCGCTCAGTTTGTGACGAGTTTGTAGCGTGACCAACAACTGAAGGTGGAAGTGGCGTGAGTCTGGTCCAGCCGCTGCTCACTTTGTGTTGAGAGGTCTCATGTTGTGTGAATGATGGCACAAGAAGGATGGTCTTTGGAGCTGGAACCAGTTTAACCATTGAAACCAGTGAGTAGTGGAGTTGTGTGTTGTAATGAAGAAGATCGTTGAAGTCTCTGAAAAGCAGCAGTTTGTCTTCAGCCTGACTGTGAGGAGAAAATGACTGGAAAACATTTAAAATGAAAACATTCACAACATGAAATATATAAATGATGAAATAAAATGAAACAATAGAAGATAATGTAGCACAAGTAACTAGATGAATACAAACCTGGAACGCTCGACGCTCCAGAAAAACAAAGACAATCAGTCAGAAGTTGAGAGAGAAGATTCAGAGAAGGTCGGCCGCTGCTCAGTTTGTGTCCTGAGGCTTCCTGTGGTGTGACAGGAGGAACTGGATATGGGAGGATGATCTTTGGGACTGGAACCAGTTTAACCATTGAAACCAGTGAGTAGCGACATATTCTCCGTCAAAGTTTGGTTTGTCTTACAGAATCCGGACAAACAGTCTGAATCCAGACTGTGTGAAGTCATGAGTAAAAGGTTTGGTTCAGTCTCTGCTGCTCAGTTTGTGTCCAGGTGTTTCTAGTTGTGTGAATGCTGGAGGATATGGGAAGATGATCTTTGGGGCTGGAACCAGTTTAACCATTGAAACCAGTGAGTAGCGACTGTCTGTCCTGTCTCTGTGTAGCATCTTTACAGATGTTTTCAGCTTTTAACCGACCGTCACTTTGGCAGCTTCACACCACATGAAACGACGTTGAAAGGCCTTCAACGCCTCAACAAACGTCTCCAACACTTCCTCTCATTGTTAGAAATATACACGTAAACACACGTTACATTTGCTATATGTTCTATTTCTATGCCGAGTGCTCTCCTGGAGCATGTGAGCGCAGGCTCCCTGGTGAGGCCGTGTGCAGACGATGCTGTGATGTTGGCTCAGGGAGCAGAAAGTCTCTGTGAAGGCCTGAAGCTGGCTGCTCCACAGCCACAGCAGCTTCTCCTTCACTGTGTTCACTCCTCACTCCCCTCATGTTCTCCATCTGCGAATGAGCAGAAACAACCTGAACGCTGGATCTGTTCAGCCGCTAAATCTCCAACTCAAAGTAGAAAATAATTAAAAATATGAAATGATAAAAAGTTTCATTCTGCATGAAATAGTTCAAATCCATCATTAAACTCTAGAATGAAGCTTTCTATGTGAGTCTGGCTCAGTGGCTGCCGCTCAGTTCATGTTGACATGTTTCATGTTGTGTGACTGGAACTGGAAATTGGAAGGTGATCTTTGGAGCTGGAACCAGTTTAACCATTGAAACCAGTGAGTAGCGACATATTCTTTTATAAAGAGCATCAATAAATCTGTTTCTGCGACTGAAAAACTGAAAATCCAGAATCAAAGTTTCAGACTCTGAAGTGAAAGTGTATGGAAAAAAAGATTTTAAACATTCTTCTTCTTCTTCTTATTGTTAAGAATTGTTATTGTTGTTAACAGATCACAATAGAACAGAACAGATCACAATAGAACAGATCACAATAGAACAGATCACAATAGAACAGAACAGATCACAATAGAACAGATCACAATAGAACAGAACAGAATAGAATTAATCTCTTTATTTCCAGCAGCACAGCAGTAAAATGTCAGATCAGTGAGGAAGAGAAAATCCAATAAAAACAATACTGTGACTAATTTGACACTACGTACAAAATAGAAAATACATAAAAAATAAAGAAAGAACAAATGCAAAAATGAATGAGGATGTAAATAAAAACAAGAAACTGAGTCGAAGCCTCGAGGCAGTGACTTAGAACGGGTCAGTCGCTGGATCAGTTTGAGATGTGACGTTTCGCTCTGTGTGACTGGAACTGGAGTTAATAAGATCACCTTTGGAGCTGGAACCAGTTTAACCATTGAAACCAGTGAGTAGTTATGTATGGTTTTAGAAAGAGCAGCTCTGAAACAGTTTTTATATCTGAGACTAACTGAAAAAAAACAGAAAATCCAGAATCAAAGTTAATCTGCAGACAGAAAATTCAAGATCCAAGAAAATGTGAGACCGTGTTTTCATTGTACCGGAGGAGCGGTGTTTCTGAGCTCAGCTGCTCGGCTCAGTTTGTGTTGAGAGGCTTCAGGTTGTGGGACTAGTCAAGGTGGATTTAAGATCATCTTCGGAGCTGGAACCAGTGTAACCATTGAAACCAGTGAGTAGAGACAGCTTGTTGCTAAGAGCATCTTTAGGTCTGTGTTTATTCCTGCTGCTCACAGCAAAACAACTCAGCAGAGACAAATAGGAGATAAAACATATAGATATATACAGATGACACAATAACATGTGTGTGTGTGTGTATGTACATATATATATATATATATATATATATATATATATACACACACACACACACACACACACACACACTTGTAGAATTAATTGACCCCCAAAAATTCTCAAACATATTTTGGTCTGTGAGTTTGTTCAGTCGCTGCTGCCCAGTTTGTGTCCAGATGTTTCATGCTGTGTGAATGTGAACAAGATGATCTTTGGCGCTGGAACCAGTTTGACCATTGAAACCAGTGAGTAGTGATAGAAACATCTTTTATACCATTAATCTGTCACAGGATGGGAATATGAAGGGATTACAGGCTGAACTGGAAGAGAATAAAGACAGCATGAGGCGGGTTAAACAGCTAGTTAGTGAGGCGGGTTAAACAGCTAGTTAGTGTAGTTGGTGAGGCGGGTTAAACAGCTAGTTAGTGTAGTTGGTGAGGCAGGTTAAACAGCTATTTAGTGTAGTTAGTGAGGCGGGTTAAACAGTGAGGCGGGTTAAACAGCTACTTAGTGTAGTTAGTGAGGCAGCTTAAAAGGCTAGTCAGTGTAGTTAGTGAGGCAGGTTAAACAGCTAGTTAGTGTAGTTAGTGAGGCGGGTTAAACAGCTATTTAGTGTAGTTAGTGAGGCGGGTTAAACAGTGAGGCGGGTTAAACAGCTAGTTAGTGTAGTTAGTGAGGCAGCTTAAAAGGCTAGTCAGTGTAGTTAGTGAGGCAGGTTAAACAGCTAGTTAGTGTAGTTAGTGAGGCGGGTTAAAGATGATAGTTTGTAATGATAATAATAATGAGTTTGAAGTCTGAAACATCAAAGTTCAGACGTTCCTCTGAGAGTTTGTTTCTGGTACTTGGTCTTTCTTTGTACTGGTACAAACATGCTCCTCGTGATATTGACCTTCAGTCTGAAGCGTTGGTCTCCAGACTGTGATGTGAGAGTAGAAACTCACTCTCTCAGCTGAAAATAGAAATGGACCCAATCAAATCATTCTGTAAAATACAACAGGTTATAAAAGAGTCAGAGAGAGGTCTTCCTCACTGAGTTTGTCCAGTTGATGCTCAGTTTGTGTTGAGATGTTTCATGTTGTGTGAAGAACCAGAAGATCATGTTTGGAGCTGGAACCAGTTTGACCATTCAAACCAGTGAGTAGTGACGTAAACTAGTTTCAAAGTGTACTCCATGTTGTGAGTCTGAAGGTCAGAACCATGAAGTAAACGCAGTTGAGGACGTTAGCTGCTAATGATGGTTAAGCAGAGAAATGCTTGGTTAGTGGTGGTTAGTGGTAGTTAGTGGTGGTTAGTGGTGGTTAGTGGTGGTTAGTGGTGGTTAGTGGTGGTTAGTGGTTCGTGGTGGTTAGTGGTTAGTGGTGGTTAGTGGTTAGTGGTGGTTAGTGGTGGTTAGTGGTGGTTAGTGGTGGTTAGTGGTTAGTGGTGGTTAGTGGTGGTTAGTGGTGGTTGGTGGTGGTTAGTGGTGGTTAGTGGTTAGTGGTGGTTAGTGGTGGTTAGTGGTGGTTAGTGGTGGTTTGTGGTTAGTGGTGGTTAGTGGTGGTTAGTGGTTAGTGGTGGTTAGTGGTGGTTAGTGGTGGTTAGTGGTGGTTAGTGGTTAGTGGTGGTTAGTGGTGGTTAGTGGTGGTTAGTGGTTAGTGGTGGTTAGTGGTGGTTAGTGGTGGTTAGTGGACAGCCACAGGGAGACATGGAGTCTGCTCAGTCTGCTCAGTTTGTGTTCAGAGGCTGCAGGTTGTGGGACTTCTGGAAGTGGAGGATTTAACAAGTTCATCTATGGAGCTGGAACCAGTTTGACCATTCAAACCAGTGAGTAGTGATGACACATGGAGGTAGAACATGTTCATCAACTCAAATTAAAAATCATTCTTTTCATTTTCAGCAACTGATTTTCAGCAGAAAATAGTTCTCCATTCTCTTCTGAAATATTCGACCCTTAAATGTAAATTTTGAGCAAAACAAAATCAATAAATATCAGCTGGTCGCTGCAGGGGAAAATACAAGTGATCTCTGATTCTCGAGTCAATCACAAAGGTGTAGACAGAAACAGACGTTCTCCTAATCAGACGTTCTCCTAAAGAGACGTTCTCCTAATCAGACGTTCTCCTAAAGAGACGTCCTCCTAATCAGACATTCTCCTAAAGAGACGTTCTCCTAATCAGACGTTCTCCTAAAGAGACGTTCTCCTAAAGGGACGTTCTCCTAATCAGACGTTCTCCTAAACAGACGTTCTCCTAATCAGACGTTCTCCTAATCAGACGTTCTCCTAAAGAGACGTCCTCCTAATCAGACATTCTCCTAAAGAGACGTTCTCCTAATCAGACGTTCTCCTAAAGAGACGTTCTCCTAAAGGGACGTTCTCCTAATCAGACGTTCTCCTAAACAGACGTTCTCCTAATCAGACGTTCTCCTAATCAGACGTTCTCCTAAAGAGACGTTCTATCAGACGTTCTAAACGTGGTCTGCTTCAGTCGCTGCAGCTCGGTTTGAGGCGTGATGCTCCGTGTTGTGTGAATGATGGAAAGTTCAAGTTCGTCTTTGGAGCTGGAACCAGTTTAACCATTGAAACCAGTGAGTAGTGACTCAGATGATGACTGTGTGGAAAACGTTTGTCTCTGATTGCTAGAGATATGTTTTATAGATTCACTCCTAAAAGTCTCAAACAGAAAACGCGTTGGAGAGTTCAGTTCAGTCACTGCTCAGTTTGTGGTGACAGCTTTCATGTTGTGTGTATACTGGGAATAAGATCATCTTTGGAGCTGGAACCAGTTTGACCATTGAAACCAGTGAGTAGTGATGTAAATGTTTCACGTCATTAAATCTGTATTTCCCTGTTCTTCACTCAGAAACAGAAGCGTAAAGATGTTTCTAGAGAACGTAACGACAAGCGCTGCTCAGAGCGCAAAACGCCATAAGAACACCATCAAAAACACACGAAAGACCAGAAACCAGTGGAATAGACGTTATCAATTCTATCATAAAAGACTCAAATCAAAGCAGATAATAAATACATAAACAGCACACAATGTGTCACACACACACACACACACACACACACACACACACACACACACACACACACATATTCATATTTATACTAATTTTCCTGACAGTGTCTTTGAGGGACCGACATTTCTATAAATCCTTCTGGTTCAGTTGCTGCTGCTCAGTTTGTGCTCAGGGACTTCCCGCTGTGTGAATACTGGATATAAGCTCTTCTTTGGAACAGGAACCAGTTTGACCATTGAAACCAGTGAGTAGTGACATAAACAGGTTTTACATGGAGCGTCACTGAGCTGAAGCGTTGTGCAGTAGTCTTCTCCTGGCTGACTGCGCCTGCCACCTCTCAGATTAACCTAGTAATGCTCGTTAGGACTCATCACAGACCAGTCTGCTCCGTGAGCTCACAGGGAGCTGGACTGGTGTGACTGGAAGCTCCAGACTGGTGTCGGCTCAGTGAGATGTTTGGATGTTTCACTCTAAACCAGTGGTAGATGTGGCAGCTTGACACGTCATGGAATGAGGATAAAATCTGAACATGTCAAAGAGAAGAAAGGCTCAGATACAGACATCTCCAATATTTCTACTTATTATAAGAATTATACATGAAATGTTTAACATTAAATATTAAACATCATAAATGATGAATCATCATATCATCAAACATATTTTATATTTGCTATATCTTCTATTTCTATGCCGAGTGTTCTCCTGGAGGACGTGAGAGCTCCCTGGTGAAGCTGCCAGTCCAGCCTCACTGTGTTCACGCTTCAACGTTCATTCATTTCACTTTGGCCAGAGCGGGACTGTCCTCGTGCAGAAAAACTGTCTCTCTATACTGAGATTTTCAAAAACAAATCAGCATTTTTTTCCTTGTAAAATCATTACTGATATTTCTTTACTTTTCCTCGGTGGGAGCACCGGCACGTGTCCAACACCCTTTGTGAGTAAGTTAAGTAGTTATAGTCCGAGGAATGTATCATCTGCTGTTGATACGGTGGAGGAGCGACTGACTGTGTGACTCCTGGAGAATCTCCTTCGGAGCCGGATCCAAAGTAACGGTAGAAACCAGTGAGTGAACGTGGAGTTCTTCAGTGAATGATCAGAAGGAACATTTCAAACTGTGTCGATCTACATCTAGATTGACAGAAACGCTGTGCCACTGGTTTTGAGGCGTCAGGTCACAGCCCGTGAGTATCCTGTAACGAGAGCACCCAGTAACTAGTAACTAACTGCTCCATTAGCGTCTGGTTCAGATGAGAGGAACCAGGCCACACAGGAACCGTGTCTCTGATGTTTTGAACATCCTGGTTATACGTTCACTAGATGTCTCTGAGTCTAGGAGGCCTCAGACCTTTGAAAAGCCTCCAGTGTCGCTCATCCGTTGAGCTACAACATCAAAGCAATCACTCAGAGAGAAACAAGAGATAAATACAAAGTTTACTCCCACGTGTTCCAGCAGCTCTGAAACTCAGCGTCACAGTAAGCGTTGAGGCCAGATTCACTGTGAGGAAGCTTCAGGAAACTTCACGAGGAACCAAACTAACGGTTCTTGTCGGTCTCCAAGAATCAGGAATGTAGATGGATTTAGTTGAATGTTCATTTTGTGAACTATCACGTTCGACCATCTGGAACTTTGTGTTTGTTCGGACACTTTGGATGAAATTAAATAATTTGTTGACAAAGTAACGTGAGGTCACGTAGACGTGGATGTTGAGTCTTTGGTTGTCCTGAACACTCTCAGCGTGTGAGCAGAGCTCCAGTAGACCCTGGAGGACCAGGGCTGTGAGGAGGTGTGAGCAGAGCTCCAGTAGACCCTGGAGGACCAGGGCTGTGAGGAGGTGTGAGCAGAGCTCCAGTAGACCCTGGAGGACCAGGGCTGTGAGGAGGTGTGAGCAGAGCTCCAGTAGACCCTGGAGGACCAGGGCTGTGAGGAGGTGTGAGCAGAGCTCCAGTAGACCCTGGAGGACCAGGGCTGTGAGGAGGTGTGAGCAGAGCTCCAGTAGACCCTGGAGGACCAGGGCTGTGAGGAGGTGTGAGCAGAGCTCCAGTAGACCCTGGAGGACCAGGGCTGTGAGGAGGGGTGAGCAGAGCTCCAGTAGATCCTGGAGGACCAGGGCTGTGAGGAGGTGTGAGCAGAGCTCCAGTAGACCCTGGAGGACCAGGGCTGTGAGGAGGTGTGAGCAGAGCTCCAGTAGACCCTGGAGGACCAGGGCTGTGAGGAGGTGTGAGCAGAGCTCCTGTAGACCCTGGAGGACCAGGGCTGTGAGGAGGTGCTTTACGTGCAGTGCTTCTGGGTTGTGTGACTGGTTATGGGAACTCAAAGATGCTCTTCACAACCTGTGAAGATCTAGAGCATGGAGCTGATGTTTGGTGACGTTTGTTCGATTATTGAACCGACTTTGAGCCCGTCTTAGGCAGCCTGCTGTTCCTGGAGTGGGAACCCTCTGTTTGATGCTGCTCGTACAAAACAGTGAGAAAAAGGTTGTAAATCATTTAATTCATTCTATTATTTTATTAACAGTCCGTTCAGTGTTCAACCTGAACAAGTTCTGCAGGAAAACAGAATCATGAGGAGAAACGTTGAGTCAGTATCAGCGTGTCGGAGGTTTCAGAGAAAACAGAAAAAACAATGCGACGCTGGAATGAAAGTTTCCATCCAGTCAATCGTGAACAAAACTGTAAATAAAAACAGGTGGAGCTGAGCTGGACCAGGACCAGGACCAGGACCTGGACCAGGTCCCACTGGTGCTTGCAGATCTGAAGCAGCTTCCTCAGGGCTGCTGAAGGTTTTAGAAGGAACCAGGTTGTGGACCTGCTGAACTTCAAAGTTTGGACTCTTCTGGAAGGAACTCTCTTCAAATGATTCACCCGACGTTTTCACCGCAGCTGAAACTGCTGTGGGAGGAACTTACAGGAACTGACTGGTGCAGAAGTTTCTCATTCTCTGAACAAAACAAAACCTCATCAGTGTGAATGACGAAATTTCACATACAGACACTAACATCTGATAAGGTCGTTCTGTGACCTTCAGCCTGTTTCTTCATGTTCTGCTGCTGGTTTTCTGTTCAGCTGTGCCCTCTGAGCTCGATCCGACCTGGATGTTCCTGAGAGCTCATGAATTCTCTCTCTTTGTCTTTCAGATGATTCTTCTGAGCCCTCCTTCTTCAAACTGAAAGATGGTGCCACCTCCGTCTGCCTGGCCACGGGCTTCAGCAGGCGAAATGCGGTCACGAATGCTTCCGGAGTCAATGACGCGTTCAGAGCCACCAAGCCCACGCTGGTCGGCAACGCCAAGGTGTACAACCAGGTGGCGCTGTTACGTGACGGTGACACAAACTGTGGGGACGGAGAGACCACAGAGGTTGAAGTGTGTGAAGCTGATCTGCAGCCAGGTGTGTATCCAGCCTGGACAGATGATGAGCAGATGTTACTGGACAGATGTTACCGGACAGATGTTACTGGACAGATGTTACTGGACAGATGTTGGACAGATGTGACTCTGCAGATGTTCCAGATGTGGGAGCTTCACCTTGTGCTTCTTGTCTGCAGATAAGACGGTGAACGCGGCGTCTCTGGCCGTCCTGGGCCTCAGGCTCCTCTTCCTGAAGACCATCGTCTTCAACGTCCTGATGACGCTGCGGCTGTGGATGAGTCAGTGTGAGTACACGCTCATGTGAGCGGTCATGTGACTGGTCATGTGACTGGTCATGTGACTGGTCATGTGAGCGGTCATGTGAGCGGTCATGTGACTGGTCATGTGACTGGTCATGTGAGCGGTCATGTGACTGGTCATGTGACTGGTCATGTGACTGGTCATGTGACTGGTCATGTGAGCGGTCATGTGAGCGGTCATGTGAGCGGTCATGTGAGCGGTCATGTGACTGGTCATGTGAGCGGTCATGTGAGCGCTTTTAACTGCTCAGATCAGCTGATCAAAGATTGAAAACCTTGGCGAATCGATTGGTTTCTCAAATCTTTGAAAATATCTTTCAAGTTTTTCATTCATCACGTGTAATTACCTGTAATTTCAGGGAAATCCTGAGGTACAGAAATATACAGAAATAGAAAGATAACACAAAGGTTTGATGTATCTGACCAGATGAACAAAGAGTGAGAATGAAGCAACAGATGAATCCTGGTTTGTTCTTCTTCTCATCTTCTCTGCATCATCTTCCAGAAACCCTCAAAGCTGCAAGCAGCAGGATGACTCCTCGCTCTGCCCCACCCTCATCTGCCCCACCCTCATCTGCTCCACCTTCATCTGCCCCACCCTCATCTGCTCCATCCTCATCTGCCCCACCCTCATCTGCTCCATCCTCATCTGCTCCACCTTCATCTGCCCCACCCTCATCTGCTCCATCCTCATCTGCTCCACCTTCATCTGCCCCACCCTCATCTGCTCCATCCTCATCTGCCCCACCCTCATCTGCCCCACCCTCATCATCATCGCTACACCATCACCTGCCCCACCTCCATTGTAAATATGAGCTTGGTCCTCTCCCTGATGCCTGTGCCCTGTGTTTACAGCTGTTGTTGTTGTTGTTGTTGTTGTTGTTGTTCTCTGCTGATGTTTCACTGTGATGATAATAAAGATTCTTCAGAAACTCTTCTCATTTACAATCATTCATTCATCACTGATGACTTCAAGCATTCACACATTATTTATATTAAATAATATTGAGTAATTAATACTAATGCTTCATCTGACTGTATTAGTATTCTGACTCGGCTGCACCCCTAACAAAAAAGACTATCTCTAGACCACGATCCGCCCCCTGGTTTACTCCAGAAACTCGCCACCTAAAGCAGCTAGCACGTAAGTTAGAGAGGAAATGGCGTTCCACCAAAAACACTAGTATTTTTCTTACCTGGAAAGATAGTCTGAAGACTTACAGGCTGGCTCTGTGTAATGCCAGAGCGAGATACTACTCCTCTCTAATTGAGGAAAATAAGCATAACCCTAGGTTTCTGTTCAGCACTGTAGCCAGGCTGACTCAGAGTCATAACTCCACTGAGCAGTGTGTCCCTACCCATCTCAGCAGTGGTGAATTTATGGACTACTTTAACAACAAAATTACAAATATTAGACAAACAATTACGACTCACTCAGCATGCATGGCAACTAACCAACCCCCTGTTGCAGCCTTTCAGATCACAGATGTGGATATAACCAGGTCACTATCCTCATTTGACCCCATTGACCTGCATCAGCTGACCACTATCATCTCCTCCTCTAAATCTTCGACCTGCCTCCTTGACCCGATTCCGACCAAGTTGTTAAAGGAAGTGCTGCCTTTAATCGCCACCTCCTTACTTGACCTCATCAACCTGTCCATAACAACAGGTTACGTTCCTCTTACGTTCAAAGTCGGAATAATCAAACCCCTCCTCAAGAAACCGTCCCTTGATCCAGGAACTTTAGCAAATTACAGACCGATCTCTAACCTCATCTTCATCTCAAAAATCATTGAGAAGATCATTGCCAACCAGCTCTGTGAACACCTCAATAACAATAGTTTATTTGAATCCTTCCAGTCTGGTTTTAGAATGAATCCTAGCACTGAGACTGCACTGGTTAAAGTCACTAATGACCTCTTCATGGCGTCTGACCAGGGTCTCATTTCAGTGCTTGTCTTGTTAGATCTCAGTGCTGCTTTTGATACGGTCGACCACCAGATCTTACTAAGGAGACTGGAATATCAACTCGGAATTAGAGGCACTGCTTTAGACTGGTTCCGGTCCTATCTTTCAGACCGATATCAGTTTGTTTGTGTTAACGATAACCAATCGCCACGTACTAAAGTCAGCCACGGGGTTCCGCAAGGATCTGTGCTTGGTCCAGTTCTTTTCTCTGTATATATGCTCCCTCTAGGTGATATCATCAGGAGTCACTCTATAGATTTCCACTGTTATGCTGACGACACTCAGTTATATCTATCTATCAAGCCGGGCGAGCTCAACCGTCTACAGCAGCTTCAGTCCTGCCTTGATGATGTGAAGGCCTGGATGACTAATAATTTCCTCCTTCTGAACTCTGAAAAAACAGAGTTGCTGCTCATAGGTCCTAAACACCTACGCGATTCAATATCTGATGCCATAGCATTACAAGGTAGTTTTGCGACTTCTTCTGCCACCACTGTTAAGAACCTAGGTGTTAGTTTTGATCCAGACCTGTCTTTTAGCTCCCACATAAAATCGATCTCACGGACTGCCTACTTCCACCTCCGCAATATTTCAAAAATAAGACACCTCCTCCCTCTCCATTCAGCAGAACAGCTGGTCCATGCCTTTGTTACCTCCAGGCTGGACTACTGCAACTCTCTACTGGCTGGAAGCTCCAATAGGTCGCTGAGAACTCTGCAGCTCATTCAGAACGCGGCAGCTCGTGTCCTGACTAAAACTAGAAAGAGAGATCACATCTCTCCTGTTCTGGCCTCATTACACTGGCTTCCTGTATCTTTCAGGATCCAGTTCTAAATCCTCCTCCTTGTCTATAAAGGTCTTCATGGTCTGGCACCCTCTTATATCTCAGACCTGATAAAACCCTATTGCCCCACTAGGAGACTTCGTTCTCTGAATACAGGCCTACTTGTGGTTCCAAGAGTCTCTAAGTCTAGATGGGGAGCCAGAGCCTTCAGCTACCAAGGCCCTCTGTTATGGAACCATCTACCAGTTTCAGTCCGGGAGGCAGACACCCTCTCTACCTTTAAGAGTAGGTTAAAAACCCTCCTTTTTGACAGAGCCTACAGATAAATCCAAGATAAGCTGCTATAGGTTGAGTCTGCTGGGGGTCCCCGGCACATTGAGCTCTATCTTCTCTGCCTTCTCTGTGGGTGTGAATCAGGTTCACGTTCCCTCTAGCTTCTCTCTTTCCTCTTGGCCTCTCCCCGTCTGTTTTCCATCTCCTCCTCTTCCTCCCTCTCCTGCCCCTCTCCTTTGTTATCTTTCAATTTATTTTTATTCTTATTTTATTTTTATTTTCATTTTATTTTTATTTTCATTTTTATTTTTTGTTTATATATATATATATATATATATATATATATATATATATATATATATATATATATATATATATATTTTTTTTTTTAATTAATTAATTAATTAATTAATTAATTCTTATTTTAATTTTTATTAATATTTTATTTTTAATTCTTAATTTTCTGTTTATTCTTATTTTACTTTTTCATTTTTCATTTTATTTTTATTATTTTTATTTTCCCTCCCGACTTCCATCAACACTGAGCTGGATCCAGGACCACCTCTACCCGGCTCATCTCACTGCGGTTCCTCCTGCCTGCTACTATGGACTGATTCAATTCAATTCATTAATTTATATCCTGAACTGTTAGCCATCAATAATGTTTTGTTTGTGCCCGCCTGTCCGTCCTGGGTGAGGATCCCCTCCTCTGTCTCTCACCCTGAGGTTTCTCCCCTTTTTTCCCTCTCAGGGTTTTTCTTGGGAGTTGTTCCTCAGCCTTTGCGAGGGTCTAAGGACAGGGGGTTTTCACTATGTACACATTGTTGCTCTGCTTGTAAAGTGCTCTGAGATAACAGCTGTTATGATATGGCACTTAAAACAAATAAAAGTTGAAGTTGAAGTTGAAGTTGCTCAAACAAGTGATATATTCAATATTAATAATTAATAATTAATAAAATAAATGTTTAAGAATGAATAGTGATTTTATTCCCAAAGATTTCAACATTCACGGTTTCTACACAGTTACAATGTTCAAGTATTTGATACTGACGTGTTGTGACACACGTGATACACACGTGATCATGTAAACGTGTTGGATTCTGGGAGGGAAAAGAGGCACAGACACTCCGGGGACACGCAGTCTCCGGTCCATATGTCAGTCCTGCACAGTCAGGAATAGGAAAGGAGAGGGAGAAGTGGAGGATGAGGAGGAGGAGAAGGAGGAGGACAGATGGGGAGAGACCAGGAGGAGAGTGAGAAGCTAGAGGGAACGTGGACCTGATCCACACCACAGAGAGAACAGAGAAGATAGAGCTCAATGTGCCAGGGACCCCAGCAGACTCAACCTAGAGCAGCTTATCTAGGATTGTAGGTCTATGTGTAGGCTCTGTCAAAGAGGAGGGTTTCTAACCTCCTCTTGAAGGTAGAGTAGAAGGTTGTGATACAGTAAACAACATGTTATACTAAAAACACATGATCATGTAATACTATAAACATGTGATGCTGTAAACAACGTGTTGTGATACTGTAAACAACGTGTTGTGATACTGTAAACAACGTGTTGTGATACTGTAAACAACCTGTTGTGATACTGTAAACAATGTGTTGTGATACTGTAAACAACGTGTTGTGATACTGTAAACAACGTGTTGTGATACTGTAAACAACGTGTTGTGATACTGTAAACAACCTGTTGTGATACTGTAAACAATGTGTTGTGATACTGTAAGCAACGTGTTGTGATACTGTAAACAACCTGTTGTGATACTGTAAACAACCTGTTGTGATACTGTAAACAACCTGTTGTGATACTGTAAAGACGCTCAGTGAACAGGCTCAGAACATCTGGATTCTGGTCCTGAACATTCAGACATTTGTTGGTTTTAACCTTTAAACGTTGTGTTTTTGTCATGATGTGTTTATAGAGAGAAAATCGTTAAAAGGGATTTTTTTCAGTATAATTCATGTAAACAACATTCATGGTGTTGAAATATTCCGTATTTGATCAGCAGCAGCATGGTTCAGTGAGTGGGTCTACATGCTCCAGGATCCAGAGAGGAGCAGCTGCTAGTTTACAGTGTTTGTCCTGATGGAGCTGAGCTGGAGACGACCACCTACAACAACAACAACAACAATAAAGAATAACAACACAACCTGGAGCAGAGTGATGCCACACACATGAACGCTGTCCCCAGGAAAAGCTGCATGGACAGTGTGAGATGCTCCACCGTCCCAGTGGCGTCTCACTGTGGACACGTCCACATCCACAGTGACTCACGTCTTGGTTTTTTAAGGTTGTTCAACGTTCTTTACAACTTTGCAAGACATAGTGACTGGATCAGAGGCTTCACTCCATCAAACTGCACTGAACGAGCAGAATAACACAGGCAATGAACACAAGCATATATAGCAAAAGAACATGAAAGACAAGGCAGGTTCGTTAGATTATTAGGCAGATTATTGTAAACTGTAAAATTAAAAGAGAATCGATTTACAACAGAATCAACATTAAAATTTCAACTGAGATGACAGGAAGTCTGAATTCAGACCTGATCTAAATGAGCTGTTTGTTATGGAGACCTGTAACCATCAATACACTCATCATTATTCTAACGTCTTCAGTTTATTTTCACTTCATGCTATGTGTCTCTGTCCAGCCCAGCTGGTCTGTGACCTCCAGCCTCACAAACAACGACCTGTGTGTTTCCTGCACTGAGCTGGACTGGAGCCTCATGGTGACCCTGAGGTAGAGCAGAGTGAAGGAGAGAGAGAGAAAAACAACAACAAAACCCTAAACAACAGCAACGACTAGTGAATGTGTTTATGTTTATGATGGTGTGTGACTTATCTTGTCTTGTCTTGTCTTGTCTTGTCTTGTCTTGTCTTGTCTTGTCTTGTCTTGTCTTGTTTTGTCTTGTCTTGTCTTGTCTGATCTTGTCTTGTCTTATCTTATCTTATCTTATCTTGTCCTGATCTTCTCTAGTTTTACGACCTTCCACTGACATCTTTTCTCATCGGTGTGTTTGTCTTTTTACTGTGTTCCTTTAATGACGCCCGGCAGGACGCCGCTGATTTTACCGTGTTTTAAGAGTAATGTTTGAGTGGAGATCGGAGCAGAGGAGCAGAGGAGCAGAGGAGCAGGGGGAGTGGTGCAGGAGCAGAGGGAGTCATGGAGGAGCAGAGGGACTCATGGAGGAGCAGAGGGAGTGGTGCAGGAGCAGAGGGAGTCATGCAGGAGCAGAGGCAGTGGTGCAGGAGCAGAGGGAATCATGGAGGAGCAGAGGGAGTGGTGCAGGAGCAGAGGGAGTGGTGGAGGAGCAGAGGGAGTGGTGCAGGAGCAGAGGGAGTCATGGAGGAGCAGAGGGAGTCATGCAGGAGCAGAGGGAGTCATGGAGGAGCAGAGGGAGTCATGTAGGAGCAGAGGCAGTGGTGCAGGAGCAGAGGGAGT
>CM055197.1:275000-377500 GCA_029224185.1 Karalla daura | reverse complement strand
CACAAGGTTTAAACCTCCAGAGAAAGAAGCTGATGTTCAGCTCTCAGTGCTGAGGATCTGTGAGCTCCAGCAGGTCTGAAGAAGGCTGTGGTCTCTCTGCTAGTCTTCATCAGCACCCAGTTGGTGGATCAGTGGGAGGATCCTGATCACAGTGACAGGCTCCTCTGTAGATCACAGGATCATCTGCACAGCAGTCAACAGAGATCTGCTCTGGTGTGAGGCTCCCTCTAGTGGAGGTGGAGGAGTATTGTGTTGTGTGTGCTCCTCAGGTTTTTGTACAGAGTTGTGGTGTTTGCTGTCACTGTGGGCCTCACAGCACAGTAGTACACAGCAGAGTCTGTCACTGCAGCAGAGGAGATCTGCAGACTGATCTGGTTTGTCTCCACTTGACATTCCAGTCCATGAATCGCTTTATTTAGGGTTTCTTCAGATTTTGAGCGAGAGATGAGGAACTCTGGTGGTTTTCCTGGATGTTGTCGATACCAGTAGAAATAATCACCAGCAGTTGGTTGTTTGGAGTAAGTGTAGGACAGAGTAACAGTGCTGCCCTCCAACCTGGACTCTTGAGGCTTGACTGGTGTGAGTTGTTGACAGTTGACACCTGAAGGAAAAATAACTCTGTTATTTCCTGAGGTCACAGAGTGGATGAATGATTGTCAGTCAGATGTTGTTGGACTCAAAGGCTTTGATGCTGTGTGATCTAACGTACCTGTTAGAATGGAGAGAAAGAGTAGAGAGGACACACAGTGCTGCAGTGACAGCATGTTGGACTCAGCTAATGTGTCTGCTTTGTGTCTTGAACTCTGCTGAACATGGACGTTCCTCTCTCTTCTGTAGCTCAGGAACAGCTTAGCTCCTCCCTCAGTCTCTCCACCTCCTCTTAGATCTGTATTTTCAGATCTTCTCTCTGTGACACTTCCTCCTGCCTGGCAGCATTTTGTACCAGCTGGAGGGGCAAACGTCTTTGTTGTTGTGACTCGGTTAGAGAAGGAGTTACAGAGAAGAAGCTGCAATGACTTAAAGGGTTTTATTCATGAGATAATATCAGACAAATGTATCAATGGAGTTCCTCAAGGTTCTGCGTTTGGACCCATTCTATTCTCCTTAGATCTGCTTCCTGGAAGCGACTCTGCATCAGAACAAACCAAGTTCTGCTTCTATGCTGATGACACCCAACTGTATTTCCTTATCTATCCACAGCGTTCACACAGCCGCTGACCCTGTTTGGGTCTCCCACTCATCTCCAGCTGCAGGACTGTAGTTTGTCTGCCTGTGCATGTCAGTATAGTTCAGAGTACCCGACTGACTTTGTGCTTTGTCTCTCCATGGACAATTGTTGTTGTCTTCCTTTTCCTTCTGTCCAGTGTCTCACCTAGTCTAGCCTAGCCTAGCCTAGCCTAGCCTAGTCTAGCCTTGCCTATCCTAGTCTAGCCTTGCCTAGCCACCCTTGCTAATCAGACACTGCACCTCCCCCTTCGCTTCAGCATGCTGCGTAGTGCTGCTGGATGTTAGCTGCTAACTGCAGCTTGGGCCTACGTACTGCAGGTGCAGGGGAGTGTGTGTGTGTGTGTGTGTGTGTGGACCAACTGTGCATACATGACAAGTTTTTGTGCTCGGCCTTGGGTCGAGTGTACCTGCTGTACCTCCCCGATGCTGGCCCCCCAACCACTTGCTGGTTGTTCCCTGATTGTTGTGCTGTGTTGCTGGCTGCTTGAGTGATCGGACACAAACGGTTGATAGACAGCTGGAATAACCAATCAGATCACGAGTTGGCAACACTAAGGCCTTCTAGCTTTTAAAAACTGTTTTAGACATCGGAGTGGATACACAGCTCAACAAACAAGTGCTGCGGGGAGGGCTTGTACGTTAGACATTACCACGTATAGTGATAAGTTTGAATTGCTGATGCAGGTTTATTGATTTCTAAATGCTCCAGAAAATAGCCTGTGTTATACATGATTGAGGTGTTTTTCTCTATATTATGTCTCCAGCCGTGGTGTCATAAATAATGGTATTATGAAGGGTATTCATTCAGGTCGGACCCAGTAGGACATCACTGTGAATTGAACAGCTTTCCTACTTCAGCACAGACAATGAAACAACACAGAAACAGATCAAAACATTCTAACCCAAAAGCCCTGGCTCCTCATCCAGTCAGAGCACTGCTCCAGGCCAGGGATTCAGCACTGAGGTCTGGGGACAGGCAGGGCTCCAGGAGGGCTGGAGCAGACCTGCACAGAGGCATCAAGACTGCTACAACCAAACACAAAGAGCAGGTGGAGGCCAGCTCGCTCCATGTGGCAGGGCACCTGGGACATCACAGACTAGAAACCATGCCATAACACACACACACGCACGCACGCACGCACGCACGCACGCACGCACGCACGCACGCACGCACGCACGCACGCACGCACGCACGCACGCACGCACGCACGCACGCACGCACGCACGCACGCACGCACGCACACTCACTTTGAAGAAAACAGCAGACAGGCTGGGGGCAGACAGCCAGATGGAGGACCAGGGAGGGGGCTGAAGTCATGTGCTGCTCAGCTAGCTGCAGCATTCACTGCCATCTTTATGAACCATTCACTGCAGCTAGCCTCAGTCCCTACCTGCCTGCAGACCAGCACCATTATCCTAACCATAAACCACGACCAGGAAGAGTATGGAGAGGCTGCTGTTGCAGCAAATAAAGGCCTACATCCCAGCTTGACCAGTTCACCTACAGGTCCAACAGATGAATGAATGAATGAATGAATGGATGGATGGATGGATGGATGGATGGATGGATGGATGGATGGATGGATGGATGAATGAATGAATGAATGAATGAATGAATGGATGGATGGATGAATGAATGAATGAATGAATGAATGAATGAATGAATGAATGAATGAATGAATGAATGGATGGATGGATGGATGGATGGATGGATGGATGGATGGATGGATGGATGAATGAATGAATGAATTTTGTCCACACGACTGCTTCGAACATTACAAATTACAGTAATACAGTGAAGTACAACTGTACAAAAAAATCAGAGTGAAACGGGTCCCCTAAGGAAGCTAACAGAAAAAGCTCATGAATAGGGGCCCAATAGTTAATGAAAGGCAGAAGTAACAGGAAAAAGGTATAAGCAATCAATACATGCAACACTATGTGGTGCATACCTCCTACCTACATGCATTCAGTAGCATTCATTAGTTGCATGCAGGGTCTCACTAGAACAGACACTTCCATACAAGTCAATACAAAGAAAGAAAATACATAAACAAATACATACAATCATACACATATAGTTACATCAGACATACAAACATGCACATACATCCCTGTAGGCCAATGGGAGAGCAGGTCTTCAGATAATGGTCAGTAGGAGATGACTTGTTAGTGGTTTTTTAAAGTTGGAGGCAACTCCATGAGAGCATCATCAGTCCTGCTCCAAATCTGTGGCCCCCTGCAGGCAACACTCATGCTGGGACGCACACGTCTGCAACATTTCCCTGACGAGATTTGTTTAGCTCCGCCAGGCTTCATCGCCCATGCAGCGGCTCAGCAAAGGGTGGGAGGGGAAGCTCATCTCTGACCAGGACACGGCCCTTACGACTTTCTTTTGTTAAGATGCATGTTTTAAAGGTGGCTGATGAAGGTGTTGCCCCATACCACATGACAGTCATGTGAGACTGAGGTGTGGTTCAAAGAGAGTTTTGTACCATATCAGAAGGGCAGACAGAAAGAGGAAATGTCTGATCTTATAGAACAAGCCAACATACTGGGACACTTTACTTACAAGATGGTCACTATGACACTGGGAGTTGACTCGTCTATGAGGACCCCCAGGAATTCAGTGGAGTACACTCTTTTTATGTACTCTCTTGTACCTATGTACTTTCTAGGGTCAGCGTTTTTAACATTTTTATTCAATTTAAATCAATTGAAATTTGTTTTACTCATATTTACAATTTGCTACATTCAAACCAGTTTATTCAGAGTTTACTGTATCTTTTAAATAGGTGGGTTTCTGTGTGAAGCAAATACATTTGTATCATCAGCAAAAATAACTTCATGTAATATTTGGGAAGAGTTAACAAAATTGTTTATATATATAACAACAAGAGTGGCCCCGAAAAGGACCCCGCTTACAAGCAGTTAGGATCACTCACATGGACATACTGTTCCCTCTCCTTTAGATAACTTCTGACCCAGTCAAGTGCTAGACCTCTGGTACCATATGTTACAGTTTATACAACAGAATGTCAAGAGTTAATGGTGTCAAAGGACTTTGATAGGTCCAAGAATATGCCGATGCCATATTTTCCTCTTCAGACCAGTGTTTCACTGCATTCTCTATTAAAGTTCTATTCTGTTCTATTCTATCAAAGTCAATCCCACATGCGTTGTGCTCTTTTTTCTAAAGCCATATAGGGAGGAACAAGAATATCAAGGGTATCCAGTTATCAGCTCAGTCTATTGTTAGCAACTTCCCCCATTACTTTAGAGAGAGTTGGTAGAAGCGAGAAGGGCCAATAATTGCTCAGATCATTTCTGTCGCCTGATTTAAAGATTAGAATTATCTCTGCAATTTTTGTCATTTTAGGCACAGTACCACGAGTACAGAAGGGTGGAGCAATGGGCCAGTGACTCGACGACATCTGCTATGGCTTTCATGAGATTGCTACGTACCATCTACACCAACAGAATGCAAGCTCTTCAAGTCCCAGATGGTCTTAAGGAGTTCGGTCACACTTGTAGGTGTCATGTAAAATGAGTGAACTAAGCTACCGGAGAGAAAATTCTTGAAGGCTGAGGTGAAATAGTGATTGAAACTGTGCAAGGTCAGCAGTGGCATCACCCTAGTCAGGAGGAGCAGAGACTCCATGCCTCCTGTTTGACACTTCTGCACATTCCACGTCCGCCTGCAGTCACCCTGAGCAGCTTGGAACACTTCTGTGTCGTGTCTTTTTTGGCTTTTTTTGTTAATCTATTTTTATATGTAGTGTATTAGTTTTTTTTAAGATAGCTGGTATTTCAGCTGAGATTTGTAAAGCCTATTTTTATATTTAGTCGAATTTGGGATTCCTTTTGTTATCCACGGGGTCTGGAGGGTCGTGCTGTCTGCTCAGGAAGGAGGTCCTGGATGGAGTCTTGGAGGATCCTGATCAGACCAGATCAGTCACATATCAGTCGCATCAGTCATAGAACGTGTTCCAGCAATTTGCTTGTAGATTTGCTATGATGTAAGCTGTAAAGTCCTTCTGTCAAGGATTTTAGGTTCAATTATAGAGAGTGAAGGTGAAAATGTTTTTCCTGAGCTAAAAAAATCGTTTTGGGGTGTGTAACACTCTATTGATGGTGGGGAAGAAAGAGGAGTGCAATGTATTCATGAATCGTGTTTTTCTCCATCTTCCTTGGAAACCTCAATGTTAAAGTCACCAAGGACAATACTTACTTTTTTAGTTTAATAAGGTTTTGTAGCACATGTCCCAGGCTGCAACTAACGCTACCCAGAGTAGAGTCTGGGGGGCAATATGTGGACTCACTGAGCCAGGCTTCACTACACCCACTAACATCAAAATGACAACTTGGAGTAGATAGTAAGGAGGCAAAGTCAGCATGATTGTTTAGGCTTCTGATATTTAGATGCTACAATACATGATTATATATATCTATATATATATGATTACATACTGAACTCAGCCTGCTCTCAGCTCGCCTCCGTGCCTGGGAAGAGCCACGGCAAAGAAGAGCCAACCTGTAGCCGCCTGCAGAGAGCCTGCAGCCAGCTGCAGCCAGCTGTAGAGAGCCTGCAGCCAGCTGCAGCCAGCTGCAGCCAGCTGCAGAGAGCCTGCAGCCAGCTGCAGAGAGCCTGCAGCCAGCTGCAGCCAGCTGCAGAGAGCCTGCAGCCAGCTGCAGAGAGCCTGCAGCCAGCTGCAGCCAGCTGCAGAGAGCCTGCAGCCAGCTGCAGCCAGCTGCAGAGAGCCTGCAGCCAGCTGCAGAGAGCCTGCAGCCAGCTGCAGCCAGCTGCAGAGAGCCTGCAGCCAGCTGCAGCCAGCTGCAGAGAGCCTGCAGCCAGCTGCAGCCAGCTGCACAGAGCCTGCAGCCAGCTGCAGCCAGCTGCACAGAGCCTGCAGAGACCCTGCAGCCAGCTGCAGAGAGCCTGCAGCCAGCTGTAGAGAGCCTGCAGCCAGCTGCAGCTAGCTGCACAGAGCCTGCAAAGAGCCTGCAGCCAGCTGCAGCCAGCTGTAGAGAGCCTGCAGCCAGCTGCAGAGAGCCTGCAGAGAGCCTGCAGAGACCCTGCAGAGAGCCTGCAGCCAGCAGCAGCCAGCTGCAGCCAGCTGCAGAGACCCTGCAGAGAGCCTGCAGCCAGCTGCAGCCAGCTGCAGAGAGCCTGCAGAGAGCCTGCAGAGAGCCTGCAGAGAGCCTGCAGAGAGCCTGCAGCCAGCAGCAGCCAGCTGCAGCCAGCTGCAGAGACCCTGCAGAGAGCCTGCAGCCAGCTGCAGAGAGCCTGCAGAGAGCCTGCAGCCAGCTGCAGAGAGCCTGCAGAGAGCCTGCAGCCAGCTGCGGCCAGCTGCAGAGAGCCTGCAGCCAGCTGCAGAGAGCCTGCAGCCAGCTGCAGCCAGCTGCAGAGAGTCTGCAGAGAGCCTGCAGGCAGCTGCAGAGAGCCTGCAGAGAGCCTGCAGAGAGCCTGCAGCCAGCAGCAGCCAGCTGCAGCCAGCTACAGAGAGCCTGCAGAGAGCCTGCAGCCAGCTGCAGAGAGCCTGCAGAGAGCCTGCGGCCAGCTGCAGAGAGCCTGCAGAGAGCCTGCAGCCAGCCTGCAGAGAGCCTGCAGCCAGCCTGCAGAGAGCCTGCAGCCAGCAGCAGCCAGCTGCAGCCAGCTGCAGAGAGCCTGCAGAGAGCCTGCAGCCAGCTGCAGAGAGCCTGCAGAGAGCCTGCAGCCAGCTGCAGAGAGCCTGCAGAGAGCCTGCAGCCAGCTGCGGCCAGCTGCAGAGAGCCTGCAGCCAGCTGCAGAGAGCCTGCAGCCAGCTGCAGCCAGCTGCAGAGAGTCTGCAGAGAGCCTGCAGGCAGCTGCAGAGAGCCTGCAGAGAGCCTGCAGAGAGCCTGCAGCCAGCAGCAGCCAGCTGCAGCCAGCTACAGAGAGCCTGCAGAGAGCCTGCAGCCAGCTGCAGAGAGCCTGCAGAGAGCCTGCGGCCAGCTGCAGAGAGCCTGCAGAGAGCCTGCAGCCAGCCTGCAGAGAGCCTGCAGCCAGCCTGCAGAGAGCCTGCAGCCAGCTGCAGCCAGCTGCAGAGAGCCTGCAGCCAGCTGCAGAGAGCCTGCAGCCAGCTGCAGAGAGCCTGCAGAGAGCCTGCAGAGAGCCTGCAGGCAGCTGCAGAGAGCCTGCAGAGAGCCTGCAGCCAGCAGCAGCCAGCTGCAGCCAGCTGCAGAGAGCCTGCAGAGAGCCTGCAGCCAGCTGCAGAGAGCCTCCAGCCAGCCTGCGGAGAGCCCGCAGCCAGCTGCAGCCAGCCTGCAGAGAGCCTGCAGAGAGCCTGCAGCCAGCTGCAGAGAGCCTGCAGAGAGCCTGCAGCCAGCCTGCAGAGAGCCTGCAGCCAGCTGCAGAGAGCCTGCAGAGAGCCTGCAGCCAGCTGCAGCCAGGTGCAGAGAGCCTGCAGCCAGCTGCAGAGAGCCTGCAGCCAGCCTGCAGAGAGCCTGCAGCCAGCTGCAGCCAGCTGCAGAGAGTCTGCAGAGAGCCTGCAGCCAGCTGCAGAGAGCCTGCAGAGAGCCTGCAGCCAGCTGCAGAGAGCCTGCAGAGAGCCTGCAGAGAGCCTGCAGGCAGCTGCAGAGAGCCTGCAGAGAGCCTGCAGAGAGCCTGCAGCCAGCAGCAGCCAGCTGCAGCCAGCTGCAGAGAGCCTGCAGAGAGCCTGCAGCCAGCTGCAGAGAGCCTGCAGAGAGCCTGCAGCCAGCTGCAGAGAGCCTGCAGCCAGCTGCAGAGAGCCTCCAGCCAGCCTGCGGAGAGCCCGCAGCCAGCTGCAGCCAGCCTGCAGAGAGCCTGCAGAGAGCCTGCAGCCAGCTGCAGACAGCTGCAGAGAGCCTGCAGAGAGCCTGCGGAGAGCCTGCGGCCAGCTGCAGAGAGCCTGCAGCCAGCTGCAGCCAGCCTGCAGAGAGCCTGCAGCCAGCTGCAGAGAGCCTGCAGAGAGCCTGCAGCCAGCTGCAGCCAGCCTGCAGAGAGCCTGCAGCCAGCTGCAGCCAGCCTGCAGAGAGCCTGCAGGCAGCTTCAGAGAGCCTGCAGAGAGCCTGCAGAGAGCCTGCAGAGAGCCTGCGGCCAGCTGCAGAGAGCCTGCGGCCAGCTGCAGCCAGCTGCAGCCAGCCTGCAGAGAGCCTGCAGCCAGCTGCAGAGAGCCTGCGGCCAGCTGCAGCCAGCTGCAGCCAGCCTGCAGAGAGCCTGCAGCCAGCTGCAGAGAGCCTGCGGCCAGCTGCAGCCAGCTGCAGCCTGCAGCTGGCCTACAAGGGAGGCTGGCTCTTCCCCCACGGTCCGTTCTGTGCTGCCGGGACCCGTGATGCCCCATGGAGCCTCCGCAGCGGGGCCCCAGCAGCTTGTGGCGACTGTAGCTGCTTCATCAGCCGGGTGAGAGGAGGCGATGAAGCTGATTGTATTTACTTACTTTGCTTTTATTTGGCAGCATGGTCGTTGCATTCTGTTTAAGAACTATTGGTTCAAGAAGAAAGAAGAGACACCAGACTCACACCAAACAGAAAGGTGAAAGAGACTTTTCCACACTACTGCTCTGCTGTTGGCTCCTGCTACGATGCTACCACCAGCTGAACTAATACGTAAGAAAATCAAACAAAAGGTCCAAGCCGACACACAGCAGGCAAACACCAGTGAATTGCAGCCACTGAACCTTTTTGGTGATGGACAGTTTACAATATATTGGATTATAAACCATCTTGATCCGCCCCATCACGTCAAGCCAAGCAAACAACTTTGCTACTCACCGGTACACCAAACAACATGGCCGCATGCTGGGGAAATCTAACAACCAGAGAAGAGACTTCTGGCACAGTTTCAATGTTCTCTTGATTTTGATTCTTCTGGCCGGAGACGTGCAAATAAATCCTGGCCCATCTACACCCAATCAGCTGCCCAGTCGGCATGAAAGCAGCGAGAACTCAGATTCTTTCAGACTGTAAACCACACAAGGGTCATCTGGGAACCAGCTTCTAAACCAAAGGGCATTCTGGGCGCACATCTGGACATTCGGAGCCAAAACACGAGCAAATTCTACATCTGTTAAGACTCTGCTGAGACTGCAATTTGGATCTTAGCCCTGTCTGAAACTCAGCTACACAGAAACATTCCAGCCAGTATGATCGAAGTCTCCGGCTACACCTGTCACAGAAAGAACAGAGGAGACAAGGGTGGGGGGGGGATTTATCCACATGCAAGACAAATGGAAATGTAATGAAGTGAAACTGGAAACATCTTTAGAATGCATGGCTTTAAACGTTGTTTTATCTGTGAAGATGAATTTTAAGATTGGAGTCTTGTATAATCCACCATTCCATGGGCTTTCATTTCACGATGACTTGAAGTTTTGAAACATGTCAAAACCACACGAATCTATTTTTCTGCCACACAAATCTATTTTTCTTGGTGATTTTAACACCGATTGGGGAGAGAAAAGCCACAGGAACAAATGAAAAAAGCGACTTCTAAAACACAGCCTACAGCAAATGGTGAAGGGCCCAACAAGTCACTCGAACAAGTAAAACTATGATGGATTTGACTGTCACTAATAGACCCGAGCGAATCACAAGAACACACAATCTTCCCACGGGGCTCTCAGACCATAACATGGTAATGGTAGCTCGAAAACACAGACTGGAGCAGTGTAACACAATCAAACTATTTAGAAACCTGCTGTAATTCCAGGATGAAAATCTTAACAAACATAACTGAGAAAAACAAACACTTGGATATTTAAGCAGACGCAACGACAAGTTTCTTTACCATGGCTTGGAAATGATATCCGTCAGTTAATGAAAAGAAGGGATTATGCACTGAAAGAATCTCTGCTCCCTAGAACCAACACTGACCTCCTGATCTTTAAAGGACTGACAAATGCAGTAGTCAGAGACCTGTGCAAAGCAAAAACGGCATATTTTATGCAACTGATAGAAGAATCTGAAGAGAACAGCACTGCATTATGAAAGCACCTGAACAGTCTCACTAGACTTAATTCTAGTCAGCAAAAAGTCATTACAGAACTAGAAGTGAATGGTGTTAACAGCACAGATAACTACGCTATTGCAAATGAATTTAATGATTTTTGTATAAAGTCAGTGGAGGGGCTAGCAGAGAACTTTGAACCAGCGTTCCTACCTCTGACCACAAAATCAGAGCCTTCAAAGCTCATCCAAGTTAAGGAGGTGAGTCAGGAAGAAACACTTAAAATCATTTAGGAACTAAATGCATCTAAAGCAAAGGACGCATTTGGACTTGACAGTGCCTTCATCAAAACTCACTCTTCTGTCCTGGTTAAACCTATAACACACCTGGCAAATCTTTCCATCAGAGTAGGAACATTTCCACAAAGTTGGAAACAAGCTCGTTGTTCACCAATTTTTAGGTCTGGCGCAAAAGATCAGGCATGTAACTACAGCGTAAGTTTAATAAAGATCTGAAGAAACTCACTACAACGCTTGGAACAAACCAGAACGGCTTTAGAATGAGAAGGCATCATATACCTGTTAAAGCAGCCCGACTGTTCTTTCATGCCATGATGCTCTCTCATCTGTCCTACTGCACCACTGTGTGGAGCCAAGCCTCCCAGACAACAACCCAACCTATTCTCTCGTTAACAGGGTGGCAGCACTGCCCCATAGTAAAGAAAGGTTTTCTCTCTTAAACTAATGAGTCAATGTGTAAATAGTCTAGCTCCTGCTGTACTATGTCCTTTCGTAACAAAATTAAGCACACGAAGGGGGGCCGCTGCAGAGCGGAGGGGCGCAAAACTACTTCTGGCCAGTCAAGTTTGTCTGGAATTGGGACTCAGCTTTGGAATGACCTTCCACCTGAAATAAAAACACAAACTGAGTTTAAAACATTGAACAGGAAAGTGAAACACTGGCTGCAGGAAAACCAAAACTGTAATCACGATGACAAGCAATAGACAACATGCACACATGTACACACAACACATACAGCCCACACACACTTGTATTGCTTTTCTTTTCTGCACAAGGTTTTGATAGAGGAGGCATGTTCTAAGACCACATGTAATTGTATATTAGCATGTTTTATGTCATGTTTTAATAGAATAGGTAGCCTGATCAGGGACTGCAGTTGCAAACTAGCCATCTGGCGATGAACCTTCTATGTATCACATCTACAAGACAATAAAGGCTTCAGCCTCATCCACCTGGGGAAGATGTTTCCCACTGCGTTTCCCATGGTGTTCAGATGGTTCCATCTCCATCGGCCTCAAGTCTCCCTCATCCAGAATCAACATGTACAATAAGATGCTGTTTGGTGATTTCAACTCAATATTTAAAGGAAGCTTGCACCTCCCTTGAAAAAGTCCCACACTGATGTCTGCTAGACAGCTGGTGGGCCTGCAGGTTCTGGTTCTCCACAACCAGGACACGGTGGCAGTGTTCTTCTATTGTAGTGACATAGAACTCGACAATTAAAGAAATCATCATCAAAAAGTTCCTAAAGTCAGAGCCACACCACACTCAGGCCTGAGGCCTGATTCCCCCCGGCTCCCCGGCCCGAACCCCGTCCTCAACCCCTCAATGTCCCTGTGGACCTGGAGGAGGGCCTGAAGATGACATGACTCCTCCCACAGTGTTTGATTGGCAGCTGTTACCACAATCAAACAGCAATGAGCAGAATCCATCTGATATGAAGCTGTGGCTTCAATCCCACTTCCCTCCTCTTTGAAGAGTACTCTGATATCTGTCTGCAGCTTTTTGTACAGCCTCTTCTACACTTTGTGTCACTGTGTGTCAAGAGCACAGTAGTAGAGAGCTGAGTCTGCCAGGGTCAGGCTGCTGATGGTCAGCTCAGTTGAACTGTATGACGTTTGACTCTCGTATCGTTGATCTGGAATATGTTCTCCTCTATTGTTTCTTCCTCCCTTCCAGAGGATAAACTGAGGAGCCTGAAGATCAGAATCATGTCTGTACCAATAGAGATAAACGTCTTCATCTGTGGTCTCATAACTACATTGGAGTTTGACAGATTGTCCTTCTCTTCCTTTGACTTCTTGTCTTTCAGGAGTGATTGTGTCTCCAGCTACTCGTCCTGGAAGAAACAGACAAATTGAAGCCATGAGACCTTTAACGAGGTGATTAAAACACAACATGTATGATGTCAGAGCAGCAGCTTGAACAGATCTAAAGTCCTGTTGAGTTCTAACACTCACCTACAAAGAGAGAGGACAGTAAAAAGAGGCAAAGCAACATGTCTTTGGAGTTGTTCAAGTCACACTCAGCAGATGGTGATGAGCTCTGTTCTTCCACTGCAGGACAATGAGGAACAGACAATGTCATTGGTGGATTTGAAGCTCAGTGGGCGGGGCCAATCACCTGCTGATGTCATTGTCTCAGTTCAGCTCCACCAATACATTTTGCTGTGGTTTGACAGCAGCTCTGTCTCTGATCTCTATGGCTTCATTTGACTTGTTGGATTAGTCTTCAGTCCAGAGACACTGGCTCCAAACACAAAGGCTTCATGGTGTGAGGCTCCCTCTAGTGGAGGTGGAGGAGTATTGTGTTGTGTGTGCTCCTCAGGTTTTTGTACAGAGTTGTGGTGTTTGCTGTCACTGTGGGCTGCAGAGCACAGTAGTACACAGAAGAGTCAGACAGCTGAAGCTTCTGGATCCTCAGAGGAACCGATTTCTTGATGGAGTCCAGAGTGGAGGAGAACCTCTCCTTAACCTCGTCTGGAGTGTTGTAGTTACTCAGTATGAATCTGGGGCTGTTGCTTCCATCTTGTTTGTACCAGGACAGAGTAGGGGATGGGCCACTGGTCTCATATGTACAGTCAAGTGTAACTGAGCCTCCTTCAGTAGCAGTGACATCTGCTGTTGGTTGGTTCACTCGATCTTCTCCTTTACACTCTGGACATGAGGAGAAGAAGCAGACAATGACATGGATGGATAAGATGATCCAACTAGAATTGATATGTTTCCAAATGAAGACTCTGACAGTCAGCAATGTGTTGAACAGTTTATAAGGAAAAGAATTGAAGTTCTTACTAAAGCAAAGAGCAGCAAGAATAATCCACAGCCAGTGTTCCATGAGGAGACGAGGTTTCACAAGGTTTAAACCTCCAGAGAAAGAAGCTGATGTTCAGCTCTCAGTGCTGAGGATCTGTGAGCTCCAGCAGGTCTGAAGAAGGCTGTGGTCTCTCTGCTAGTCTTCATCAGCACCCAGTTGGTGGATCAGTGGGAGGATCCTGATCACAGTGACAGGCTCCTCTGTAGATCACAGGATCATCTGCACAGCAGTCAACAGAGATCTGCTCTGGTGTGAGGCTCCCTCTAGTGGAGGTGGAGGAGTATTGTGTTGTGTGTGCTCCTCAGGTTTTTGTACAGAGTTGTGGTGTTTGCTGTCACTGTGGGCCTCACAGCACAGTAGTACACAGCAGAGTCTGTCACTGCAGCAGAGGAGATGTTCAGATGCAGTTCCTTTGCTTTCTTGTCATGTGTAGAAGATAATCTTCCACTCTTCTCCTCTCCTGAGACCAGTAACTGTGGAGATGATGTGGACTTCTGTTGGTACCAGAAGAAGTAATCAATAGATCCAGAATAGTTGCAGGAGAGTGTCACGGTGTCTCCTTCCAAAGCCAGCTGTTCCTCTGTCTGTGGAGTCACTGAATCCTCAGAGGATCCTGGAAAGAACAAAGATGAATTTCAGTCACATTTCCATGGTGTTCTAGTGAGTTCAGTCACAGTGAAACATTGGTGAATTCATGACGTTGTTAAAGGTCAATCACCAGTGTGAAACAGGAACATCATGATCCAAACTAAACGTAGCAGCATCATCTTCTCCTGCAGGGAGTGAACAATAGAGAGAACCAGCAGCTCTTCACTGTCAGACTGAAGCCTTTCATATCCAGTTGTGTAGCTCCTCCTCTTGCTGTGGTCTGTTTCCCCTCAGGCTGACGGCAGCATGAGGAGGTACTGATATGTGGAGCGCTGCTCATGGACAAGTGTTGGTTTCCTCCTGCATGAAGGACTTTAGGTCAGACCAGGTCTACATGGGATGTTTTTATGCAGATGATGCACCACTGTTGTTACACAACCTGGTACCACTGGTGTGTCCAGTATTCTGTCCCTCCAGCATGGATGGATCAATGTTAACTCTAGGATCAGCTGGTTCTCCTCTATATGTTCTAGAACTATTGATTCTTAAAGGAACACTTCAGTGATCCATCACTTTCATCAACACTTTCAATCATATTGATTCATATTTTTCCATTCCCTCATTGACCTTGGACCACAACAACCATTCCAGAGTGTATTATCTCTGGTGGGGTGGGTGACATGGGGGGGTGGGTGTATATCATAGTGGCCTCGCATCAAGAAGGTGCTTGTGTGCCCATATGATGTAGTGGCTCTCCACGCCACCATGTGGCACTGTGCCAACCCTCTAACTGTGCGCCCCTGGGTGGAGCAAGGCGAGTCTGTTCAGACAGGCACAGCACTACACCTCTTCCTCTTCCGCTCATGGATCTCAGCGTGGTGGCTGTGGCTGGGGTGGTGAGGCACTGACGTCATCACCATGAGTCAGTGCCTACAATGTACATTATACATCCATGTTTCGGACACAGCCATCGTCACTATTACTCATTCTGCAGCCGAGCCGAGTAGTCGCCACTGGACTCCCTGGGCTCACTAGCGCCCCCCACCCTGAGGCAGGAGAACTGCCTGCCTCACCCAGTGTCTCTTCACTGCCGCTGAGCACGCGAGTTCGGCTCCACACAAACATTACAAACATCAGCCGAACTATGGGAAGTCAGCAGGGCATCTATTAAAAGGGTTTGGAACATTTGATGGGCAACATCCAGAAAGAGACGGTGACTCGCTGCCATTGCATGGCAGAGCACAGTTTGGGAGGGATTGCGCAATCTGATGTGAGGCTTTTTAACACTAATGTGAAAATTCAGCAATTTTTCCTTTAAAAAACATTCAAATTGATCAAGTTAAATGGGAAATTTGTTCATAGTTCAAACGATTTGATAAACAGAATCATTTCATTTATTTGTTTATTCGAAATTTCATTTTTTCCATGATGACAGGTGAGGCTCTGCCTCTCCTGACCGCACCTCACTGAAAACCTGCCACGGACCGCGCTTCACTTACCTAAAGGCAGGGCCCTCTGCCCGCATGCCTTTCATCACCTGTGTGCACAGCTGGCTGTGTGGTAGCCAGGGAGGACGGTCTGGCCTGTCGGAGCTGGGTGCGTTGGCTCTAGTCTTCTCTGGTAGCTGGGCGTTGTCCTACTGCGTCTACCTTGCGTGGCTCTCAGCTGATCTGGGGTCCCGTACTTCTCCTGCAGTGGGGGAAAGCACCCTCGCCTCTTTCTACGAGGCTGTAGGAGGCTACGCTGCTAGTGGGGGGCTGAGCCTGAATGCATCTTTATCTTCATCAGTTAAACCTGATGAGTGCATAAAGACATTATGTATTAGAGTCCCCAGCGGTGTGTGTGGCTGGGTGCTGGCCCACTGCCTGCTGAATGCGGCTGCTTCACTCACTGCTAGCTGACCACTTGCTGCTGGCCCGGGGCTTTATTCCTGCCTGATCAGCTTCTCTGGCCTGTGATTGGGCCTTCAACTACTGGTTTCTGTGCATCTATTGTGTATATTCCTTCTTGTTTGTTTTGTGTGTATTGTTTGTTAGTAGGCCTAATTGTTTTGAATGGTTAATCATTTTGTTCTTGTTTCTGCTTCGTTTCCTGTGTTGACCTTTGGCTTGTTTTCTAGTTTGATGATTTTGTGAATCTATTTTACTCTGTGCAGTTAGGTGTGATTTGATGGTCATCCCAGGGCTTCTTCTTTTGGCTTTGCTGATTAATTGTGAATCTTCTCTTTGTTATTTGGCAGGTGTGTGGAGCCCAGGCAGCGGCTCCCCTCGCTGGTGGTGGCTTCCCCCTTCACTCCCAGATTTGCTCGCTGATTTGCTGTGTCACTGGTGGATTCTTGTTTTGTGCGTAATCTGTTTGCCTTGAATTGTTCCCGCTGCCCTGGCAAGCCCCAGTCCTGACTTTAGCCTCTTTTCTTTCCAGTTTTGTATTTGGTTTAGCTTTGTTGAGCCCTGGTGGTTGACCCGACCTTACTCCACTGTGAAAGATTAATAAAGTATTTAAGTAGCACGTTTCTGTCCAAGTGGAATTATTGAACCTGTGTCACCTACTGTGCCTGCTGGTTGTGAGATCATCTGGGTGAGCTAAACCCTCAATTTAATACTTGCGGGGTGAAACTGCCCCAGTGGCACAGCAATTCATTACACCACACTGCCACGCTTGGTTCAAATCCCAGTCAGAGTGATGGATTTCAAGTGTGGAATGTCCACATTCTGTCTGTCAACTTTCTTTAGTGTCCCACCACAGATCGAAAACATGTTTTGATCAACCAGAAACTCTGAACTGATCCAAGGTGTGAGTAAGAGTGGATGCTGTCTGTATGTGTATCTGTGTGTGTCCTGTGACTGGAATTTCTCATAATTCTTGTCGCTCCTTTCCTCCACCTTATTATGAAACTGAACTGAAATTCTGAATGCCTCCCCCTTATTACTAAACTGATGAATTTGATAATCATGGATTTCCTCAACTGGTCTCTCAATGCGATTGACACCATCTTCTTGACGAGAAGCTTGGGTCCAGGGGAACCTGACTGTCCTGCCAGAACGGAGAGGTGGCGGATCGTGTGTTTGGCGGCTCTTTCCGTGGAAGACATCGAAGACATCTACCCATTTGGAAGCTTGCTTACAGGTCTGTTGCTGACTGGATTGGGCACTGCCCTGCTTTTTGGTCCAGATGGCTGCCTGACCATGTTGGTTCTATTCCCTCTTTGATTGTACCCCACGTACAATGACCTTGAAGGCCATTCTGCCTTCTGAAGCTCAGCAGGGGTATTATCTACCAGTCTGCTCTGTGTGGTGGAAGAGGCTGCAGATGATCAGGAACTGAGTGGAGGATGGATGGTGTGAGGCTCCCTCTAGTGGAGGTGGAGGAGTATTGTGTTGTGTGTGCTCCTCAGGTTTTTGTACAGAGTTGTGGTGTTTGCTGTCACTGTGGGCCTCACAGCACAGTAGTACACAGCAGAGTCAGACAGCTGAAGCTTCTGGATCCTCAGAGGAACCGATTTGTTGATGGAGTTCAGAGTGGAGGAGAACCTCTCCTTAACCTCGTCTGGAGTGATCCCCTCGTTCTCCTTATAGCGACTCAGTATGAATCTGGGGCTGCTACTTCCATCTTGTTTGTACCAGAACAACGTGAGGCTGCCTGTGGTCTCATATGTACAGTCAAGTGTAACTGAGCCTCCTTCAGTAGCAGTGACATCTGCTGTTGGTTGGTTCACTCGATCTTCTCCTTTACACTCTGGACATGAGGAGAAGAAGCAGACAATGGCATGGATGGATATGATGATCCAACTAGAATTGATATGTTTCCAAATGAAGACTCTGACAGTCAGCAATGTGTTGAGCAGTTTATAAGGAAAAGAATTGAAGTTCTTACTAAAGCAAAGAGCAGCAAGAATAATCCACAGCCAGTGTTCCATGAGGAGACGAGGTTTCACAAGGTTTAAACCTCCAGAGAAAGAAGCTGATGTTCAGCTCTCAGTGCTGAGGATCTGTGAGCTCCAGCAGGTCTGAAGAAGGCTGTGGTCTCTCTGCTAGTCTTCATCAGCACCCAGTTGGTGGATCAGTGGGAGGAGCCTGATCACAGTGACAGGCTCCTCTGTAGATCACAGGATCATCTGCATAGCAGTCAACAGAGATCAGAGTCTGGCTGATTCTCTCCTTCAAGACCAACAAGAAGGGACCTCAGACTGAACCCTGTGGAACCCCTCATCAAACATCTGCAGGTGGGGAGGATGAGCCACTAGTGCCGACACTGAAAGCTGTGTTTGAACTGTGAGACTGGGACCAGTGGAGGACAGACCCAGGGATGTGGAGCCAGCCTGGATTGTGTGGTGGACCATGTTAACAGCTGCACTGAGATCCAGCAGGGTTTAGATGGAGCAGTGATGATCATCTGAGGAGAGCTGTCTCTGTGGTGTTCCTGGAGCACAGTGGTTTGGTGTCAAAGTGAAGGAAGTGGATGAGAAACAACATTGATTCACCCCTCGGATGAGAGAAGGTTTAGGAATGGTCCTAAGGTGAGTTGTAGCAGCTGTGTATCTTCAGGAGTGTCTGAGCTGAAGCATCTTCCAACAGGACAGGACTGTAGCTGTGGCCAGACTACTGGTCCACATCCTCAGTCTGCTGGGACCAACTGCTTCAATGACTCTTGGAGAAGCTTTGATGGAGGTGTGTGGAGTCAGTCTCGTAATGGAGGCGTCCTCCAGTTGGTTTGTCATGGATGTGGATTTGCTGCTGATGGGACTCCTCCCACAGTGTTTGATTGGCAGCTGTAACCACAGTGACTGACATCAAACAGCAATGAGCAGAATCCATCTGATACGAAGCTGTGGCTTCAATCCCACTTCCCTCCTCTTTGAAGAGTACTCTGATATCTGTCTGCAGCTTTTTGTACAGCCTCTTCTACACTTTGTGTCACTGTGTGTCAAGAGCACAGTAGTAGAGAGCTGAGTCTGCCAGGGTCAGGCTGCTGATGGTCAGCTCAGTTGATGAGGCTGATGTTTGACTCTTGTATCGTTGATCTGGAATATATTCATCTGACCAGCTTCTTGCTTCCTTCCAGAGGATAAACTGAGGAGCCTGAAGGTCAGAATCATGTCTGTACCAATAAAGCCGAAGGTAATTATATGTGGTCTCATAACTACATTTGAGTTTGACAGATTCTCCTTCTCTTCCTTTGACTTCTTGTCTTTCAGGAGTGATTGTGTCTCCAGCTACTCGTCCTGGAAGAAACAGACAAATTGAAGCCATGAGACCTTTAACGAGGTGATTAAAACACAACATGTATGATCTCAGAGCAGCAGCTTGAACAGATCGAAAGTCCTGTTGAGTTCTAACACTCACCTATAAAGAGAGAGGACAGTAAAAAGAGGCAAAGCAACATGTCTTTGGAGTTGTTCAAGTCACACTCAGTAGATGGTGATGAGCTCTGTTCTTCCACTGCAGGACAATGAGGAACAGACAATGTCATTGGTGGATTTGAAGCTCAGTGGGCGGGGCCAATCACCTGCTGATGTCATTGTCTCAGTTCAGCTCCACCAATACATTTTGCTGTGGTTTGACAGCAGCTCTGTCTCTGATCTCTATGGCTTCATTTGACTTGTTGGATTAGTCTTCAGTCCAGAGACACTGGCTCCAAACACAAAGGCTTCATGGTGTGAGGCTCCCTCTAGTGGAGGTGGAGGAGTATTGTGTTGTGTGTGCTCCTCAGGTTTTTGTACAGAGTTGTGGTGTTTGCCGTCACTGTGGGCTGCAGAGCACAGTAGTACACAGCAGAGTCAGACAGCTGAAGCTTCTGGATCCTCAGAGGAAATGATTTCTTGATTCCAGAGTCCAGAGTGGAGGAGAACCTCTCCTTAACCTCGTCTGGAGTGTTGTAGTTACTCAGTATGAATCTGGGGCTGTTGCTTCCATCTTGTTTGTACCAGGACAGAGTAGGGGATGAGCCACTGGTCTCATATGTACAGTCAAGTGTAACTGAGCCTCCTTCAGTTGCAGTGACATCTGCTGTTGGTTGGTTCACTCGATCTTCTCCTTTACACTCTGGACATGAGGAGAAGAAGCAGACAATGACATGGATGGATAAGATGATCCAACTAGAATTGATATGTTTCCAAATGAAGACTCTGACAGTCAGCAATGTGTTGAGCAGTTTATAAGGAAAAGAATTGAAGTTCTTACTAAAGCAAAGAGCAGCAAGAATAATCCACAGCCAGTGTTCCATGAGGAGACGAGGTTTCACAAGGTTTAAACCTCCAGAGAAAGAAGCTGATGTTCAGCTCTCAGTGCTGAGGATCTGTGAGCTCCAGCAGGTCTGAAGAAGGCTGTGGTCTCTCTGCTAGTCTTCATCAGCACCCAGTTGGTGGATCAGTGGGAGGAGCCTGATCACAGTGACAGGCTCCTCTGTAGATCACAGGATCATCTGCACAGCAGTCAACAGAGATCTGCTCTGGTGTGAGGCTCCCTCTAGTGGAGGTGGAGGAGTATTGTGTTGTGTGTGCTCCTCAGGTTTTTGTACAGAGTTGTGGTGTTTGCTGTCACTGTGGGCCTCACAGCACAGTAGTACACAGCAGAGTCTGTCACTGCAGCAGAGGAGATCTGCAGACTGATCTGGTTTGTCTCCACTTGACATTCCAGTCCATGAATCGCTTTATTTAGGGTTTCTCCAGTTCCTGAGCGAGAGATGAGGAACTCTGGTGGTTTTCCTGGATGTTGTCGATACCAGAAGAAATAGTCATTGTAAGTAGCATCTCTGGAGTAAGTGTAGGACAGAGTAACAGTGCTGCCCTCCAACCTGGACTCTTGAGGCTTGACTGGTGTGAGTTGTTGACAGTTGACACCTGAAGGAAAAATAACTCTGTTATTTCCTGAGGTCACAGAGTGGATGAATGATTGTCAGTCAGATGTTGTTGGACTCAAAGGCTTTGATGCTGTGTGATCTAACGTACCTGTTAGAATGGAGAGAAAGAGTAGAGAGGACACACAGTGCTGCAGTGACAGCATGTTGGACTCAGCTAATGTGTCTGCTTTGTGTCTTGAACTCTGCTGAACATGGACGTTCCTCTCTCTTCTGTAGCTCAGGAACAGCTTAGCTCCTCCCTCAGTCTCTCCACCTCCTCTTAGATCTGTATTTTCAGATCTTCTCTCTGTGACACTTCCTCCTGCCTGGCAGCATTTTGTACCAGCTGGAGGGGCAAACGTCTTTGTTGTTGTGACTCGGTTAGAGAAGGAGTTACAGAGAAGAAGCTGCAATGACTTAAAGGGTTTTATTCACAAGATAATATCAGACAAATGTATCAATGGAGTTCCTCAAGGTTCTGCGTTTGGACCCATTCCATTCTCCTTAGATCTGCTTCCTGGAGGCGACTCTGCATCAGAACAAACCAAGTTCTGCTGCTATGCTGATGACACCCAACTGTACTTCCTTATCTATCCACAGCGTTCACACAGCCGCCGATCCTGTTTGGGTCTCACACTCATCTCCGGATCAGGACTGTAGTTTGTCTGCCTGTGCATGTCAGTATAGTTCAGAGTACCCGACTGACTTTGTGCTTTGTCTCTCCATGGACGACTGTTGTTGTCTTCCTTTTCCTTCTGTCCAGTGTCTCACCTAGTCTAGCCTAGCCTAGCCTAGCCTAGCCTAGTCTAGCCTAGCCTAGCCTAGCCACCCTCGCTAACCAGACACTGCATCTCCCCCTTCCCTTCAGCATGCTACGTAGTGCTGCTGGGTGTTAGCTGCTGACTGCAGCTTGGGCCTACGTACTGTAGGTGCAGGGGAGTGTGTGAGTGTGTGTGGACCAGTTGTGAGTGCATGGGAAGTGTTTCAGTTTGCCTTCTGTTCAAGTGTTCCTCCTGTATCTGTCCAATGCTGGCCCCCAACCACTTGCTGGCTGTTCCCTGGTTGGTGTGCTGTGTTGCTGGCTCTTTGCTGACTTGGCTAGAGGCTATGCTGGGAGGAGAGGAGTCCCTCCTTCCAGCAGGAGTTCCAGCAGTGGTGGGCCATCAGGGCCAGGAGAGCCTCCTCTGCAGGCCTGACATAACCAGGAATCATGATCATATTTGTGATCCAGGTTAATTTCATTTTTAATGTATTTATATACATAAATCTCCTTCTCACCCTCATTGGGCTGGTATCTGTGTCATCCTCCAGCTCAGGTCCTCCACCACAGGCCTGGGAGCTTGAGGGTTCTGAGCAGTATCGTAGCTGTTCCTAGGACTCTTCTCCTCTGGACTGAGGCTCCAGATGTTGCTCCTGGGATCTGTAGGAGCCACTCTCCCAGTTTGGGGGTCACTGCCCTGAGCACTCCTGCTACCACGAGGACCACGCTAGCCTTGACCTTCCACATCTGTTCCAGCTGTTCTTTTAATCCTTTTCATGTTCTTTCATGTTCTTCCTGATGTTGGCTTCAGCTGGTATTGCCATATCTGTCACCACTGTCTTCTTCTCCACTTTGTCCTCCACCACTCTGTCTGGTTGTTAGCCAGGAGCTGTTAGTCAGCCTGGAAGCTGAAGTCCCCAGAGGTGGAACCAAGTCAATGTTCTGCAAGTCACAGGTAAGTCTCAAGTCTTTTCCCTCAAGTCTCAAGTCAAGTCCCAAGCACTGTGACTCAGTCTTTCCTAGTCCAATTAACCACGCAATAATAATATATTTACAGATCATGTATGTTTTTAAAATCTGTAATTATTTATTCAAACAACCAAAGTGAACCTGCAGAAAAATAGTGCCGACATTGTACTTGCACCAGTCATTTTTAACATTTAACGTACACATACAAATATATAGCAAGAATACACACATTCAAACACATCTGAAAAACAAGTGCAACTGTAGTTATTTGTACAAAAGTGTACAAAAGCTCTCTGGGTCTGCTGGACGGTAAATTCATACTCAAAACACTACCTGATGGAAGTAAATCAGCCATCCTGACCCCAGTTAAAACTGTCCCTGACATGAATGAGAGAGAAAAAAGTTGCATGGAGCACAGAAAGAGAGAGAGAGAGAGAGAGAGAGAGAGAGAGAGACACACAGAGTGGTAAGAACAATTACGAGTGGTCCATAGTGAATATTACAAGGTTTTATAGTTTTGTTGGCTGCTTTTTAATCTTTGGGTTTTGGGGAAAGTAACAAGTCTTTGAGTTAAAAAGCTCAAGTCATTGTTAGGCCATTGATGTTCGAGTCCAAGTGGACTTGCAAGTCATTCTACTTTTTGTCAAGTCCAGTCTAAAGTCACTAAAAACATGACTGGAGTCTGACTCGAGTCTGACCTGTGAGTCGAGTCCCCACCTTTGGAAGTCCCAGAGAACCCTGGCTCTGCTTCTCCACCACCTCCTGTGGTACGGCCTATGGGGCTTCAGATACTTGTATTCCACACTGGGCTCAGATGTTCATGTACACCAGGGGTCACCAAACTTTTTCCTCTGGGGGCCACATTATTGCTCCTGACTGTGATTGGGGCCGGGCTGGGGTCGGTTGGCCCTATAACAGAGAAGTGTATAAGCCAAACCAAAACGGCCACCAGCACACCTCATTGTGTAGCATTGTGAGACTACGAGCCTGGCATAGCCATACACAATACTATGGCAACACAATTCCTGGCACATATTTGTTTATCTTTACTTGTGGTTTGCAGAAGTAGTAAGTAATTCATGCTGTGTTTTCATTTGAAATACCACAGGTATTCCATTTGTTTTCTAATAACAATAGCAGCAGAGCTAAGAAAGGTATTGTCAAGGTACAAAACATCTGGTTATTGAAGCTGACAGAGGGAAGTGAAAATTTACAAATTATACGTAGGTCTGTTGGTATCATCAATGACAATATTGATAGAAAAGATTAGTGATAATAATAAATTGTAGGCAGGCCAACTGATATGGACAATAACAATATAGCAATTTAAATACATTCAATAGAACAATAGAGCAACAGTTGTATTAATAATAACTGTGACAGATGATGGAAGCAAAATCAGACCCTACACCCGAAGCTTCTTCTCCTGGACCTGGAGGAGAGCCTGAAGATGACATGACTCCTCCCACAGTGTTTGATTGGCAGCTGTTACCACAATCAAACAGCAATGAGCAGAATCCATCTGATATGAAGCTGTGGCTTCAATCCCACTTCCCTCCTCTTTGAAGAGTACTCTGATATCTGTCTGCAGCTTTTTGTACAGCCTCTTCTACACTTTGTGTCACTGTGTGTCAAGAGCACAGTAGTAGAGAGCTGAGTCTGCCAGGGTCAGGCTGCTGATGGTCAGCTCAGTTGATGAGGCTGATGTTTGACTCTTGTATCGTTGATCTGGAATATGTTCTCCTCTATTGTTTCTTCCTCCCTTCCAGAGGATAAACTGAGGAGCCTGAAGGTCAGAATCATGTCTGTACCAATAAAGCCGAAGGTAATTATATGTGGTCTCATAACTACATTTGAGTTTGACAGATTGTCCTTCTCTTCCTTTGACTTCTTGTCTTTCAGGAGTGACTGTGTCTCCAGCTACTCGTCCTGGAAGAAACAGACAAATTGAAGCCATGAGACCTTTAACGAGGTGATTAAAACACAACATGTATGATGTCAGAGCAGCAGCTTGAACAGATCTAAAGTCCTGTTGAGTTCTAACACTCACCTATAAAGAGAGAGGACAGTAAAAAGAGACAAAGCAACATGTCTTTGGAGTTGTTCAAGTCACACTCAGCAGATGGTGATGAGCTCTGTTCTTCCACTGCAGGACAATGAGGAACAGACAATGTCATTGGTGGATTTGAAGCTCAGTGGGCGGGGCCAATCACCTGCTGATGTCATTGTCTCAGTTCAGCTCCACCAATACATTTTGCTGTGGTTTGACAGCAGCTCTGTCTCTGATCTCTATGGCTTCATTTGACTTGTTGGACTAGTCTTCAGTCCAGAGACACTGGCTCCAAACACAAAGGCTTCATGGTGTGAGGCTCCCTCTAGTGGAGGTGGAGGAGTATTGTGTTGTGTGTGCTCCTCAGGTTTTTGTACAGAGTTGTGGTGTTTGCTGTCACTGTGGGCTGCAGAGCACAGTAGTACACAGCAGAGTCAGACAGCTGAAGCTTCTGGATCCTCAGAGGAAATGATTTCTTGATGGAGTCCAGAGTGGAGGAGAACCTCTCCTTAAAGTCTTCCTCCACTGTCCCTGAGACATAAGGAGAATCTCCCAGTATTAATGTGGGTTTGTTGTTTCCATCCTGTCTGTACCAGTAGAGACTATAACTTGATGAAGTGGTGTTGTATTGACAGTCCAGTGATGCGTCCTCTCCTTCAGCTGCAGTCACGTCTGCTTCTGCTTGCAGCACGCTGTCTTTTTGTGCTCTGCATTCTGTGAAAGAGCAACAAACAGTATCAGTGAGCTGTTAGAGAACCACGTCAGGGTGGGATCCATGTCAAACACACAGAGTTGTGTTGGTACCAAGGCACAGAGCAGCCAGCAGCACTGAGATGAGCAGAGGCCTCATATCTGCACTGCTGAGGATCTGTGAGCTCCAGCAGGTCTGAAGAAGGCCGTGGTCTCTCTGCTAGTCTTCATCAGCACCCAGTTGGTGGATCAGTGGGAGGAGCCTTGAATCGTGACTGTATCATCACATGTGTTGGGTCGCATGTATCATCCCCATCCCAGCAGCTCTCCTTCAGGCTGAGACACATCAACAAAAACAAAGGACAGAGAGCTAGTGCATATGAGAATTTCTGGTTTCGTTAAGTATACATCAGAAATAGTCTTTTACTGCTTTTTTGTAGTCGTATGTAGGTCTATGTCTTTGTTATTGAAAGTTTGGGTATGGACATGGTTGTAGCTTGCTGCCTGCTACGTTTTGGTCTCCAGCCAAACCAGCACCACACATGGACCCATCAGCTCCTTCTCACAGCCTTTAGTTCCTCTACGCTGGTCCACACACACACAGCTCTTGGATGCAGCTCTCTCCTCCAAGCTCTGTGCATGTGCTCTTCACACACATTCAGCACACTGGGCTGATCTATGGTGGGCTGATTGAGCTGAGCCAGATCAGCTGAACTGGTGCTGGCTGTCCCTGGACTGGCCTGGCACCGCCTCTGGTGAGACTGGGATCGCCCAAGCCATGCCCACACACACATCACCCATCTTGGCCCGGGGTGACACCCAGCCCAACAACCCCCCCCACCACATCACAGGGCCAGTGCAGGGAGTCAGCCATAGCCAGACATCCCCCTCTGGTCTCCTCTGTGAGGCTCCCCTGTCAATCAAATGGACCCACCCCTATTCATTCATTTCTTTGAGCTCTGATGTCTTATTAATCATGGAATTATTTGCTAATTGACCTCCATGTTACATGTTGGCCTGGGAAACTTTAGCTGTTGAAGCCGGTGTGAGTTCTGAAGAAAAAAGATCTTTTTCCTCTCTAGGTCGCCTCAACATGAGTTGCTGCCAAATGCACAAATTAAAAGTCCAAGTATCAGGAGATAAGTCTCTTTAATGATTATGTTGAAGGTATGCTGCAACATCCAGACTGACATTGGATTGTTCATTTCTCCTATATACAACTTTCTATACTCTGAGCAGACCGAGATGACAACAAAGTTGAGTATTGAAATCCTGTGAAATTTTAAAACTGGTTAAAATGGCCTGATTGTTATGTATACAATGTCAATTCTGTATTCTCCAGTAAGAAAATGAATGTTGACTTGCTGTAAAGATGAAAGTAATGCATTTACCAATGTGTCCCTCAGAGTTCTATTCCTTCTGTATGAAGCATAATGTAGTGGATCCATATGACAGTGTTGAGTCCTGATCAGGAACTGAGTGGTGGATGGATGGTGTGAGGCTCCCTCTAGTGGAGGTGGAGGAGTATTGTGTTGTGTGTGCTCCTCAGGTTTTTGTACAGAGTTGTGGTGTTTGCTGTCACTGTGGGCTGCACAGCACAGTAGTACACAGCAGAGTCTGTCACTGCAGCAGAGGAGATGTTCAGATGCAGTTCCTTTGCTTTCTTGTCATGTGTAGAGAAGAATCTTCCACTCTTCTCCTCTCCTGAGACCAGTAACTGTGGAGATGATGTGGACTTCTGTTGGTACCAGAAGAAGTAATAAACAGATCCAGAATAGTTGCAGGAGAGTGTCACGGTGTCTCCTTCCAAAGCCAGCTGTTCCTCTGTCTGTGGAGTCACTGAATCCTCAGAGGATCCTGGAAAGAACAAAGATGTATTTCAGTCACATTTCCATGGTGTTCTAGTGAGTTCAGTCACAGTGAAACATTGGTGAATTCATGACGTTGTTAAAGGTCAATCACCAGTGTGAAACAGGAACATCATGATCCAAACTAAACGTAGCAGCATCATCTTCTCCTGCAGGGAGTGAACAATAGAGAGAACCAGCAGCTCTTCACTGTCAGACTGAAGCCTTTCATATCCAGTTGTGTAGCTCCTCCTCTTGCTGTGGTCTGTTTCCCCTCAGGCTGACGGCAGCATGAGGAGGTACTGATATGTGGAGCGCTGCTCATGGACAAGTGTTGGTTTCCTCCTGCATGAAGGACTTTAGGTCAGACCAGGTCTACATGGGATGTTTTTATGCAGATGATGCACCACTGTTGTTACACAACCTGGTACCACTGGTGTGTCCAGTATTCTGTCCCTCCAGCATGGATGGATCAATGTTAACTCTAGGATCATCTGGTTCTCTTCTATATGTCGTAGAACTATTGATTCTAAATGGAACACTTACTTTTGTTGCTCATTTTATTCTGACCACAGCAAATAATCCAGACTGGATCATCACATCCCAGTAAAGGGTGGTAGTGTGTGATGCTGATCACAGTAGAATGTGAATATCACTGTTGTCTCTTTTGTTTAGATTTCAGTGGTTTCAGCATTTCTTTGATTAATCATCTCAAACCCACAGAAACAAAGGAGAACTGTTCTCCAAGTCTCCTAACATCAATGTTCCTCATCCTTTGCAGACAATCCCTGCTGCTTCCCAATGAGATCCAGCTGGTTTCTCCCCATTCACACACACTGACGTCAGGGACTATCAAAGCAGCAAGATCTACACTGAGACAATAACCAGTTTCCTAGTTAACACCACACCCACCCACTGAAACACCTTGATCATACTCATGATGACCGTATTCACGCCCCCCAAACACTGAACCATGGTATAGCAGCACCATATAGTGGCATCTGCCAACACTACCATGGTCAACTGTGGAAACAATGGAATAATCTAACTGGTCACAGCAGCCCCAACCTTTCTCCTCCCCATATCCATCACTGGACCACCTTGACTGACATGGACTGATTATTTGCAGCTAATCTGAAGACCATTCCCTCCAGACAGGTACAAGAGTGGAGAATCTTCAAGGTTCCTTCAGAATTTTGCTTGGATGCTATTGTACAAAGTCTTTCCAGTTGTTCATTTTTGGTTGACCATGGGACCAGTTTGTGAACAAACAAATCAATCATGAAGCTGCCCACTTCTTCAAGTCCTTTCCTGAGGTTTCCTCCATCCACTCAGAGGGAACTAAACCTTTAAAGTGTCACTGTGATCCAGAACAGAGAGGAGGCAAACCTTTGACCTCACAGCAAGAAGATCCTTGGTCCAAATCCTGTCCAGACTGAGAGGGTTTGAAGTGTTGTCCAGGTTCTCTGGTTTCTTCAACTTAAAGGCAAGATGTTTAGGTCAACTGGAGACTCTGAACTGATCCAAGATGTGAGTGGCAGAGTGGATGGTTGAGTCCTCATCAGGAACTGAGTGGTGGATGGATGGTGTGAGGCTCCCTCTAGTGGAGGTGGAGGAGTATTGTGTTGTGTGTGCTCCTCAGGTTTTTGTGCAGAGTTGTGGTGTTTGCTGTCACTGTGGGCCTCACAGCACAGTAGTACACAGCAGAGTCAGACAGCTGAAGCTTCTGGATCCTCAGAGGAACCAATTTCTTGATGGAGTCCAGAGTGGAGGAGAACCTCTCCTTAACCTCGTCTGGAGTGATGTAGTTACTCAGTATGAATCTGGGGCTGTTGCTTCCATCTTGTTTGTACCAGAACAGAGTAGGGGATGAGTCACTGGTCTCATATGTACAGTCAAGTGTAACTGAGCCTCCTTCAGTAGCAGTGACATCTGCTGTTGGTTGGTTCACTCGATCTTCTCCTTTACACTCTGGACATGAGGAGAAGAAGCAGACAATGACATGGATGGATAAGATGATCCAACTAGAATTGATATGTTTCCAAATGAAGACTCTGACAGTCAGTAATGTGTTGAGCAGTTTATAAGGAAAAGAATTGAAGTTCTTACTAAAGCAAAGAGCAGCAAGAATAATCCACAGCCAGTGTTCCATGAGGAGACGAGGTTTCACAAGGTTTAAACCTCCAGAGAAAGAAGCTGATGTTCAGCTCTCAGTGCTGAGGATCTGTGAGCTCCAGCAGGTCTGAAGAAGGCTGTGGTCTCTCTGCTAGTCTTCATCAGCACCCAGTTGGTGGATCAGTGGGAGGAGCCTGATCACAGTGACAGGCTCCTCTGTAGATCACAGGATCATCTGCACAGCAGTCAACAGAGATCTGCTCTGGTGTGAGGCTCCCTCTAGTGGAGGTGGAGGAGTATTGTGTTGTGTGTGCTCCTCAGGTTTTTGTACAGAGTTGTGGTGTTTGCTGTCACTGTGGGCCTCACAGCACAGTAGTACACAGCAGAGTCTGTCACTGCAGCAGAGGAGATCTGCAGACTGATCTGGTTTGTCTCCACTTGACATTCCAGTCCATGAATCGCTTTATTTAGGGTTTCTCCAGTTCCTGAGCGAGAGATGAGGAACTCTGGTGGTTTTCCTGGATGTTGTCGATACCAGTAGAAATAATCACCAGCAGTTGGTTGTTTGGAGTAAGTGTAGGACAGAGTAACAGTGCTGCCCTCCAACCTGGACTCTTGAGGCTTGACTGGTGTGAGTTGTTGACAGTTGACACCTGAAGGAAAAATAACTCTGTTATTTCCTGAGGTCACAGAGTGGATGAAGGATTGTCAGTCAGATGTTGTTGGACTCAAAGGCTTTGATGCTGTGTGATCTAACGTACCTGTTAGAATGGAGAGAAAGAGTAGAGAGGACACACAGTGCTGCAGTGACAGCATGTTGGACTCAGCTAATGTGTCTGCTTTGTGTCTTGAACTCTGCTGAACATGGACGTTCCTCTCTCTTCTGTAGCTCAGGAACAGCTTAGCTCCTCCCTCAGTCTCTCCACCTCCTCTTAGATCTGTATTTTCAGATCTTCTCTCTGTGACACTTCCTCCTGCCTGGCAGCATTTTGTACCAGCTGGAGGGGCAAACGTCTTTGTTGTTGTGACTCGGTTAGAGAAGGAGTTACAGAGAAGAAGCTGCAATGACTTAAAGGGTTTTATTCATGAGATGATATCAGACAAATGTATCAATGGAGTTCCTCAAGGTTCTGCGTTTGGACCCATTCTATTCTCCTTAGATCGGCTTCCTGGAGGCGACTCTGCATCAGAACAAACCAAGTTCTGCTGCTATGCTGATGACACCCAACTGTACTTCCTTATCTATCCACAGCGTTCACACAGCCGCCGACCCTGTTTGGGTCTCCCACTCATCTCCAGCTGCAGGACTGTAGTTTGTCTGCCTGTGCATGTCAGTATAGTTCAGAGTACCCGACTGACTTTGTGCTTTGTCTCTCCATAGACAATTGTTGTTGTCTTCCTTTTCCTTCTGTCCAGTGTCTCACCTAGTCTAGCCTAGCCTCGCCTAGCCTAGCCTAGTCTAGCCTAGCCTAGCCTAGCCTAGCCACCCTCGCTAACCAGACACTGCATCTCCCCCTTCCCTTCAGCATGCTACGTAGTGCTGCTGGGTGTTAGCTGCTGACTGCAGCTTGGGCCTACGTACTGTAGGTGCAGGGGAGTGTGTGAGTGTGTGTGGACCAGTTGTGAGTGCATGGGAAGTCTTTCAGTTTGCCTTCTGTTCAAGTGTACCTTCTGTACCTGTCCAATGCTGGCCCCCAACCACTTGCTGGCTGTTCCCTGGTTGGTGTGCTGTGTTGCTGGCTCTTTGCTGACTTGGCTAGAGGCTATGCTGGGAGGAGAGGAGTCCCTCCCTCCAGCAGGAGTTCCAGCAGTGGTGGGCCATCAGGGCCAGGAGAGCCTCCTCTGCAGGCCTGACATAACCAGGAATCATGATCATATTTGTGATCCAAGTTAATTTCATTTTTAATGTATTTATATACATAAATCTCCTTCTCACCCTCGTTGGGCTGGTGTCTGTGTCATCCTCCAGCTCAGGTCCTCCACCAGAGGCCTGGGAGCTTGAGGGCTCTGAGCAGTATCGTAGCTGTTCCTAGGCCTCTTCTCTTCTGGACTGAGGCTCCAGATGTTGCTCCTGGGATCTGTAGGAGCCACTCTCCCAGTTTGGGGGTCACTGCCCTGAGCACTCCTGCTACCACGAGGACCACGCTAGCCTTGACCTTCCACATCTGTTCCAGCTGTTCTTTTAATCCTTTTCATGTTCTTTCATGTTCTTCCTGATGTTGGCTTCAGCTGGTATTGCCACATCTGTCACCACTGTCTTCTTCTCCACTTTGTCCTCCACCACTCTGTCTGGTTGTTAGCCAGGAGCTGTTAGTCAGCCTGGAAGCTGAAGTCCCCAGAGGTGGAACCAAGTCATTGTTTTGCAAGTCACAGGTAAGTCTCAAGTCTTTTCCCTCAAGTCCCAGGTCAAGTCCCAAGCACTGTGACTCAGTCTTTCCTAGTCCAATTAACCACGCAGTAAAAATATATTTACAGATCATGTATGTTTTTAAAATCTGTAATTATTTATTCAAACAACCAAAGTGAACCTGCAGAAAAATAGTGCCGACATTGTACTTGCACCAGTCATTTTTAACATTTAACGTACACATACAAATATATAGCAAGAATACACACATTCAAACACATCTGAAAAACAAGTGCAACTGTAGTTATTTGTACAAAAGTGTACAAAAGCTCTCTGGGTCTGCTGGACGGTAAATTCATACTCAAAACACTACCTGATGGAAGTAAATCAGCCATCCTGACCCCAGTTAAAACTGTCCCTGACATGAATGGGAGAGAAAAAAGTTGCATGGAGCACAGAGAGAGAGAGAGAGAGAGAGAGAGAGAGAGAGAGAAAGAGAGAGAGAGAGAAACACAGAGTGGTAAGAACAATTACGAGTGGTCCATAGTGAATATTACAAGGTTTTATAGTTTTGTTGGCTGCTTTTTAATCTTTGGGTTTTGGGGAAAGTAACAAGTCTTTGAGTTAAAAAGCTCAAGTCATTGTTAGGTCATTGATGTTCGAGTCCAAGTGGACTTGCAAGTCATTCTACTTTTTGTCAAGTCCAGTCTAAAGTCACTAAAAACATGACTGGAGTCTGACTCGAGTCTGACCTGTGAGTCGAGTCCCCACCTTTGGAAGTCCCAGAGAACCCTGGCTCTGCTTCTCCACCACCTCCTGTGGTACGGCCTATGGGGCTTCAGATACTTGTATTCCACACTGGGCTCAGATGTTCATGTACACCAGGGGTCACCAAACTTTTTCCTCTGGGGGCCACATTATTGCTCCTGACTGTGATTGGGGCCAGGCTGGGGTCGGTAGGCCCTATAACAGAGAAGTGTATAAGCCAAACCAAAACGGCCACCAGCACACCTCATTGTGTAGCATTGTGAGACTACGAGCCTGGCATAGCCATACACAATACTATGGCAACACAATTCCTGGCACATATTTGTTTATCTTTACTTGTGGTTTGCAGAAGTAGTAAGTAATTCATGCTGTGTTTTCATTTGAAATACCACAGGTATTCCATTTGTTTTCTAATAACAATAGCAGCAGAGCTAAGAAAGGTATTGTCAAGGTACAAAACATCTGGTTATTGAAGCTGACAGAGGGAAGTGAAAATTTACAAATTATACGTAGGTCTGTTGGTATCATCAATGACAATATTGATAGAAAAGATTAGTGATAATTTACAAATTGTAGGCAGGCCTACTGATATGGACAATAACAATATAGCAATTTAAATACATTCAATAGAACAATAGAACAACAGTTGCATTAATAATAACTGTGACAGATGATGGAAGCAAAATCAGACCCTACACCCGAAGCTTCTTCTCCTGGACCTGGAGGAGAGCCTGAAGATGACATGACTCCTCCCACAGTGTTTGATTGGCAGCTGTTACCACAATCAAACAGCAATGAGCAGAATCCATCTGATATGAAGCTGTGGCTTCAATCCCACTTCCCTCCTCTTTGAAGAGTACTCTGATATCTGTCTGCAGCTTTTTGTACAGCCTCTTCTACACTTTGTGTCACTGTGTGTCAAGAGCACAGTAGTAGAGAGCTGAGTCTGCCAGGGTCAGGCTGCTGATGGTCAGCTCAGTTGATGAGGCTGATGTTTGACTCTTGTATCGTTGATCTGGAATATGTTGTCCTCTATTGTTTCTTCCTCCCTTCCAGAGGATAAACTGAGGAGCCTGAAGATCAGAATCATGTCTGTACCAATAGAGAGCAACTGAACTGTATGTGGTCTCATAGCTACATTTGAGTTTGACAGATTCTCCTTCTCTTCCTTTGACTTCTTGTCTTTCAGGAGTGACTGTGTCTCCAGCTACTCGTCCTGGAAGAAACAGACAAATTGAAGACATGAGACCTTTAACGAGGTGATTAAAACACAACATGTATGATGTCAGAGCAGCAGCTTGAACAGATCTGAAGTCCTGTTGAGTTCTAACACTCACCTACAAAGAGAGAGGACAGTAAAAAGAGGCAAAGCAACATGTCTTTGGAGTTGTTCAAGTCACACTCAGCAGATGGTGATGAGCTCTGTTCTTCCACTGCAGGACAATGAGGAACAGACAATGTCATTGGTGGATTTGAAGCTCAGTGGGCGGGGCCAATCACCTGCTGATGTCATTGTCTCAGTTCAGCTCCACCAATACATTTTGCTGTGGTTTGACAGCAGCTCTGTCTCTGATCTCTATGGCTTCATTTGACTTGTTGGATTAGTCTTCAGTCCAGAGACACTGGCTCCAAACACAAAGGCTTCATGGTGTGAGGCTCCCTCTAGTGGAGGTGGAGGAGTATTGTGTTGTGTGTGCTCCTCAGGTTTTTGTGCAGAGTTGTGGTGTTTGCTGTCACTGTGGGCTGCAGAGCACAGTAGTACACAGCAGAGTCAGACAGCTGAAGCTTCTGGATCCTCAGAGGAAATGATTTCTTGATGGAGTCCAGAGTGGAGGAGAACCTCTCCTTAACCTCGTCTGGAGTGTTGTAGTTACTCAGTATGAATCTGGGGCAGTTACTTCCAACTTGTTTGTACCAGAACAGAGTAGGGGATGGGCCACTGGTCTCATATGTACAGTCAAGTGTAACTGAGCCTCCTTCAGTAGCAGTGACATCTGCTGTTGGTTGGTTCACTCGATCTTCTCCTTTACACTCTGGACATGAGGAGAAGAAGCAGACAATGGCATGGATGGATATGATGATCCAACTAGAATTGATATGTTTCCAAATGAAGACTCTGACAGTCAGTAATGTGTTGAGCAGTTTATAAGGAAAAGAATTGAAGTTCTTACTAAAGCAAAGAGCAGCAAGAATAATCCACAGCCAGTGTTCCATGAGGAGACAAGGTTTCACAAGGTTTAAACCTCCAGAGAAAGAAGCTGATGTTCAGCTCTCAGTGCTGAGGATCTGTGAGCTCCAGCAGGTCTGAAGAAGGCTGTGGTCTCTCTGCTAGTCTTCATCAGCACCCAGTTGGTGGATCAGTGGGAGGATCCTGATCACAGTGACAGGCTCCTCTGTAGATCACAGGATCATCTGCACAGCAGTCAACAGAGATCTGCTCTGGTGTGAGGCTCCCTCTAGTGGAGGTGGAGGAGTATTGTGTTGTGTGTGCTCCTCAGGTTTTTGTACAGAGTTGTGGTGTTTGCTGTCACTGTGGGCCTCACAGCACAGTAGTACACAGCAGAGTCTGTCACTGCTGCTGAGGAGATGTTCAGATGCAGTTCCTTTGCTTTCTTGTCATGTGTAGAAGAGAATCTTCCACTTTTTCCATCCAAATATCCTGAGACCAGTAACTGTGGAGATGATGTGGACTTCTGTTGGTACCAGAAGAAGTAATCAATAGATCCAGAATAGTTGCAGGAGAGTGTCACGGTGTCTCCTTCCAAAGCCAGCTGTTCCTCTGTCTGTGGAGTCACTGAATCCTCAGAGGATCCTGGAAAGAACAAAGATGTATTTCAGTCACATTTCCATGGTGTTCTAGTGAGTTCAGTCACAGTGAAACATTGGTGAATTCATGACGTTGTTAAAGGTCAATCACCAGTGTGAAACAGGAACATCATGATCCAAACTAAACGTAGCAGCATCATCTTCTCCTGCAGGGAGTGAACAATAGAGAGAACCAGCAGCTCTTCACTGTCAGACTGAAGCCTTTCATATCCAGTTGTGTAGCTCCTCCTCTTGCTGTGGTCTGTTTCCCCTCAGGCTGACGGCAGCATGAGGAGATACTGATATGTGGAGCGCTGCTCATGGACAAGTGTTGGTTTCCTCCTGCATGAAGGACTTTAGGTCAGACCAGGTCTACATGGGATGTTTTTATGCAGATGATGCACCACTGTTGTTACACAACCTGGTACCACTGGTGTGTCCAGTATTCTGTCCCTCCAGCATGGATGGATCAATGTTGACTCTAGGATCATCTGGTTCTCTTCTATGTGTTCTAGAACTATTGATTCTAAATGGAACACTTACTTTTGTTGCTCATTTTATTCTGACCACAGCAAATAATCCAGACTGGATCATCACATCCCAGTAAAGGGTGGTAGTGTGTGATGCTGATCACAGTAGATTGTGAATATCACTGTTGTCTCTTTTGTTTAGATTTCAGTGGTTTCAGCATTTCTTTGATTAATCATCTCAAACCCACAGAAACAAAGGAGAACTGTTCTCCAAGTCTCCTAACATCAATGTTCCTCATCCTTTGCAGACAATCCCTGCTGCTTCCCAATGAGATCCAGCTGGTTTCTCCCCATTCACACACACTGACGTCAGGGACTATCAAAGCAGCAAGATCTACATTGAGACAATAACCAGTTTCCTAGTCAACACCACACCCACCCACTGAAACACCTTGATCATACTCATGATGACCGTATTCACGCCCCCCAAACACTGAACCATGGTATAGCAGCACCATATAGTGGCATCTGCCAACACTACCATGGTCAACTGTGGAAACAATGGAATAATCTAACTGGTCACAGCAGCCCCAACCTTTCTCCTCCCCATATCCATCACTGGACCACCTTGACTGACATGGACTGATTATTTGCAGCTAAGCTGAAGACCATTCCCTCCAGACAGGTACAAGAGTGGAGAATCTTCAAGGCTCCTTCAGAATTTTGCTTGGATGCTATTGTACAAAGTCTTTCCTGTTGTTTATTTTTGGTTGACCATGGGACCAGTTTGTGAACAAACAAATCAATCATGAAGCTGCCCACTTCTTCAAGTCCTTTCCTGAGGTTTCCTCCATCCACTCAGAGGGAACTAAACCTTTAAAGTGTCATTGTGATCCAGAACAGAGAGGAAGCAAACCTTTGACCTCACAGCAAGAAGATCCTTGGTCCAAATCCGATCCAGACTGAGAGGGTTTGAAGTGTTGTCCAGATTCTCTGGTTTCTTCAACTTAAAAGCAAGATGTTAAGGTCAACTGGAGACTCTGAACTGATCCAAGATGTGAGTGGCAGAGTGGATGGTTGAGTCCTCATCAGGAACTGAGTGGTGGATGGATGGTGTGAGGCTCCCTCTAGTGGAGGTGGAGGAGTATTGTGTTGTGTGTGCTCCTCAGGTTTTTGTACATAGTTGTGGTGTTTGCTGTCACTGTGGGCTGCAGAGCACAGTAGTACACAGCAGAGTCAGACAGCTGAAGCTTCTGGATCCTCAGAGGAACCGATTTCTTGATGGAGTCCAGAGTGGAGGAGAACCTCTCCTTAACCTCGTCTGGAGTGATGTAGTTACTCAGTATGAATCTGGGGCTGTTGCTTCCATCTTGTTTGTACCAGAACAGAGTAGGGGATGAGTCACTGGTCTCATATGTACAGTCAAGTGTAACTGAGCCTCCTTCAGTAGCAGTGACATCTGCTGTTGGTTGGTTCACTCGATCTTCTCCTTTACACTCTGGACATGAGGAGAAGAAGCAGACAATGACATGAATGGATAAGATGATCCAACTAGAATTGATATGTTTCCAAATGAAGACTCTGACAGTCAGTAACGTGTTGAACAGTTTATAAGGAAAAGAATTGAAGTTCTTACTAAAGCAAAGAGCAGCAAGAATAATCCACAGCCAGTGTTCCATGAGGAGACGAGGTTTCACAAGGTTTAAACCTCCAGAGAAAGAAGCTGATGTTCAGCTATCAGGATCTGTGAGCTCCAGCAGGTCTGAAGAAGGCTGTGGTCTCTCTGCTAGTCTTCATCAGCACCCAGTTGGTGGATCAGTGGGAGGAGCCTGATCACAGTGACAGGCTCCTCTGTAGATCACAGGATCATCTGCACAGCAGTCAACAGAGATCTGCTCTGGTGTGAGGCTCCCTCTAGTGGAGGTGGAGGAGTATTGTGTTGTGTGTGCTCCTCAGGTTTTTGTACAGAGTTGTGGTGTTTGCTGTCACTGTGGGCTGCACAGCACAGTAGTACACAGCAGAGTCTGTCACTGCTGCTGAGGAGATGTTCAGATGCAGTTCCTTTGCTTTCTTGTCATGTGTAGAAGATAATCTTCCACTCTTCTCCTCTCCTGAGACCAGTAACTGTGGAGATGATGTGGACTTCTGTTGGTACCAGAAGAAGTAATAAACAGATCCAGAATAGTTGCAGGAGAGTGTCACAGTGTCTCCTTCCAAAGCCAGCTGTTCCTCTGTCTGTGGAGTCACTGAATCCTCAGAGGATCCTGGAAAGAACAAAGATGTATTTCAGTCACATTTCCATGGTGTTCTAGTGAGTTCAGTCACAGTGAAACATTGGTGAATTCATGACGTTGTTAAAGGTCAATCACCAGTGTGAAACAGGAACATCATGATCCAAACTAAACGTAGCAGCATCATCTTCTCCTGCAGGGAGTGAACAATAGAGAGAACCAGCAGCTCTTCACTGTCAGACTGAAGCCTTTCATATCCAGTTGTGTAGCTCCTCCTCTTGCTGTGGTCTGTTTCCCCTCAGGCTGACAGCAGCATGAGGAGGTACTGATATGTGGAGCGCTGCTCATGGACAAGTGTTGGTTTCCTCCTGCATGAAGGACTTTAGGTCAGACCAGGTCTACATGGGATGTTTTTATGCAGATGATGCACCACTGTTGTTACACAACCTGGTACCACTGGTGTGTCCAGTATTCTGTCCCTCCAGCATGGATGGATCAATGTTAACTCTAGGATCAGCTGGTTCTCTTCTATGTGTTCTAGAACTATTGATTCTAAATGGAACACTTACTTTTGTTGCTCATTTTATTCTGACCACAGCAAATAATCCAGACTGGATCATCACATCCCAGTAAAGGGTGGTAGTGTGTGATGCTGATCACAGTAGATTGTGAATATCACTGTTGTCTCTTTTGTTTAGATTTCAGTGGTTTCAGCATTTCTTTGATTAATCATCTCAAACCCACAGAAACAAAGGAGAACTGTTCTCCAAGTCTCCTAACATCAATGTTCCTCATCCTTTGCAGACAATCCCTGCTGCTTCCCAATGAGATCCAGCTGGTTTCTCCCCATTCACACACACTGACGTCAGGGACTATCAAAGCAGCAAGATGTACATTGAGACAATAACCAGTTTCCTAGTCAACACCACACCCACCCACTGAAACACCTTGATCATACTCATGATGACCGTATTCACGCCCCCCAAACACTGAACCATGGTATAGCAGCACCATATAGTGGCATCTGCCAACACTACCATGGTCAACTGTGGAAACAATGGAATAATCTAACTGGTCACAGCAGCCCCAACCTTTCTCCTCCCCATATCCATCACTGGACCACCTTGACTGACATGGACTGATTATTTGCAGCTAAGCTGAAGACCATTCCCTCCAGACAGGTACAAGAGTGGAGAATCTTCAAGGCTCCTTCAGAATTTTGCTTGGATGCTATTGTACAAAGTCTTTCCAGTTGTTAATTTTTGGTTGACCATGGGACCAGTTTGTGAACAAACAAATCAATCATGAAGCTGCCCACTTCTTCAAGTCCTTTCCTGAGGTTTCCTCCATCCACTCAGAGGGAACTAAACCTTTAAAGTGTCACTGTGATCCAGAACAGAGAGGAGGCAAACCTTTGACCTCACAGCAAGAAGATCCTTGGTCCAAATCCTGTCCAGACTGAGAGGGTTTGAAGTGTTGTCCAGGTTCTCTGGTTTCTTCAACTTAAAGGCAAGATGTTTAGGTCAACTGGAGACTCTGAACTGATCCAAGATGTGAGTGACAGAGTGGATGGTTGAGTCCTGATCAGGAACTGAGTGGTGGATGGATGGTGTGAGGCTCCCTCTAGTGGAGGTGGAGGAGTATTGTGTTGTGTGTGCTCCTCAGGTTTTTGTACAGAGTTGTGGTGTTTGCTGTCACTGTGGGCTGCAGAGCACAGTAGTACACAGCAGAGTCAGACAGCTGAAGCTTCTGGATCCTCAGAGGAACCGATTTCTTGATGGAGTCCAGAGTGGAGGAGAACCTCTCCTTAACCTCGTCTGGAGTGATGTAGTTACTCAGTATGAATCTGGGGCTGTTGCTTCCATCTTGTTTGTACCAGAACAGAGTAGGGGATGAGCCACTGGTCTCATATGTACAGTCAAGTGTAACTGAGCCTCCTTCAGTAGCAGTGACACCTGCTGTTGGTTGGTTCACTCGATCTTCTCCTTTACACTCTGGACATGAGGAGAAGAAGCAGACAATGGCATGGATGGATATGATGATCCAACTGGAATTGATATGTTTCCAAATGAAGACTCTGACAGTCAGTAATGTGTTGAGCAGTTTATAAGGAAAAGAATTGAAGTTCTTACGAAAGCAACGAGCAGCAAGAATAATCCACAGCCAGTGTTCCATGAGGAGACGAGGTTTCACAAGGTTTAAACCTCCAGAGAAAGAAGCTGATGTTCAGCTCTCAGTGCTGAGGATCTGTGAGCTCCAGCAGGTCTGAAGAAGGCTGTGGTCTCTCTGCTAGTCTTCATCAGCACCCAGTTGGTGGATCAGTGGGAGGATCCTGATCACAGTGACAGGCTCCTCTGTAGATCACAGGATCATCTGCACAGCAGTCAACAGAGATCTGCTCTGGTGTGAGGCTCCCTCTAGTGGAGGTGGAGGAGTATTGTGTTGTGTGTGCTCCTCAGGTTTTTGTACAGAGTTGTGGTGTTTGCTGTCACTGTGGGCCTCACAGCACAGTAGTACACAGCAGAGTCTGTCACTGCAGCAGAGGAGATGTTCAGATGCAGTTCCTTTGCTTTCTTGTCATGTGTAGAAGATAGTCTTCCACTCTTCTCCTCTCCTGAGACCAGTAACTGTGGAGATGATGTGGACTTCTGTTGGTACCAGAAGAAGTAATTAATAGATCCAGAATAGTTGCAGGAGAGTGTCACGGTGTCTCCTTCCAAAGCCAGCTGTTCCTCTGTCTGTGGAGTCACTGAATCCTCAGAGGATCCTGGAAAGAACAAAGATGTATTTCAGTCACATTTCCATGGTGTTCTAGTGAGTTCAGTCACAGTGAAACATTGGTGAATTCATGACGTTGTTAAAGGTCAATCACCAGTGTGAAACAGGAACATCATGATCCAAACTAAACGTAGCAGCATCATCTTCTCCTGCAGGGAGTGAACAATAGAGAGAACCAGCAGCTCTTCACTGTCAGACTGAAGCCTTTCATATCCAGTTGTGTAGCTCCTCCTCTTGCTGTGGTCTGTTTCCCCTCAGGCTGACGGCAGCATGAGGAGGTACTGATATGTGGAGCGCTGCTCATGGACAAGTGTTGGTTTCCTCCTGCATGAAGGACTTTAGGTCAGACCAGGTCTACATGGGATGTTTTTATGCAGATGATGCACCACTGTTGTTACACAACCTGGTACCACTGGTGTGTCCAGTATTCTGTCCCTCCAGCATGGATGGATCAATGTTAACTCTAGGATCATCTGGTTCTCCTCTATATGTTCTAGAACTATTGATTCTTAAAGGAACACTTCAGTGATCCATCACTTTCATCAACACTTTCAATCATATTGATTCATATATTTCCATTCCCTCATTGACCTTGGACCACAACAACCATTCCAGAGTGTATCATCTCTGGTGGGGTGGGTGACATGGGGGGGTGGGTGTATATCATAGTGGCCTCGCATCAAGAAGGTGCTTGTGTGCCCATATGATGTAGTGGCTCTCCACGCCACCATGTGGCACTGTGCCAACCCTCTAACTGTGCGCCCCTGGGTGGAGCAAGGCGAGTCTGTTCAGACAGGCACAGCACTACACCTCTTCCTCTTCCGCTCATGGATCTCAGCGTGGTGGCTGTGGCTGGGGTGGTGAGGCACTGACGTCATCACCATGAGTCAGTGCCTACAATGTACATTATACATCCATGTTTCGGACACAGCCATCGTCACTATTACTCATTCTGCAGCCGAGCCGAGCAGTCGCCACTGGACTCCCTGGGCTCACTAGCGCCCCCCACCCTGAGGCAGGAGAACTGCCTGCCTCACCCAGTGTCTCTTCACTGTCGCTGAGCACGCGAGTTCGGCTCCACACAAACATTACAAACATCAGCCAAACTATGGGAAGTCAGCAGGGCATCTATTAAAAGGGTTTGGAACATTTGATGGGCAACATCCAGAAAGAGACGGTGACTCGCTGCCATTGCATGGCAGAGCACAGTTTGGGAGGGATTGCGCAATCTGATGTGAGGCTTTTTAACACTAATGTGAAAATTCAGCAATTTTTCCTATAAAAAACAGTCAAATTGATCAAGTTAAATGGGAAATTTGTTCATAGTTCGAACGATTTGATAAACAGAATCATTTCATTTATTTGTTTATTCGAAATTTCATTTTTTCCATGATGACAGGTGAGGCTCTGCCTCTCCTGACCACACCTCACTGAAAACCTGCCACGGACCGCGCTTCACTTACCTAAAGGCAGGGCCCTCTGCCCGCATGCCTTTCATCACCTGTGTGCACAGCTGGCTGTGTGGTAGCCAGGGAGGACGGTCTGGCCTGTCGGAGCTGGGTGCGTTGGCTCTAGTCTTCTCTGGTAGCTGGGCGTTGTCCTACTGCGTCTACCTTGCGTGGCTCTCAGCTGATCTGGGGTCCCTTACTTCTCCTGCAGTGGGGGAAAGCACCCTCGCCTCTTTCTACGAGGCTGTAGGAGGCTACGCTGCTAGTGGGGGGCTGAGCCTGAATGCATCTTTATCTTCATCAGTTAAACCTGATGAGTGCATAAAGACATTATGTATTAGAGTCCCCAGCGGTGTGTGTGGCTGGGTGCTGGCCCACTGCCTGCTGAATGCGGCTGCTTCACTCACTGCTAGCTGACCACTTGCTGCTGGCCCGGGGCTTTATTCCTGCCTGATCAGCTTCTCTGGCCTGTGATTGGGCCTTCAACTACTGGTTTCTGTGCATCTATTGTGTATATTCCTTCTTGTTTGTTTTGTGTGTATTGTTTGTTAGTAGGCCTAATTGTTTTGAATGGTTAATCATTTTGTTCTTGTTTCTGCTTCGTTTCCTGTGTTGACCTTTGGCTTGTTTTCTAGTTTGATGATTTTGTGAATCTATTTTACTCTGTGCAGTTAGGTGTGATTTGATGGTCATCCCAGGGCTTCTTCTTTTGGCTTTGCTGATTAATTGTGAATCTTCTCTTTGTTATTTGGCAGGTGTGTGGAGCCCAGGCAGCGGCTCCCCTCGCTGGTGGTGGCTTCCCCCTTCACTCCCAGATTTGCTCGCTGATTTGCTGTGTCACTGGTGGATTCTTGTTTTGTGCGTAATCTGTTTGCCTTGAATTGTTCCCGCTGCCCTGGCAAGCCCCAGTCCTGACTTTAGCCTCTTTTCTTTCCAGTTTTGTATTTGGTTTAGCTTTGTTGAGCCCTGGTGGTTGACCCGACCTTACTCCACTGTGAAAGATTAATAAAGTATTTAAGTAGCACGTTTCTGTCCAAGTGGAATTATTGAACCTGTGTCACCTACTGTGCCTGCTGGTTGTGAGATCATCTGGGTGAGCTAAACCCTCAATTTAATACTTGCGGGGTGAAACTGCCCCAGTGGCACAGCAATTCATTACACCACACTGCCACGTTTGGTTCAAATCCCAGTCAGAGTGATGGATTTCAAGTGTGGAATGTCCACATTCTGTCTGTCAACTTTCTTTCGTGTCCCACCACAGATCGAAAACATGTTTTGATCAACCAGAAACTCTGAACTGATCCAAGGTGTGAGTAAGAGTGGATGCTGTCTGTATGTGTATCTGTGTGTGTCCTGTGACTGGAATTTCTCATATTTCTTGTCGCTCCTTTCCTCCACCTTATTATGAAACTGAACTGAAATTCTGAATGCCTCCCCCTTATTACTAAACTGATGAATTTGATAATCATGGATTTCCTCAACTGGTCTCTCAATGCGATTGACACCATCTTCTTGACGAGAAGCTTGGGTCCAGGGGAACCTGACTGTCCTGCCAGAACGGAGAGGTGGCGGATCGTGTGTCTGGCAGCTCTTTCCGTGGAAGACATCGAAGACATCTACCCATTTGGAAGCTTGCTTACAGGTCTGTTGCTGACTGGATTGGGCACTGCCCTGTTTTTTGGTCCAGATGGCTGCCTGACCATGTTGGTTCTATTCCCTCTTTGATTGTACCCCACGTACAATGACCTTGAAGGCCATTCTGCCTTCTGAAGCTCAGCAGGGGTATTATCTACCAGTCTGCTCTGTGTGGTGGAAGAGGCTGCAGATGATCAGGAACTGAGTGGAGGATGGATGGTGTGAGGCTCCCTCTAGTGGAGGTGGAGGAGTATTGTGTTGTGTGTGCTCCTCATGTTTTTGTACAGAGTTGTGGTGTTTGCTGTCACTGTGGGCTGCAGAGCACAGTAGTACACAGCAGAGTCAGACAGCTGAAGCTTCTGGATCCTCAGAGGAACCGATTTGTTGATGGAGTCCAGAGTGGAGGAGAACCTCTCCTTAACCTCGTCTGGAGTGATCCCCTCGTTCTCCTTATAGCGACTCAGTATGAATCTGGGGCTGCTACTTCCATCTTGTTTGTACCAGAACAACGTGAGGCTGCCTGTGGTCTCATATGTACAGTCAAGTGTAACTGAGCCTCCTTCAGTAGCAGTGACATCTGCTGTTGGTTGGTTCACTCGATCTTCTCCTTTACACTCTGGACATGAGGAGAAGAAGCAGACAATGGCATGGATGGATATGATGATCCAACTAGAATTGATATGTTTCCAAATGAAGACTCTGACAGTCAGCAATGTGTTGAGCAGTTTATAAGGAAAAGAATTGAAGTTCTTACTAAAGCAAAGAGCAGCAAGAATAATCCACAGCCAGTGTTCCATGAGGAGACGAGGTTTCACAAGGTTTAAACCTCCAGAGAAAGAAGCTGATGTTCAGCTCTCAGTGCTGAGGATCTGTGAGCTCCAGCAGGTCTGAAGAAGGCTGTGGTCTCTCTGCTAGTCTTCATCAGCACCCAGTTGGTGGATCAGTGGGAGGAGCCTGATCACAGTGACAGGCTCCTCTGTAGATCACAGGATCATCTGCATAGCAGTCAACAGAGATCAGAGTCTGGCTGATTCTCTCCTTCAAGACCAACAAGAAGGGACCTCAGACTGAACCCTGTGGAACCCCTCATCAAACATCTGCAGGTGGGGAGGATGAGCCACTAGTGCCGACACTGAAAGCTGTGTTTGAACTGTGAGACTGGGACCAGTGGAGGACAGACCCAGGGATGTGGAGCCAGCCTGGATTGTGTGGTGGACCATGTTAACAGCTGCACTGAGATCCAGCAGGGTTTAGATGGAGCAGTGATGATCATCTGAGGAGAGCTGTCTCTGTGGTGTTCCTGGAGCACAGTGGTTTGGTGTCAAAGTGAAGGAAGTGGATGAGAAACAACATTGATTCACCCCTCGGATGAGAGAAGGTTTAGGAATGGTCCTAAGGTGAGTTGTAGCAGCTGTGTATCTTCAGGAGTGTCTGAGCTGAAGCATCATCCAACAGGACAGGACTGTAGCTGTGGCCAGACTACTGGTCCACATCCTCAGTCTGCTGGGACCAACTGCTTCAATGACTCTTGGAGAAGCTTTGATGGAGGTGTGTGGAGTCAGTCTAGTAATGGAGGCGTCCTCCAGTTGGTTTGTCATGGATGTGGATTTGCTGCTGATGGGACTCCTCCCACAGTGTTTGATTGGCAGCTGTAACCACAGTGACTGACATCAAACAGCAATGAGCAGAATCCATCTGATATGAAGCTGTGGCTTCAATCCCACTTCCCTCCTCTTTGAAGAGTACTCTGATATCTGTCTGCAGCTTTTTGTACAGCCTCTTCTACACTTTGTGTCACTGTGTGTCAAGAGCACAGTAGTAGAGAGCTGAGTCTGCCAGGGTCAGGCTGCTGATGGTCAGCTCAGTTGATGAGGCTGATGTTTGACTCTTGTATCGTTGATCTGGAATATGTTCTCCTCTATTGTTTCTTCCTCCCTTCCAGAGGATAAACTGAGGAGCCTGAAGATCAGAATCATGTCTGTACCAATAGAGATAAATGTATGTGTATGTGGTCTCATAACTACATTGGAGTTTGACAGATTCTCCTTCTCTTCCTTTGACTTCTTGTCTTTCAGGAGTGATTGTGTCTCCAGCTACTCGTCCTGGAAGAAACAGACAAATTAAAGCCATGAGACCTTTAACGAGGTGATTAAAACACAACATGTATGATGTCAGAGCAGCAGCTTGAACAGATCTAAAGTCCTGTTGAGTTCTAACACTCACCTATAAAGAGAGAGGACAGTAAAAAGAGGCAAAGCAACATGTCTTTGGAGTTGTTCAAGTCACACTCAGCAGATGGTGATGAGCTCTGTTCTTCCACTGCAGGACAATGAGGAACAGACAATGTCATTGGTGGATTTGAAGCTCAGTGGGCGGGGCCAATCGCCTGCTGATGTCATTGTCTCAGTTCAGCTCCACCAATACATTTTGCTGTGGTTTGACAGCAGCTCTGTCTCTGATCTCTATGGCTTCATTTGACTTGTTGGATTAGTCTTCAGTCCAGAGACACTGGCTCCAAACACAAAGGCTTCATGGTGTGAGGCTCCCTCTAGTGGAGGTGGAGGAGTATTGTGTTGTGTGTGCTCCTCAGGTTTTTGTACAGAGTTGTGGTGTTTGCTGTCACTGTGGGCTGCAGAGCACAGTAGTACACAGCAGAGTCAGACAGCTGAAGCTTCTGGATCCTCAGAGGAAATGATTTCTTGATGGAGTCCAGAGTGGAGGAGAACCTCTCCTTAACCTCGTCTGGAGTGTTGTAGTTACTCAGAATGAATCTGGGGCTGTTACTTCCAACTTGTTTGTACCAGAACAACGTGAGGCTGCCTGTGGTCTCATATGTACAGTCAAGTGTAACTGAGCCTCCTTCAGTAGCAGTGACATCTGCTGTTGGTTGGTTCACTCGATCTTCTCCTTTACACTCTGGACATGAGGAGAAGAAGCAGACAATGGCATGGATGGATATGATGATCCAACTAGAATTGATATGTTTCCAAATGAAGACTCTGACAGTCAGCAATGTGTTGAGCAGTTTATAAGGAAAAGAATTGAAGTTCTTACTAAAGCAAAGAGCAGCAAGAATAATCCACAGCCAGTGTTCCATGAGGAGACGAGGTTTCACAAGGTTTAAACCTCCAGAGAAAGAAGCTGATGTTCAGCTCTCAGTGCTGAGGATCTGTGAGCTCCAGCAGGTCTGAAGAAGGCTGTGGTCTCTCTGCTAGTCTTCATCAGCACCCAGTTGGTGGATCAGTGGGAGGAGCCTGATCACAGTGACAGGCTCCTCTGTAGATCACAGGATCATCTGCATAGCAGTCAACAGAGATCAGAGTCTGGCTGATTCTCTCCTTCAAGACCAACAAGAAGGGGACCTCAGACTGAACCCTGTGGAACCCCTCATCAAACATCTGCAGGTGTGGAGGATGAGCCACTAGTGCCGACACTGAAAGCTGTGTTTGAACTGTGAGACTGGGACCAGTGGAGGACAGACCCAGGGATGTGGAGCCAGCCTGGATTGTGTGGTGGACCATGTTAACAGCTGCACTGAGATCCAGCAGGGTTTAGATGGAGCAGTGATGATCATCTGAGGAGAGCTGTCTCTGTGGTGTTCCTGGAGCACAGTGGTTTGGTGTCAAAGTGAAGGAAGTGGATGAGAAACAACATTGATTCACCCCTCGGATGAGAGAAGGTTTAGGAATGGTCCTAAGGTGAGTTGTAGCAGCTGTGTATCTTCAGGAGTGTCTGAGCTGAAGCATCTTCCAACAGGACAGGACTGTAGCTGTGGCCAGACTACTGGTCCACATCCTCAGTCTGCTGGGACCAACTGCTTCAATGACTCTTGGAGAAGCTTTGATGGAGGTGTGTGGAGTCAGTCTAGTAATGGAGGCGTCCTCCAGTTGGTTTGTCATGGATGTGGATTTGCTGCTGATGGGACTCCTCCCACAGTGTTTGATTGGCAGCTGTAACCACAGTGACTGACATCAAACAGCAATGAGCAGAATCCATCTGATATGAAGCTGTGGCTTCAATCCCACTTCCCTCCTCTTTGAAGAGTACTCTGATATCTGTCTGCAGCTTTTTGTACAGCCTCTTCTACACTTTGTGTCACTGTGTGTCAAGAGCACAGTAGTAGAGAGCTGAGTCTGCCAGGGTCAGGCTGCTGATGGTCAGCTCAGTTGATGAGGCTGATGTTTGACTCTTGTATCGTTGATCTGGAATATGTTCACCTGACCAGCTTCTTCCTCCCTTCCAGAGGATAAACTGAGGAGCCTGAAGGTCAGAATCATGTCTGTACCAATAAAGCCGAAGGTAATTATATGTGGTCTCATAACTACATTTGAGTTTGACAGATACTCCTTCTCTTCCTTTGACTTCTTGTCTTTCAGGAGTGATTGTGTCTCCAGCTACTCGTCCTGGAAGAAACAGACAAATTGAAGCCATGAGACCTTTAACGAGGTGATTAAAACACAACATGTATGATGTCAGAGCAGCAGCTTGAACAGATCTAAAGTCCTGTTGAGTTCTAACACTCACCTATAAAGAGAGAGGACAGTAAAAAGAGGCAAAGCAACATGTCTTTGGAGTTGTTCAAGTCACACTCAGCAGATGGTGATGAGCTCTGTTCTTCCACTGCAGGACAATGAGGAACAGACAATGTCATTGGTGGATTTGAAGCTCAGTGGGCGGGGCCAATCACCTGCTGATGTCATTGTCTCAGTTCAGCTCCACCAATACATTTTGCTGTGGTTTGACAGCAGCTCTGTCTCTGATCTCTATGGCTTCATTTGACTTGTTGGATTAGTCTTCAGTCCAGAGACACTGGCTCCAAACACAAAGGCTTCATGGTGTGAGGCTCCCTCTAGTGGAGGTGGAGGAGTATTGTGTTGTGTGTGCTCCTCAGGTTTTTGTGCAGAGTTGTGGTGTTTGCTGTCACTGTGGAATGCACAGCACAGTAGTACACAGCAGAGTCTGTCACTGCAGCAGAGGAGATCTGCAGACTGATCTGGTTTGTCTCCACTTGACATTCCAGTCCATGAATCGCTTTATTTAGGGTTTCTCCAGTTCCTGAGTGAGAGATGAGGAACTCTGGTGGTTTTCCTGGATGTTGTCGATACCAGAAGAAATAGTAATTGTAAGTAGCATCTCTGGAGTAAGTGTAGGACAGAGTAACAGTGCTGCCCTCCAACCTGGACTCTTGAGGCTTGACTGGTGTGAGTTGTTGGCAGTTGACACCTGAAGGAAAAATAACTCTGTTATTTCCTGAGGTCACAGAGTGGATGAATGATTGTCAGTCAGATGTTGTTGGACTCAAAGGCTTTGATGCTGTGTGATCTAACGTACCTGTTAGAATGGAGAGAAAGAGTAGAGAGGACACACAGTGCTGCAGTGACAGCATGTTGGACTCAGCTAATGTGTCTGCTTTGTGTCTTGAACTCTGCTGAACATGGACGTTCCTCTCTCTTCTGTAGCTCAGGAACAGCTTAGCTCCTCCCTCAGTCTCTCCACCTCCTCTTAGATCTGTATTTTCAGATCTTCTCTCTGTGACACTTCCTCCTGCCTGGCAGCATTTTGTACCAGCTGGAGGGGCAAACGTCTTTGTTGTTGTGACTCGGTTAGAGAAGGAGTTACAGAGAAGAAGCTGCAATGACTTAAAGGATCCATAGTCTATTCAGGATGTGGATCCAAAGGAACAACATCTGTCATATGAATGTTGTGAATGCAACGTTAAATCATCATTCTGCTGTCCAGTCTGTCTGTAATGAAAGAGAAGACCAACACCAAATGACGTAACTACAGAGCCAACTATGGACCCTCTCTCATCTGACATTTCTCTAATGAAAGGGATGGAAGAGCGTCACGCTGCCATGCTCTCAGGGGCAGTGGTTATTCCAGCAGCTGCCTCGGCCAAGGCCAGTGCTGGTTAGGAGGCCCAGTGCAGATAAGACTAGAAGATGTTTGGGTTTGGTGCGAGTAGCTGCATTCAGTTTTCACAGCTCTCCATGTCCGTACCGGTCTCTGATTCAGTTCTATTTCTTGTGAAGAGACGTTAGGCTTTCGCAGATGTTATCCAAGCTTCTCATGGTGGTCCCACTACTCTCCGTAGGATGGTTCATGGCACCAGTCTGAGTGCTCACAGCTCTGCCCCCCGCCTCAATCATGACGGGCAGCTTCACGGGGCTTTGGACAGCTTCACCTTTTTCTTTGGTGATCCGAAAGACGAGGGCAGTTCCTACTCCAATCAGCAACAGACCTGTGCTCAAGGTTCTGAATAGGTAGATGTCTTCTATGTCCTCCACGGAAAGAGCCACCTTACACACGACCCTCCATCTCTCCCAGCCATCCATCGTGTTGCTAGATGCAAACGTGCTGGCAAGACAGTCGGGTTCCCCTGAACCCAGCCTTCTCATTGAGAAGATGGTTTCAATTGCGTTGAGAGGGCAGTTGATCAGATCCATGATTCCAAATTGGCTGTTAAGAGAGCAGGGCAGCAGAGGAGAGACAGGGGAGGAGAGGGAGAGACAAGACATGCGACTGCCTCTGCTGATGGACAGAACAGTCATGTGTCCGTCCTGTGATGGACCGGAACCTCTCCAGGTGTATTTCCTGCCATTCTGCTCTGCATGTGTGACAGTACACTCTTTGCCAGCTGCAGGCTGTCTGGGGCTCCTCCCTGGCCCCTCTCTCTAATGTGGAACTGAGTATGCGGCTCCATTGACAGGGCCTGCTGGGTTGGGTGAGACGTGCTTGCCTCTGGATAATGCTGCATGCATCTCTGTCTATCATGTCCTGAGATCTGGACCCACGAGCAACATGGACACAGTCCTGAAAGTGAGATGAGAGGGCTTCATTTGTCTGGAACACAGGTGAGTAGTGAACAGGCTGAAGTCTAAAGCAGCAGGTCAGCTGGAGCCTGACCTTGGTGAGCTGTGTTGCTTGCCCCTTACTGGCTGTGCTCGTGGCTATGCTGAGGGTTCGACACTGTCTTCACCTCTTCTTCAGACGGCCTGTGTTCAATCAGATACATCTAACGACTGAGTGATGGTAAGAACACAGAGTCCTTGGAGGGTTCTCGGTTATGTCACATATGCTGGAAGAGACTGCAGCAGATCTCTGTGACACTGTGGAGTCCTGATCAGGAACTGAGTGGTGGATGCATGGTGTGAGGCTCCCTCTAGTGGAGGTGGAGGAGTATTGTGTTGTGTGTGCTCCTCAGGTTTTTGTACAGAGTTGTGGTGTTTGCTGTCACTGTGGGCTGCACAGCACAGTAGTACACAGCAGAGTCTGTCACTGCAGCAGAGGAGATGTTCAGGTGCAGTTCCTTTGCTTTCTTGTCATGTGTAGAAGAGAATCTTCCACTCTTCTCCTCTCCTGAGACCAGTAACTGTGGAGATGATGTGGACTTCTGTTGGTACCAGAAGAAGTAATTAATAGATCCAGAATAGTTGCAGGAGAGTGTCACGGTGTCTCCTTCCAAAGCCAGCTGTTCCTCTGTCTGTGGAGTCACTGAATCCTCAGAGGATCCTGGAAAGAACAAAGATGTATTTCAGTCACATTTCCATGGTGTTCTAGTGAGTTCAGTCACAGTGAAACATTGGTGAATTCATGACGTTGTTAAAGGTCAATCACCAGTGTGAAACAGGAACATCATGATCCAAACTAAACGTAGCAGCATCATCTTCTCCTGCAGGGAGTGAACAATAGAGAGAACCAGCAGCTCTTCACTGTCAGACTGAAGCCTTTCATATCCAGTTGTGTAGCTCCTCCTCTTGCTGTGGTCTGTTTCCCCTCAGGCTGACGGCAGCATGAGGAGGTACTGATATGTGGAGCGCTGCTCATGGACAAGTGTTGGTTTCCTCCTGCATGAAGGACTTTAGGTCAGACCAGGTCTACATGGGATGTTTTTATGCAGATGATGCACCACTGTTGTTACACAACCTGGTACCACTGGTGTGTCCAGTATTCTGTCCCTCCAGCATGGATGGATCAATGTTAACTCTAGGATCAGCTGGTTCTCTTCTATGTGTTCTAGAACTATTGATTCTAAATGGAACACTTACTTTTGTTGCTCATTTTATTCTGACCACAGCAAATAATCCAGACTGGATCATCACATCCCAGTAAAGGGTGGTAGTGTGTGATGCTGATCACAGTAGATTGTGAATATCACTGTTGTCTCTTTTGTTTAGATTTCAGTGGTTTCAGCATTTCTTTGATTAATCATCTCAAACCCACAGAAACAAAGGAGAACTGTTCTCCAAGTCTCCTAACATCAATGTTCCTCATCCTTTGCAGACAATCCCTGCTGCTTCCCAATGAGATCCAGCTGGTTTCTCCCCATTCACACACACTGACGTCAGGGACTATCAAAGCAGCAAGATCTACACTGAGACAATAACCAGTTTCCTAGTTAACACCACACCCACCCACTGAAACACCTTGATCATACTCATGATGACCGTATTCACGCCCCCCAAACACTGAACCATGGTATAGCAGCACCATATAGTGGCATCTGCCAACACTACCATGGTCAACTGTGGAAACAATGGAATAATCTAACTGGTCACAGCAGCCCCAACCTTTCTCCTCCCCATATCCATCACTGGACCACCTTGACTGACATGGACTGATTATTTGCAGCTAAGCTGAAGACCATTCCCTCCAGACAGGTACAAGAGAGGAGAATCTTCAAGGCTCCTTCAGAATGTTGCTTGGCAGAACAGAGAGGAATCAAACCTTTGACCTCACAGCAAGAAGATCCTTGGTCCAAATCCTGTCCAGACTGAGAGGGTTTGAAGTGTTGTCCAGGTTCTCTGGTTTCTTCAACTTAAAGGCAAGATGTTTAGGTCAACTGGAGACTCTGAACTGATCCAAGATGTGAGTGACAGAGTGGATGGTTGAGTCCTGATCAGGAACTGAGTGGTGGATGGATGGTGTGAGGCTCCCTCTAGTGGAGGTGGAGGAGTATTGTGTTGTGTGTGCTCCTCAGGTTTTTGTACAGAGTTGTGGTGTTTGCTGTCACTGTGGGCCTCACAGCACAGTAGTACACAGTAGAGTCAGACAGCTGAAGCTTCTGGATCCTCATAGGAACCGATTTCTTGATGGAGTCCAGAGTGGAGGAGAACCTCTCCTTAACCTCGTCTGGAGTGATCCCCTCGTCCTCCTTATAGCGACTCAGTATGAATCTGGGGCTGTTACTTCCAACTTGTTTGTACCAGAACAGAGTAGGGGATGAGTCACTGGTCTCATATGTACAGTCAAGTGTAACTGAGCCTCCTTCAGTAGCAGTGACACCTGCTGTTGGTTGGTTCACTCGATCTTCACCTTTACACTCTGGACATGAGGAGAAGAAGCAGACAATGGCATGGATGGATATGATGATCCAACTAGAATTGATATGTTTCCAAATGAAGACTCTGACAGTCAGCAATGTGTTGAGCAGTTTATAAGGAAAAGAATTGAAGTTCTTACTAAAGCAAAGAGCAGCAAGAATAATCCACAGCCAGTGTTCCATGAGGAGACGAGGTTTCACAAGGTTTAAACCTCCAGAGAAAGAAGCTGATGTTCAGCTCTCAGTGCTGAGGATCTGTGAGCTCCAGCAGGTCTGAAGAAGGCTGTGGTCTCTCTGCTAGTCTTCATCAGCACCCAGTTGGTGGATCAGTGGGAGGAGCCTGATCACAGTGACAGGCTCCTCTGTAGATCACAGGATCATCTGCATAGCAGTCAACAGAGATCTGCTCTGGTGTGAGGCTCCCTCTAGTGGAGGTGGAGGAGTATTGTGTTGTGTGTGCTCCTCAGGTTTTTGTACAGAGTTGTGGTGTTTGCTGTCACTGTGGGCCTCACAGCACAGTAGTACACAGCAGAGTCTGTCACTGCAGCAGAGGAGATCTGCAGACTGATCTGGTTTGTCTCCACTTGACATTCCAGTCCATGAATCGCTTTATTTAGGGTTTCTCCAGTTCCTGAGTGAGAGATGAGGAACTCTGGTGGTTTTCCTGGATGTTGTCGATACCAGTAGAAATAATCACTCGCAGTTGGTTGTTTGGAGTAAGTGTAGGACAGAGTAACAGTGCTGCCCTCCAACCTGGACTCTTGAGGCTTGACTGGTGTGAGTTGTTGACAGTTGACACCTGAAGGAAAAATAACTCTTAATAAAAAACTCTTATTTCCTGAGGTCACAGAGTGGATGAATGATTGTCAGTCAGATGTTGTTGGACTCAAAGGCTTTGATGCTGTGTGATCTAACGTACCTGTTAGAATGGAGAGAAAGAGTAGAGAGGACACACAGTGCTGCAGTGACAGCATGTTGGACTCAGCTAATGTGTCTGCTTTGTGTCTTGAACTCTGCTGAACATGGACGTTCCTCTCTCTTCTGTAGCTCAGGAACAGCTTAGCTCCTCCCTCAGTCTCTCCACCTCCTCTTAGATCTGTATTTTCAGATCTTCTCTCTGTGACACTTCCTCCTGCCTGGCAGCATTTTGTACCAGCTGGAGGGGCAAACGTCTTTGTTGTTGTGACTCGGTTAGAGAAGGAGTTCCAGAGAAGAAGCTGCAATGACTTAAAGGGTTTTGTTCATGAGACAATATCAGACAAATGTATCAATGGAGTTCCTCAAGGTTCTGCGTTTGGACCCATTCTATTCTCCTTAGATCTGCTTCCTGGAGGCGACTCTGCATCAGAACAAACCAAGTTCTGCTGCTATGCTGATGACACCCAACTGTACTTCCTTATCTATCCACAGCGTTCACACAGCCGCCGATCCTGTTTGGGTCTCCCACTCATCTCCAGCTGCAGGACTGTAGTTTGTCTGCCTGTGCATGTCAGTATAGTTCAGAGTACCCGACTGACTTTGTGCTTTGTCTCTCCATGGACGATAGCTGTTGTCTTCCTTTTCCTTCTGTCCAGTGTCTTGATGTGTCTAGCCTAGCCTAGCCTAGTCTAGCCTTGCCTAGCCTAGGCTAGCCTAGCCTAGCCTAGTCTAGCCTAGCCTCGCCTAGCCACCCTCGCTAATCACACTGCACCTCCCTTGGCAACACTAAGGCCTTCTAGCTTTTAAAAACTGTTTTGGACATCGGAGTGGATACACAGCTCAACAAACAAGTGCTGCAGCGAGCGCTTGTACGTTAGACATTACCACGTATAGTGATAAGTTTGAATTGCTGATGCAGGTTTTTGATTTCTAAATGCTCCAGAAAATAGCCTGTGTTATACATGATTGAGGTGTTTTTCTCTATATTATGTCTCCAGCCGTGGTGTCATAAATAATGGTATTATGAAGGGTATTCATTCAGGTCGGACCCAGTAGGACATCACTGTGAATTGAACAGCTTTCCTACTTCAGCACAGACAATGAAACAACACAGAAACAGATCAAAACATTCTAACCCAAAAGCCCTGGCTCCTCGTCCAGTCAGAGCACTGCTCCAGGCCAGGGATTCAGCACTGAGGTCTGGGGACAGGCAGGGCTCCAGGAGGGCTGGAGCAGACCTGCACAGAGGCATCAAGACTGCTACAACCAAACACAAAGAGCAGGTGGAGGCCAGCTCGCTCCATGTGGCAGGGCACCTGGGACATCACAGACTAGAAACCATGCCATAACACACACACACGCACGCACGCACGCACGCACGCACGCACGCACGCACGCACGCACGCACGCACACACACACTCAAAACAGCAGACAGGCTGGGGGCAGACAGCCAGATGGAGGACCAGGGAGGGGGCTGAAGTCATGTGCTGCTCAGCTAGCTGCAGCATTCACTGCCATCTTTATGAACCATTCACTGCAGCTAGCCTCAGTCCCTACCTGCCTGCAGACCAGCACCATTATCCTAACCATAAACCACGACCAGGAAGAGTATGGAGAGGCTGCTGTTGCAGCAAATAAAGGCCTACATCCCAGCTTGACCAGTTCACCTACAGGTCCAACAGATGAATGAATGAATGAATGAATGGATGGATGGATGGATGGATGGATGAATGAATGAATGAATGAATGAATGAATGGATGGATGGATGGATGGATGGATGGATGGATGGATGAATGGATGAATGAATGAATGAATGAATGAATGAATGAATGAATGAATGAATGAATGGATGGATGGATGAATGAATGAATGAATGAATGGATGGATGGATGAATGAATGAATGAATGAATGAATGAATGAATGAATGAATGAATGAATGAATGAATGAATGGATGGATGGATGGATGGATGGATGGATGGATGGATGGATGGATGAATGAATGAATGAATTTTGTCCACACGACTGCTTCGAACATTACAAATTACAGTAATACAGTGAAGTACAACTGTACAAAAAAATCAGAGTGAAACGGGTCCCCTAAGGAAGCTAACAGAAAAAGCTCATGAATAGGGGCCCAATAGTTAATGAAAGGCAGAAGTAACAGGAAAAAGGTATAAGCAATCAATACATGCAACACTATGTGGTGCATACCTCCTACCTACATGCATTCAGTAGCATTCATTAGTTGCATGCAGGGTCTCACTAGAACAGACACTTCCATACAAGTCAATACAAAGAAAGAAAATACAAAAACAAATACATACAATCATACACATATAGTTACATCAGACATACAAACATGCACATACATCCCTGTAGGCCAATGGGAGAGCAGGTCTTCAGATAATGGTCAGTAGGAGATGACTTGTTAGTGGTTTTTTAAAGTTGGAGGCAACTCCATGAGAGCATCATCAGTCCTGCTCCAAATCTGTGGCCCCCTGCAGGCAACACTCATGCTGGGACGCACACGTCTGCAACATTTCCCTGACGAGATTTGTTTAGCTCCGCCAGGCTTCATCGCCCATGCAGCGGCTCAGCAAAGGGTGGGAGGGGAAGCTCATCTCTGACCAGGACACGGCCCTTACGGCTTTCTTTTGTTAAGATGCATGTTTTAAAGGTGGCTGATGAAGGTGTTGCCCCATACCACATGACAGTAATGTGAGACTGAGGTGTGGTTCAAAGAGAGTTTTGTACCATATCAGAAGGGCAGACAGAAAGAGGAAATGTCTGATCTTATAGAACAAGCCAACATACTGGGACACTTTACTTACAAGATGGTCACTATGACACTGGGAGTTGACTCGTCTATGAGGACCCCCAGGAATTCAGTGGAGTACACTCTTTTTATGTACTCTCTTGTACCTATGTACTTTCTAGGGTCAGTGTTTTTAACATTTTTATTCAATTTAAATCAATTGAAATTTGTTTTACTCGTATTTACAATTTGCTACATTCAAACCAGTTTATTCAGAGTTTACTGTATCTTTTAAATAGGTGGGTTTCTGTGTGAAGCAAATACATTTGTATCATCAGCAAAAATAACTTCATGTAATATTTGGGAAGAGTTAACAAAATTGTTTATATATATAACAACAAGAGTGGCCCCGAAAAGGACCCCGCTTACAAGCAGAGTTAGGATCACTCACATGGACATACTGTTCCCTCTCCTTTAGATAACTTCTGACCCAGTCAAGTGCTAGACCTCTGGTACCATATGTTACAGTTTATACAACAGAATGTCAAGAGTTAATGGTGTCAAAGGACTTTGATAGGTCCAAGAATATGCCGATGCCATATTTTCCTCTTCAGACCAGTGTTTCACTGCATACTCTATAAAAGTTCTATTCTGTTCTATTCTATCAAAGTCAATCCCACATGCGTTGTGCTCTTTTTTCTAAAGCCATATAGGGAGGAACAAGAATATCAAGGGTATCCAGTTATCAGCTCAGTCTATTGTTAGCAACTTACTTTAGAGAGAGTTGGTAGAAGCGAGAAGGGCCAATAATTGCTCAGATCATTTCTGTCGCCTGATTTAAAGATTAGAATTATCTCTGCAATTTTTGTCATTTTCGGCACAGTACCACGAGTACAGAAGGGTGGAGCAATGGGCCAGTGACTCGACGACATCTGCCATGGCTTTCATGAGATTGCTACGTACCATCTACACCAACAGAATGCAAGCTCTTCAAGTCCCAGATGGTCTTAAGGAGTTCGGTCACACTTGTAGGTGTCATGTAAAATGAGTGAACTAAGCTACCGGAGAGAAAATTCTTGAAGGCTGAGGTGAAATAGTGATTGAAACTGTGCAAGGTCAGCAGTGGCATCACCCTAGTCAGGAGGAGCAGAGACTCCATGCCTCCTGTTTGACACTTCTGCACATTCCACGTCCGCCTGCAGTCACCCTGAGCAGCTTGGAACACTTCTGTGTCGTGTCTTTTTTGGCTTTTTTTGTTAATCTATTTTTATATGTAGTGTATTAGTTTTTTTTAAGATAGCTGGTATTTCAGCTGAGATTTGTAAAGCCTATTTTTATATTTAGTCGAATTTGGGATTCCTTTTGTTATCCACGGGGTCTGGAGGGTCGTGCTGTCTGCTCAGGAAGGAGGTCCTGGATGGAGTCTTGGAGGATCCTGATCAGACCAGATCAGTCACATATCAGTCGCATCAGTCATAGAACGTGTTCCAGCAATTTGCTTGTAGATTTGCTATGATGTAAGCTGTAAAGTCCTTCTGTCAAGGATTTTAGGTTCAATTATAGAGAGTGAAGGTGAAAATGTTTTTCCTGAGCTAAAAAAATCGTTTTGGGGTGTGTAACACTCTATTGATGGTGGGGAAGAAAGAGGAGTGCAATGTATTCATGAATCGTGTTTTTCTCCATCTTCCTTGGAAACTTCAATGTTAAAGTCACCAAGGACAATACTTACTTTTTTAGTTTAATAAGGTTTTGTAGCACATGTCCCAGGCTGCAACTAACGCTACCCAGAGTAGAGTCTGGGGGGCAATATGTGGACTCACTGAGCCAGGCTTCACTACACCCACTAACATCAAAATGACAACTTGGAGTAGATAGTAAGGAGGCAAAGTCAGCATGATTGTTTAGGCTTCTGATATTTAGATGCTACAATACATGATTATATATATCTATATATATATGATTACATACTGAACTCAGCCTGCTCTCAGCTCGCCTCCGTGCCTGGGAAGAGCCACGGCAAAGAAGAGCCAACCTGTAGCCGCCTGCAGAGAGCCTGCAGCCAGCTGCAGCCAGCTGTAGAGAGCCTGCAGCCAGCTGCAGCCAGCTGCAGCCAGCTGCAGAGAGCCTGCAGCCAGCTGCAGAGAGCCTGCAGCCAGCTGCAGCCAGCTGCAGAGAGCCTGCAGCCAGCTGCAGAGAGCCTGCAGCCAGCTGCAGCCAGCTGCAGAAAGCCTGCAGCCAGCTGCAGCCAGCTGCACAGAGCCTGCAGCCAGCTGCAGCCAGCTGCACAGAGCCTGCAGAGACCCTGCAGCCAGCTGCAGAGAGCCTGCAGCCAGCTGTAGAGAGCCTGCAGCCAGCTGCAGCTAGCTGCACAGAGCCTGCAAAGAGCCTGCAGCCAGCTGCAGCCAGCTGTAGAGAGCCTGCAGCCAGCTGCAGAGAGCCTGCAGCCAGCTGCAGAGAGCCTGCAGAGACCCTGCAGCCAGCTGCAGAGAGCCTGCAGAGAGCCTGCAGCCAGCAGCAGCCAGCTGCAGCCAGCTGCAGAGACCCTGCAGAGAGCCTGCAGCCAGCTGCAGCCAGCTGCAGAGAGCCTGCAGAGAGCCTGCAGCCAGCTGCAGAGAGCCTGCAGAGAGCCTGCAGAGAGCCTGCGGCCAGCTGCAGCCAGCTGCAGAGAGCCTGCAGAGAGCCTGCAGCCAGCCTGCAGAGAGCCTGCAGGCAGCTTCAGAGAGCCTGCAGAGAGCCTGCAGAGAGCCTGCAGAGAGCCTGCAGCCAGCAGCAGCCAGCAGCAGCCAGCTGCAGCCAGCTGCAGAGAGCCTGCAGAGAGCCTGCAGCCAGCTGCAGCCAGCCTGCAGAGAGCCTGCAGGCAGCTTCAGAGAGCCTGCAGAGAGCCTGCAGAGAGCCTGCAGCCAGCTGCAGAGAGCCTGCAGAGAGCCTGCAGCCAGCCTGCAGAGAGCCTGCAGCCAGCTGCAGAGAGCCTGCAGAGAGCCTGCAGCCAGCTGCAGCCAGGTGCAGCCAGGTGCAGAGAGCCTGCAGCCAGCTGCAGAGAGCCTGCAGCCAGCCTGCAGAGAGCCTGCGGAGAGCCTGCAGCCAGCTGCAGCCAGCTGCAGAGAGTCTGCAGAGAGCCTGCAGCCAGCTGCAGAGAGCCTGCAGAGAGCCTGCAGCCAGCTGCAGAGAGCCTGCAGAGAGCCTGCAGAGAGCCTGCAGGCAGCTGCAGAGAGCCTGCAGAGAGCCTGCAGAGAGCCTGCAGCCAGCAGCAGCCAGCTGCAGCCAGCTGCAGAGAGCCTGCAGAGAGCCTGCAGCCAGCTGCAGAGAGCCTGCAGAGAGCCTGCAGCCAGCTGCAGAGAGCCTCCAGCCAGCCTGCGGAGAGCCCGCAGCCAGCTGCAGCCAGCCTGCAGAGAGCCTGCAGAGAGCCTGCGGAGAGCCTGCGGCCAGCTGCAGAGAGCCTGCAGCCAGCTGCAGCCAGCCTGCAGAGAGCCTGCAGCCAGCTGCAGAGAGCCTGCAGAGAGCCTGCAGCCAGCTGCAGCCAGCCTGCAGAGAGCCTGCAGGCAGCTTCAGAGAGCCTGCAGAGAGCCTGCAGAGAGCCTGCAGCCAGCTGCAGAGAGCCTGCAGAGAGCCTGCAGAGAGCCTGCAGCCAGCTGCAGAGAGCCTGCAGCCAGCAGCAGCCAGCTGCAGCCAGCCTGCAGAGAGCCTGCAGCCAGCTGCAGAGAGCCTGCGGCCAGCTGCAGCCAGCTGCAGCCTGCAGCTGGCCTACAAGGGAGGCTGGCTCTTCCCCCACGGTCCGTTCTGTGCTGCCGGGACCCGTGATGCCCCATGGAGCCTCCGCAGCGGGGCCCCAGCAGCTTGTGGCGACCGTAGCTGCTTCATCAGCCGGGTGAGAGGAGGCGATGAAGCTGATTGTATTTACTTACTTTGCTTTTATTTGGCAGCATGGTCGTTGCATTCTGTTTAAGAACCATTGGTTCAAGAAGAAAGAAGAGACACCAGACACACACCAAACAGAAAGGTGAAAGAGACTTTTCCACACTACTGCTCTGCTGTTGGCTCCTGCTACGATGCTACCACCAGCTGAACTAATACGTAAGAAAATCAAACAAAAGGTCCAAGCCGACACACAGCAGGCAAACACCAGTGAATTGCAGCCACTGAACCTTTTTGGTGATGGACAGTTTACAATATATTGGATTATAAACCATCTTGATCCGCCCCATCACGTCAAGCCAAGCAAACAACTTTGCTACTCACCGGTACACCAAACAACATGGCCGCATGCTGGGGAAATCTAACAACCAGAGAAGAGACTTCTGGCACAGTTTCAATGTTCTCTTGATTTTGATTCTTCTGGCCGGAGACGTGCAAATAAATCCTGGCCCATCTACACCCAATCAGCTGCCCAGTCGGCATGAAAGCAGCGAGAACTCAGATTCTTTCAGACTGTAAACCACACAAGGGTCATCTGGGAACCAGCTTCTAAACCAAAGGGCATTCTGGGCGCACATCTGGACATTCGGAGCCAAAACACGAGCAAATTCTACATCTGTTAAGACTCTGCTGAGACTGCAATTTGGATCTTAGCCCTGTCTGAAACTCAGCTACACAGAAACATTCCAGCCAGTATGATCGAAGTCTCCGGCTACACCTGTCACAGAAAGAACAGAGGAGACAAGGGTGGGGGGGGGATTTATCCACATGCAAGACAAATGGAAATGTAATGAAGTGAAACTGGAAACATCTTTAGAATGCATGGCTTTAAACGTTGTTTTATCTGTGAAGATGAATTTTAAGATTGGAGTCTTGTATAATCCACCATTCCATGGGCTTTCATTTCACGATGACGTGAAGTTTTGAAACATGTCAAAACCACACGAATCTATTTTTCTGCCACACAAATCTATTTTTCTTGGTGATTTTAACACCGATTGGGGAGAGAAAAGCCACAGGAACAAATGAAAAAAGCGACTTCTAAAACACAGCCTACAGCAAATGGTGAAGGGCCCAACAAGTCACTCGAACAAGTAAAACTATGATGGATTTGACTGTCACTAATAGACCCGAGCGAATCACAAGAACACACAATCTTCCCACGGGGCTCTCAGACCATAACATGGTAATGGTAGCTCGAAAACACAGACTGGAGCAGTGTAACACAATCAAACGATTTAGAAACCTGCTGTAATTCCAGGATGAAAATCTTAACAAACATAACTGAGAAAAACAAACACTTGGATATTTAAGCAGACGCAACGACAAGTTTCTTTACCATGGCTTGGAAATGATATCCGTCAGTTAATGAAAAGAAGGGATTATGCACTGAAAGAATCTCTGCTCCCTAGAACCAACACTGACCTCCTGATCTTTAAAGGACTGACAAATGCAGTAGTCAGAGACCTGTGCAAAGCAAAAACGGCATATTTTATGCAACTGATAGAAGAATCTGAAGAGAACAGCACTGCATTATGAAAGCACCTGAACAGTCTCACTAGACTTAATTCTAGTCAGCAAAAAGTCATTACAGAACTAGAAGTGAATGGTGTTAACAGTACAGATAACTACGCTATTGCAAATGAATTTAATGATTTTTGTATAAAGTCAGTGGAGGGGCTAGCAGAGAACTTTGAACCAGCGTTCCTACCTCTGACCACAAAATCAGAGCCTTCAAAGCTCATCCAAGTTAAGGAGGTGAGTCAGGAAGAAACACTTAAAATCATTTAGGAACTAAATGCATCTAAAGCAAAGGACGCATTTGGACTTGACAGTGCCTTCATCAAAACTCACTCTTCTGTCCTGGTTAAACCTATAACACACCTGGCAAATCTTTCCATCAGAGTAGGAACATTTCCACAAAGTTGGAAACAAGCTCGTTGTTCACCAATTTTTAGGTCTGGCGCAAAAGATCAGGCATGTAACTACAGCGTAAGTTTAATAAAGATCTGAAGAAACTCACTACAACGCTTGGAACAAACCAGAACGGCTTTAGAATGAGAAGGCATCATATACCTGTTAAAGCAGCCCGACTGTTCTTTCATGCCATGATGCTCTCTCATCTGTCCTACTGCACCACTGTGTGGAGCCAAGCCTCCCAGACAACAACCCAACCTATTCTCTCGTTAACAGGGTGGCAGCACTGCCCCATAGTAAAGAAAGGTTTTCTCTCTTAAACTAATGAGTCAATGTGTAAATAGTCTAGCTCCTGCTGTACTATGTCCTTTCGTAACAAAATTAAGCACACGAAGGGGGGCCGCTGCAGAGCGGAGGGGCGCAAAACTACTTCTGGCCAGTCAAGTTTGTCTGGAATTGGGACTCAGCTTTGGAATGACCTTCCACCTGAAATAAAAACACAAACTGAGTTTAAAACATTGAACAGGAAAGTGAAACACTGGCTGCAGGAAAACCAAAACTGTAATCACGATGACAAGCAATAGACAACATGCACACATGTACACACAACACATACAGCCCACACACACTTGTATTGCTTTTCTTTTCTGCACAAGGTTTTGATAGAGGAGGCATGTTCTAAGACCACATGTAATTGTATATTAGCATGTTTTATGTCATGTTTTAATAGAATAGGTAGCCTGATCAGGGACTGCAGTTGCAAACTAGCCATCTGGCGATGAACCTTCTATGTATCACATCTACAAGACAATAAAGGCTTCAGCCTCATCCACCTGGGGAAGATGTTTCCCACTGCGTTTCCCATGGTGTTCAGATGGTTCCATCTCCATCGGCCTCAAGTCTCCCTCATCCAGAATCAACATGTACAATAAGATGCTGTTTGGTGATTTCAACTCAATATTTAAAGGAAGCTTGCACCTCCCTTGAAAAAGTCCCACACTGATGTCTGCTAGACAGCTGGTGGGCCTGCAGGTTCTGGTTCTCCACAACCAGGACACGGTGGCAGTGTTCTTCTATTGTAGTGACATAGAACTCGACAATTAAAGAAATCATCATCAAAAAGTTCCTAAAGTCAGAGCCACACCACACTCAGGCCTGAGGCCTGATTCCCCCCGGCTCCCCGGCCCGAACCCCGTCCTCAACCCCTCAATGTCCCTGTGGACCTGGAGGAGGGCCTGAAGATGACATGACTCCTCCCACAGTGTTTGATTGGCAGCTGTTACCACAATCAAACAGCAATGAGCAGAATCCATCTGATATGAAGCTGTGGCTTCAATCCCACTTCCCTCCTCTTTGAAGAGTACTCTGATATCTGTCTGCAGCTTTTTGTACAGCCTCTTCTACACTTTGTGTCACTGTGTGTCAAGAGCACAGTAGTAGAGAGCTGAGTCTGCCAGGGTCAGGCTGCTGATGGTCAGCTCAGTTGAACTGTATGACGTTTGACTCTCGTATCGTTGATCTGGAATATGTTCTCCTCTATTGTTTCTTCCTCCCTTCCAGAGGATAAACTGAGGAGCCTGAAGATCAGAATCATGTCTGTACCAATAGAGATAAACGTCTTCATCTGTGGTCTCATAACTACATTGGAGTTTGACAGATTGTCCTTCTCTTCCTTTGACTTCTTGTCTTTCAGGAGTGATTGTGTCTCCAGCTACTCGTCCTGGAAGAAACAGACAAATTGAAGCCATGAGACCTTTAACGAGGTGATTAAAACACAACATGTATGATGTCAGAGCAGCAGCTTGAACAGATCTAAAGTCCTGTTGAGTTCTCACACTCACCTATAAAGAGAGAGGACAGTAAAAAGAGGCAAAGCAACATGTCTTTGGAGTTGTTCAAGTCACACTCAGCAGATGGTGATGAGCTCTGTTCTTCCACTGCAGGACAATGAGGAACAGACAATGTCATTGGTGGATTTGAAGCTCAGTGGGCGGGGCCAATCACCTGCTGATGTCATTGTCTCAGTTCAGCTCCACCAATACATTTTGCTGTGGTTTGACAGCAGCTCTGTCTCTGATCTCTATGGCTTCATTTGACTTGTTGGATTAGTCTTCAGTCCAGAGACACTGGCTCCAAACACAAAGGCTTCATGGTGTGAGGCTCCCTCTAGTGGAGGTGGAGGAGTATTGTGTTGTGTGTGCTCCTCAGGTTTTTGTACAGAGTTGTGGTGTTTGCTGTCACTGTGGGCTGCAGAGCACAGTAGTACACAGCAGAGTCAGACAGCTGAAGCTTCTGGATCCTCAGAGGAAATGATTTCTTGATGGAGTCCAGAGTGGAGGAGAACCTCTCCTTAACCTCGTCTGGAGTGTTGTAGTTACTCAGTATGAATCTGGGGCTGTTGCTTCCATCTTGTTTGTACCAGAACAGATAAGGGGATGAGTCACTGGTCTCATATGTACAGTCAAGTGTAACTGAGCCTCCTTCAGTAGCAGTGACATTTGCTGTTGGTTGGTTCACTCGATCTTCTCCTTTACACTCTGGACATGAGGAGAAGAAGCAGACAATGACATGGATGGATAAGATGATCCAACTAGAATTGATATGTTTCCAAATGAAGACTCTGACAGTCAGCAATGTGTTGAGCAGTTTATAAGGAAAAGAATTGAAGTTCTTACTAAAGCAAAGAGCAGCAAGAATAATCCACAGCCAGTGTTCCATGAGGAGACGAGGTTTCACAAGGTTTAAACCTCCAGAGAAAGAAGCTGATGTTCAGCTCTCAGTGCTGAGGATCTGTGAGCTCCAGCAGGTCTGAAGAAGGCTGTGGTCTCTCTGCTAGTCTTCATCAGCACCCAGTTGGTGGATCAGTGGGAGGAGCCTGATCACAGTGACAGGCTCCTCTGTAGATCACAGGATCATCTGCATAGCAGTCAACAGAGATCTGCTCTGGTGTGAGGCTCCCTCTAGTGGAGGTGGAGGAGTATTGTGTTGTGTGTGCTCCTCAGGTTTTTGTACAGAGTTGTGGTGTTTGCTGTCACTGTGGGCCTCACAGCACAGTAGTACACAGCAGAGTCTGTCACTGCAGCAGAGGAGATCTGCAGACTGATCTGGTTTGTCTCCACTTGACATTCCAGTCCATGAATCGCTTTATTTAGGGTTTCTTCAGATTTTGAGCGAGAGATGAGGAACTCTGGTGGTTTTCCTGGATGTTGTCGATACCAGTAGAAATAATCACTAGCAGTTGGTTGTTTGGAGTAAGTGTAGGACAGAGTAACAGTGCTGCCCTCCAACCTGGACTCTTGAGGCTTGACTGGTGTGAGTTGTTGACAGTTGACACCTGAAGGAAAAATAACTCTGTTATTTCCTGAGGTCACAGAGTGGATGAATGATTGTCAGTCAGATGTTGTTGGATTCAAAGGCTTTGATGCTGTGTGATCTAACGTACCTGTTAGAATGGAGAGAAAGAGTAGAGAGGACACACAGTGCTGCAGTGACAGCATGTTGGACTCAGCTAATGTGTCTGCTTTGTGTCTTGAACTCTGCTGAACATGGACGTTCCTCTCTCTTCTGTAGCTCAGGAACAGCTTAGCTCCTCCCTCAGTCTCTCCACCTCCTCTTCGATCTGTATTTTCAGATCTTCTCTCTGTGACACTTCCTCCTGCCTGGCAGCATTTTGTACCAGCTGGAGGTACAAACGTCTTTGTTGTTGTGACTCGGTTAGAGAAGGAGTTACAGAGAAGAAGCTGCAATGACTTAAAGGGTTTTATTCACAAGATAATATCAGACAAATGTATCAATGGAGTTCCTCAAGGTTCTGCGTTTGGACCCATTCTATTCTCCTTAGATCTGCTTCCTGGAGGCGACTCTGCATCAGAACAAACCAAGTTCTGCTGCTATGCTGATGACACCCAACTGTACTTCCTTATCTATCCACAGCGTTCACACAGCCGCCGACCCTGTTTGGGTCTCCCACTCATCTCCAGCTGCAGGACTGTAGTTTGTCTGCCTGTGCATGTCAGTATAGTTCAGAGTACCCGACTGACTTTGTGCTTTGTCTCTCCATGGACGATTGTTGTTGTCTTCCTTTTCCTTCTGTCCAGTGTCTCACCTAGTCTAGCCTAGCCTCGCCTAGCCTAGCCTAGTCTAGCCTAGCCTAGCCTAGCCTAGCCTAGCCACCCTCGCTAACCAGACACTGCATCTCCCCCTTCCCTTCAGCATGCTACGTAGTGCTGCTGGGTGTTAGCTGCTGACTGCAGCTTGGGCCTACGTACTGTAGGTGCAGGGGAGTGTGTGAGTGTGTGTGGACCAGTTGTGAGTGCATGGGAAGTCTTTCAGTTTGCCTTCTGTTCAAGTGTTCCTCCTGTACCTGTCCAATGCTGGCCCCCAACCACTTGCTGGCTGTTCCCTGGTTGGTGTGCTGTGTTGCTGGCTCTTTGCTGACTTGGCTAGAGGCTATGCTGGGAGGAGAGGAGTCCCTCCCTCCAGCAGGAGTTCCAGCAGTGGTGGGCCATCAGGGCCAGGAGAGCCTCCTCTGCAGGCCTGACATAACCAGAAATCATGATCATATTTGTGATACAAGTTAATTTCATTTTTAATGTATTTATATACATAAATCTCCTTCTCACCCTCGTTGGGCTGGTGTCTGTGTCATCCTCCAGCTCAGGTCCTCCACCAGAGGCCTGGGAGCTTGAGGGTTCTGAGCAGTATCGTAGCTGTTCCTAGGACTGTTCTCTTCTGGACTGAGGCTCCAGATGTTGCTCCTGGGATCTGTAGGAGCCACTCTCCCAGTTTGGGGGACACTGCCCTGAGCACTCCTGCTACCACGAGGACCACGCTAGCCTTGACCTTCCACATCTGTTCCAGCTCTTCTCTTAATCCTTTTCATGTTCTCTCATGTTCTTCCTGATGTTGGCTTCAGCTGGTATTGCCACATCTGTCACCACTGTCTTCTTCTCCACTTTGTCCTCAACCACTCTGTCTGGTTGTTAGCCAGGAGCTGTTAGTCAGCCTGGAAGCTGAAGTCCCCAGAGGTGGAACCAAGTCATTGTTTTGCAAGGCACAGGTAAGTCTCAAGTCTTTTCCCTCAAGTCTCAAGTCAAGTCCCAAGCACTGTGACTCAGTCTTTCCTAGTCCAATTAACCACGCAGTAAAAATATATTTACAGATCATGTATGCTTTTAAAATCTGTAATTATTTATTCAAACAACCAAAGTGAACCTGCAGAAAAATAGTGCCGACATTGTACTTGCACCAGTCATTTTTAACATTTAACGTACACATACAAATATTTTGCAAGAATACACACATTCAAACACATCTGAAAAACAAGTGCAACTGTAGTTATTTGTACAAAAGTGTACAAAAGCTCTCTGGGTCTGCTGGACGGTAAATTCATACTCAAAACACTACCTGATGGAAGTAAATCAGCCATCCTGACCCCAGTTAAAACTGTCCCTGACATGAATGGGAGCGAAAAAAGTTGCATGGAGCACAGAGAGAGAGAGAGAAAGAGAGAGAGAGAGAGAGAGAGAGAGAGAGAAACACAGAGTGGTAAGAACAATTACGAGTGGTCCATAGTGAATATTACAAGGTTTTATAGTTTTGTTGGCTGCTTTTTAATCTTTGGGTTTTGGGGAAAGTAACAAGTCTTTGAGTTAAAAAGCTCAAGTCATTGTTAGGCCATTGATGTTCGAGTCCAAGTGGACTTGCAAGTCATTCTACTTTTTGTCAAGTCCAGTCTAAAGTCGCTAAAAACATGACTGGAGTCTGACTCGAGTCTGACCTGTGAGTCGAGTCCCCACCTCTGGAAGTCCCAGAGAACCCTGGCTCTGCTTCTCCACCACCTCCTGTGGTACGGCCTATGGGGATTTAGATACTTGTATTCCACACTGGGCTCAGATGTTCATGTACACCAGGGGTCACCAAACTTTTTCCTCTGGGGGCCACATTATTGCTCCTGACTGTGATCGGGGCCGGGCTGGGGTTGGTTGGCCCTATAACAGAGAAGTGTATAAGCCAAACCAAAACGGCCACCAGCACACCTCATTGTGTAGCATTGTGAGACTACGAGCCTGGCATAGCCATACACAATACTATGGCAACACAATTCCTGGCACATATTTGTTTATCTTTACTTGTGGTTTGCAGAAGTAGTAAGTAATTCATGCTGTGTTTTCATTTGAAATACCACAGGTATTCCATTTGTTTTCTAATAACAATAGCAGCAGAGCTAAGAAAGGTATTGTCAAGGTACAAAACATCTGGTTATTGAAGCTGACAGAGGGAAGTGAAAATTTACAAATTATACGTAGGTCTGTTGGTATCATCAATGACAATATTGATAGAAAAGATTAGTGAAAATTTACAAATTGCAGGCAGGCCTACTGATATGGACAATAACAATATAGCAATTTAAATACATTCAATAGAACAATAGAGCAACAGTTGTATTAATAATAACTGTGACAGATGATGGAAGCAAAATCAGACCCTACACCCGAAGCTTCTTCTCCTGGACCTGGAGGAGAGCCTGAAGATGACATGACTCCTCCCACAGTGTTTGATTGGCAGCTGTTACCACAATCAAACAGCAATGAGCAGAATCCATCTGATATGAAGCTGTGGCTTCAATCCCACTTCCCTCCTCTTTGAAGAGTACTCTGATATCTGTCTGCAGCTTTTTGTACAGCCTCTTCTACACTTTGTGTCACTGTGTGTCAAGAGCACAGTAGTAGAGAGCTGAGTCTGCCAGGGTCAGGCTGCTGATGGTCAGCTCAGTTGATGAGGCTGATGTTTGACTCTTGTATCGTTGATCTGGAATATGTTGTCCTCTATTGTTTCTTCCTCCCTTCCAGAGGATAAACTGAGGAGCCTGAAGATCAGAATCATGTCTGTACCAATAGAGATAAATGTATGTGTATGTGGTCTCATAACTACATTGGAGTTTGACAGATTGTCCTTCTCTTCCTTTGACTTCTTGTCTTTCAGGAGTGATTGTGTCTCCAGCTACTCGTCCTGGAAGAAACAGACAAATTAAAGCCATGAGACCTTTAACGAGGTGATTAAAACACAACATGTATGATGTCAGAGCAGCAGCTTGAACAGATCTAAAGTCCTGTTGAGTTCTAACACTCACCTATAAAGAGAGAGGACAGTAAAAAGAGGCAAAGCAACATGTCTTTGGAGTTGTTCAAGTCACACTCAGCAGATGGTGATGAGCTCTGTTCTTCCACTGCAGGACAATGAGGAACAGACAATGTCATTGGTGGATTTGAAGCTCAGTGGGCGGGGCCAATCACCTGCTGATGTCATTGTCTCAGTTCAGCTCCACCAATACATTTTGCTGTGGTTTGACAGCAGCTCTGTCTCTGATCTCTATGGCTTCATTTGACTTGTTGGATTAGTCTTCAGTCCAGAGACACTGGCTCCAAACACAAAGGCTTCATGGTGTGAGGCTCCCTCTAGTGGAGGTGGAGGAGTATTGTGTTGTGTGTGCTCCTCAGGTTTTTGTACAGAGTTGTGGTGTTTGCTGTCACTGTGGGCTGCAGAGCACAGTAGTACACAGCAGAGTCAGACAGCTGAAGCTTCTGGATCCTCAGAGGAAATGATTTCTTGATGGAGTCCAGAGTGGAGGAGAACCTCTCCTTAAAGTCTTCCTCCACTGTCCCTGAGACGTAAGTAGAATCTCTCAGTATTAATGTGGGTTTGATGTTTCCATCCTGTCTGTACCAGTAGAGACTATAACTTGATGAAGTGGTGTTGTATTGACAGTCCAGTGATGCGTCCTCTCCTTCAGCTGCAGTCACGTCTGCTTCTGCTTGCAGCACGCTGTCTTTTTGTGCTCTGCATTCTGTGAAAGAGCAACAAACAGTATCAGTGAGCTGTTAGAGAACCACGTCAGGGTGGGATCCATGTCAAACACACAGAGTTGTGTTGGTACCAAGGCACAGAGCAGCCAGCAGCACTGAGATGAGCAGAGGCCTCATATCTGCACTGCTGAGGATCTGTGAGCTCCAGCAGGTCTGAAGAAGGCCGTGGTCTCTCTGCTAGTCTTCATCAGCACCCAGTTGGTGGATCAGTGGGAGGAGCCTTGAATCGTGACTGTATCATCACATGTGTCGTGTCGCATGTATCATCCCCATCCCAGCAGCTCTCCTTCAGGCTGAGACACATCAACAAAAACAAAGGACAGAGAGCTAGTACATATGAGAATCTCTGGTTTCGTTAAGTCTACATCAGAAATATTCATTTACTGCTTTTAAGTAGTCGTATGTAGGTCTATGTCTTTGTTATTGAAAGTTTGGGTATGGACATGGTTGTAGCTTGCTGCCTGCTACGTTTTGGTCTCCAGCCAAACCAGCACCACACATGGACCCATCAGCTCCTTCTCACAGCCTTTAGTTCCTCTACGCTGGCCCACACACACACAGCTCTTGGATGCAGCTCTCTCCTCCAAGCTCTGTGCATGTGCTCTTCACACACATTCAGCACACTGGGCTGATCTATGGTGGGCTGATTGAGCTGAGCCAGATCAGCTGAACTGGTGCTGGCTGTCCCTGGACTGGCCTGGCACCGCCTCTGGTGAGACTGGGATCGCCCAAGCCATGCCCACACACACATCACCCATCTTGGCCCGGGGTGACACCCAGCCCAACAACCCCCCCCACCACATCACAGGGCCAGTGCAGGGAGTCAGCCATAGCCAGACATCCCCCTCTGGTCTCCTCTGTGAGGCTCCCCTGTCAATCAAATGGACCCGCCCCTATTCATTCATTTCTTTGAGCTCTGATGTCTTATTAATCATGGAATTATTTGCTAATTGACCTCCATGTTACATGTTGGCCTGGGAAACTTTAGCTGTTGAAGCCGGTGTGAGTTCTGAAGAAAAATGATCTTTTTCCTCTCTAGGTCGCCTCAACATGAGTTGCTGCCAAATGCACAAATTAGAAGTCCAAGTATCAGGAGATAAGTCTCTTTAATGACTATGTTGAAGGTATGCTGCAGCATCCAGATTGACATTGGATTGTTCATTTCTCCTATATACAACTTTCTATACTCTGAGCAGACCGAGATGTCAACAAAGTTTAGTATTGAAATCCTGTGAAATTTTAAAACTGGTTAAAATGGCCTGATTGTTATGTATACAATGTCAATTCTGTATTCTCCAATAAGAAAATGAATGTTGACTTGCTGTAAAGATGAAAGTAATGCATTTACCAATGTGTCCCTCAGAGTTCTATTCCTTCTATATGAAGCATAATGTAGTGGATCCATATGACAGTGTTGAGTCCTGATCAGGAACTGAGTGGTGGATCAACCCGTTCTCATCCCAACGCGTCAAATACCGACTATTTGTCACGCCCCTAAGCGTTGCATATGGACGCCAAGGGTACCCTTCCGCGTCTGTTTATTGACGCTCCGGGTTTTCCATTCACTCTCATGCAAACCCCAGCTCGGCAGGACGGGACGCTGAGAGCAGAGGCTCCAGCCAAAGCCCCTAAACGTCAAATAGAAACGCGGAGGGTAGAAATCCGCGTCCGGATTTGACGCTGCGAGTTCTGCATTGACTCTCATGCAGACCCCGGCTCGGCAGGACGGGACGCTGAGAGCAGAGGCTCCAGCCAAAGCCCCTAAACGTCAAATAGAAACGCGGGGGGGTAGAAATCCGCGTCCGGATTTGACGCTGCGAGTTCTGCATTGACTCTCATGCAGACCCCGGCTCGGCAGGACGGGACGCTGAGAGCAGAGGCTCCAGCCAAAGCCCCTAAACGTCAAATAGAACCGCGGAGGGTAGAAATCCGCGTCCGGATTTGACGCTGCGAGTTCTGCATTGACTCTCATGCAGACCCCGGCTCGGCAGGACGGGACGCTGAGAGCAGAGGCTCCAGCCAAAGCCCCTAAACGTCAAATAGAACCGCGGAGGGTAGAAATCCGCGTCCGGATTTGACGCTGCGAGTTCTGCATTGACTCTCATGCAGACCCCGGCTCGGCAGGACGGGACGCTGAGAGCAGAGGCTCCAGCCAAAGCCCCTAAACGTCAAATAGAACCGCGGAGGGTAGAAATCCGCGTCCGGATTTGACGCTGCGAGTTCTGCATTGACTCTCATGCAGACCCCGGCTCGGCAGGACGGGACGCTGAGAGCAGAGGCTCCAGCCGTCCATTCACTCCCATAATAACCCGGTCACGCGAAGCATGACGCCGCTTACTACTGTCTCATTGAAGAACCGAGTATCCTCTGCCCGGAAGTGTTTTTCTCACTATTTTCTCACTATTTGTACACTTTGTCCCGAGAATATATCCACTGACACGTTAAACAAGGCCAAAATGTGAGATACCTGGCTAAATAACTACGTAAATAATGTGAATTTATACTAAAACAACAATGATAACAGTGGATAAATTGGATTTCAACAGACTGTTTACATTTACTTTGGACCCGCCCCCCTCACGTGTGCGGCGTGTTACCATGGAAACGAAAGGACGGCGTTGCTTCAGGTAGTCTAGTCAGGGTTTCCCCAAAAAAATGTATACAGACAAATTATTGTAAAGTAAACGTCAATTAAAATGCATTTAATTTTCAAACTGTAATGGAATTTCTAAACATTATTTTTATTTGATTTTTTATCATCTAAAGTCTATGCCATGAGACCTACAAAAGTCACCGAATTAATTGCAGCTACTGAAAGTGAAATGAGAAAAGTGAAAGTGAAAGTGAGAGAATTGTGTGCAATCAACATTGTCAGCAGTGACTGGATTAAATTATTGATTATGATTATTATTATTATTATTATTTGGTCGTTCTCCGTCTCACAGAGAGAGACAGACAGAGAGAGACAGAAATATGTCATGTTTATACATATTTCTTTGAATATTGACTTGGTATATGAGAATCTCTGAGCTCTGATGAGAAGATTGAAAGATTGATGAGAAGAAGAAATTGTGGTCAGGAACCTTGGAAGCTTATTATCGATTTTGGGGCCTGCTTGAACGGTGTTGCTTCTGACCTCCCCATAAACATTCTAAAATGTCATCCTCATTGCTCAAAAAATCTATGGAGGGCTGGTTCTTGCCATAAGTGTTATGGGCAGTCACATGGAGCGCCATCTGCTGGAGGGGTGCTGTCATGTCACCCTTGGCATGTCCTTCAATTGTGTATGGCCCTCTCAGACACTTTCTGAGGTAGTAGGAGCCTGAAACTCAGCACGATGGATGCTCTTGACCTACTATTGAACATAGTAAAATTTCAGCCATTTAGCTCAAAGTGTTGAGGTGGAGTCCCGGATTGAACAATGAGAGGGTCTAAAAGCTATAGCAAACTAGACCATCAGATTCTGAAGGCCAATCTGGAGGAGATCTCTTTCTAAAGGTGCTGTGAATCTGACATTTTAGTATGTTGTAGGGGGCCCCTGGACAAGATGATATGTGTTGGTTTGGTCCTGATTGGAGCCATACTTTTCAAAGGGCGGGGCTTTGAACGTTCGCCATTTCCCACCTTTGAGGACTTGCCACGGTCTCAAAAATACACCAAATGGCCTGAAACTCAGTCTGCAGACCCCATAGCGGACCTGGAACAGATCCTCCGAGCCCTGCCTCCATAGACCCTTGGGGGCCCTTGGGGACGCAAAGTTGCTCTAGGAAGGTGCTATTAACTTGGAGGCAGCAGATCCTAATACAAGACCTTCTGACAAGTAACATAAACAAAAACCAGGAGGAAATTCCAAGGGGAAGGTATTTTTCTCTCCCCTCCTCCCTTTTGACTCAGACACATTAGGACTACAAACAAAATGGCGGAGCACATGAGTGTGTATTGCAATGTAGTTCATTTTTGGTTAAGGCTTCAGGGGGTTCAGAAAACCTCTTTCTAAGAAATATATATAACTACAACATATATATTTATTTAATGTGACACAGTACATTATGAATCATAAACATTTACATTTATTAGAACTAGTGTAGAACTAGTAGACACTGCATAGCCAGCTTATCATGTGCGGCGCGGCTATGACGTCATGAAAAAGTGCGGCGTGGTGGCTGCTGGGAGTTGGAGTTGTGTCAGAGTGAAAACGTAGTAAACCATAATAAACAGTTGTGGGGTTACCTCTCCAATAGTCTCGGTTCCTGAGTTTTTGGCAGTCATAAGAGCAGTTCAAGAAACCCTACACCTCGGACGCTTCATTAGTTTAGTTTCGATTCCTGCCTCAGTCTGCAAATAGTAAACACTCACTTTGTGTCGCAGACTGAAGAGGGTGCATTCAAAGTCAAAATTGCTTCAGCAACGTTTGAAAACCACTTCCTGTGCTTTTTTGTTTATTTGTAAGAACTAACAAACAAAAGATCATATCCACTCACTGAAGGAATAAAAGGAGACTATAAGGAAGCGAATTATGTCGGCACAAATGCGAAGCGAAACAACCCTTTCGTTTCCATGGTAACACGCCGCACACGTGAGGGGGGCGGGTCCAAAGTAAATGTAAACAGTCTGTTGAAATCCAATTTATCCACTGTTATCATTGTTGTTTTAGTATAAATTCACATTATTTACGTAGTTATTTAGCCAGGTATCTCACATTTTGGCCTTGTTTAACGTGTCAGTGGATATATTCTCGGGACAAAGTGTACAAATAGTGAGAAAATAGTGAGAAAAACACTTCCGGGCAGAGGATACTCGGTTCTTCAATGAGACAGTAGTAAGCGGCGTCATGCTTCGCGTGACCGGGTTATTATGGGAGTGAATGGACGGCTGGAGCCTCTGCTCTCAGCGTCCCGTCCTGCCGAGCCGGGGTCTGCATGAGAGTCAATGCAGAACTCGCAGCGTCAAATCCGGACGCGGATTTCTACCCTCCGCGTTTCTATTTGACGTTTAGGGGCTTTGGCTGGAGCCTCTGCTCTCAGCGTCCCGTCCTGCCGAGCTGGGGTTTGCATGAGAGTGAATGGAAAACCCGGAGCGTCAATAAACAGACGCGGAAGGGTACCCTTGGCGTCCATATGCAACGCTTAGGGGCGTGACAAATAGTCGGTATTTGACGCGTTGGGATGAGAACGGGTTGGGTGGATGCATGGTGTGAGGCTCCCTCTAGTGGAGGTGGAGGAGTATTGTGTTGTGTGTGCTCCTCAGGTTTTTGTACAGAGTTGTGGTGTTTGCTGTCACTGTGGGCCTCACAGCACAGTAGTACACAGCAGAGTCTGTCACTGCAGCAGAGGAGATGTTCAGGTGCAGTTCCTTTGCTTTCTTGTCATGTGTAGAGGAGAATCTTCCACTCTTCTCCTCTCCTGAGACCAGTAACTGTGGAGATGATGTGGACTTCTGTTGGTACCAGAAGAAGTAATCAATAGATCCAGAATAGTTGCAGGAGAGTGTCACGGTGTCTCCTTCCAAAGCCAGCTGTTCCTCTGTCTGTGGAGTCACTGAATCCTCAGAGGATCCTGGAAAGAACAAAGATGTATTTCAGTCACATTTCCATGGTGTTCTAGTGAGTTCAGTCACAGTGAAACATTGGTGAATTCATGACGTTGTTAAAGGTCAATCACCAGTGTGAAACAGGAACATCATGATCCAAACTAAACGTAGCAGCATCATCTTCTCCTGCAGGGAGTGAACAATAGAGAGAACCAGCAGCTCTTCACTGTCAGACTGAAGCCTTTCATATCCAGTTGTGTAGCTCCTCCTCTTGCTGTGGTCTGTTTCCCCTCAGGCTGACAGCAGCATGAGGAGGTACTGATATGTGGAGCGCTGCTCATGGACAAGTGTTGGTTTCCTCCTGCATGAAGGACTTTAGGTCAGACCAGGTCTACATGGGATGTTTTTATGCAGATGATGCACCACTGTTGTTACACAACCTGGTACCACTGGTGTGTCCAGTATTCTGTCCCTCCAGCATGGATGGATTGACTGTCTGGGACCTCGTCAAGGCTTTCTACCTGCTGTGTTATTGCTTTGTCATCCTGTGGACTGAGGCACATGGGAAGCAATAAGGACTCCCCTGCCAACACACACAGACTCTCACATACACATACACATACACATACACATACACAGGTGGGTCTGATGACCAGCATCTCATGGCTGCAGGTCCAGATGGCTGCCTGACCATGCTGTTTCTACCTCCTATTTCATTGAACCCCCCTGGAACAATGACCTTAAAGGCTATTCTGCCTTCTGACCCTCTCCAGGTGTACTATCTGCCATTCTACGACCTGTATGTATGCTGGAAGAGACTGCAGCAGAGCCTCTGGATAATGCTGCATGCATCTCTGTCTATCATGTCCTGAGATCTGGACCCACGAGCAACATGGACACAGTCCTGAAAGTGAGATGAGAGGGCTTCATTTGTCTGGAACACAGGTGAGTAGTGAACAGGCTGAAGTCTAAAGCAGCAGGTCAGCTGGAGCCTGACCTTGGTGAGCTGTGTTGCTTGCCCCTTACTGGCTGTGCTCGTGGCTATGCTGAGGGTTCGACACTGTCTTCACCTCTTCTTCAGACGGCCTGTGTTCAATCAGATACATCTAACGACTGAGTGATGGTAAGAACACAGAGTCCTTGGAGGGTTCTCGGTTATGTCACATATGCTGGAAGAGACTGCAGCAGATCTCTGTGACACTGTGGAGTCCTGATCAGGAACTGAGTGGTGGATGCATGGTGTGAGGCTCCCTCTAGTGGAGGTGGAGGAGTATTGTGTTGTGTGTGCTCCTCAGGTTTTTGTACAGAGTTGTGGTGTTTGCTGTCACTGTGGGCTGCACAGCACAGTAGTACACAGCAGAGTCAGACAGCTGAAGCTTCTGGATCCTCAGAGGAACCGATTTGTTGATGGAGTCCAGAGTGGAGGAGAACCTCTCCTTAACCTCGTCTGGAGTGTTGCCTTTGCTCTCTTTCATGCGACTCAGTATGAATCTGGGGCTGTTACCAACTTGTTTGTACCAGAACAGATAAGGGAATGAGTCACTGGACTCATATGTACAGGCAAGTGTAACTGAGCCTCCTTCAGTAGCAGTGACATCTGCTGTTGGTTGGTTCACTCGATCTTCTCCTTTGCACTCTGGACATGAGGAGAAGAAGCAGATGACATGTGGAGATGAAGAACCTAACAGTCCATTGGGGTCTAGTCGTTAAGGTTCTCAATTCCTAACCCATGATTCCGGGTTAAAATTCCAACTGGGCTGAAGCCCTGGAAGGAGACACATCCCCTCAGTTATGAAGTGTCTGTCCTGTTCTAAAGGTCCAGGCAGTGACACAAACCAAAACACAAAACATTTTCTTACCAAAGCAAAGAGCAGCTACAATGATCCACAGCCAAGGTTCCATGAGGAGATACAGCTTCACACGCTTTAAATCTCCAGAGAAAGAATCTGATGTTCAGCTCAGTGTGTCTCCTGTTTTCAGTTGTGATGCTCCGCCTCCTTGAGTTTTTGAGCCCAGACTGAGGCTTTTCACTCACTGTGGGCTGACTGTCTCTGCTGATCTTCTGTCCTCACTGTTGTGTCCTCCATGTTCTTTCTGGTCTCCCCAAGGTCTCTGACACAGATGATTCTGTTCACCTCACATCTGCAACAGTTAATCAGCCGGCTGCATGTTTACATCTCCACTGCTCCTTTACATGCTTAGGCATGAGACCACAAGGCTGTGTTAAGAAAAAGATCCTGCAGTGCTGCTTCATCGTCTGTAAGAGGAGACAGGAACTCCCAACGTTGCTGCAAAGCTCTGTCTGCAGGTCAGCTCATGAGCCAGCTTGGAGGCCTGTACATGTTCTGACATTGGTTCATTTTCTCAAGGAGGGAAATAACAAGAAAAATGTTTGTCCAGGACTCAATAATAACAAAAATAATACAATATTAAAATGTAAAAAAATCTTGATGCAAATCTAAGCCTGAATGAAACTGAATGAAACTATGAAGCAGCAATACGAGTTTGTGGGTTAGTTTAGCTGCATGCTGCCCCCTGCTGCTCACTCCGGTGTTGGACACACGAGTGTGTAGATTTATACATATAAATTACATATGTGCAACTTATACAACAATGCATGGGTGATGGATGATGGATGATGGATCTTAATACCCACTGATACAAACAGCAACACAGAAATGTGATGGGCAAGAATAAGATAAGACATAAAGAAGACAAATGAATGTCTGGGATAGATAGATAGATAGATAGATAGATAGATAGATAGATAGATAGATAGATAGATAGATAGATAGATAGATAGATAGATAGATAGATAGATAGATAGATAGATAGATAGATAGATAGATAGATAGATAGATAGATAGATAGATAGATAGATAGATAGATAGATAGATAGATAGATAGACAGACAGACAGACAGACAGACAGACAGACAGACAGACAGACAGACAGACAGACAGACAGACAGACAGACAGACAGATAGTATAAAACTTGTTATGTTACAGAGCATCAGAATATGTGAGCTAAATAGATAGATAGATAGATAGATAGATAGATAGATAGATAGATAGATAGATAGATAGATAGATAGATAGATAGATAGATAGATAGATAGATAGATAGATAGATAGATAGATAGATAGATAGATAGATAGTATAAAACTTGTTATATTACAGAGCATCAGAATATGTGAGCTCCTCCTCCTTCTCCTCCTTCTCCTTCCCCTCCTTCTCCTCCTTCTCCTCCTCTTCCTTTCCTCCACCTGGGGCGGGGTACGGGCCCTTTAAATCCAACAACAGCGCTACTCATTGGTCCGCAGGTCTGTGCTCCCCGCAGCAGCCAATCACAGGCCTCCATGTTCCCGCGCCGCTCCGTGCTGCTGTCAGCAGAGCTTCTACCGGAGAACTGTTCTCTCTGGACAGAACCGACCCGGGGACCGGAGCCCAGCTCCCTCTGGACCGGACACAACCCGCCCGCCCCGACCCGGGACTGAGGCCGCTTCATGATCCCGCCCCGGGGCTGGAGCTGCTAACGGAGCCTCGAAGAATCAGGTTAGCCTAGCCCTGTAGCATAGCATCGCATCGCATTGGCTGTCTGTGTGTGTGTGTGTGTGTGTGTGTGTGTGTGTGTGTGTGTGTGTGTGTGTGTGTGTGTGTGTGTGTGAACACCAGTAGAAGGAGCGTGGCCACAAGTGTTCTTCTGCTTTGTAGCAACACAACAGCTGCTTCTCACAATCTTCCAGAGGTTAAGAGCTGGTTCAGACCAGTACGTATCCTCCTCCACTGGTTCAGACCAGTACGTATCCTCCTCCTCCATTGGTTCAGACCAGTACGTATCCTCCTCCGCCACTGGTTCAGACCAGTACGTATCCTCCTCCTCCATTGGTTCAGACCAGTACATATCATCCTCCTCCTCCATTGATTCAGACCAGTACATATCCTTCTCCTCCACTGGTTCACCTGCTTCTTCCACTTATCTCCATTCCCATGTTAGCAGTGTCCAGAGCAGGGGTAGGGAACCTGTTCCTCAAAGAGCCATGTGGCTGCAGGTTTTTGTTCCAACCTATCCAGAGCACACAGACTGACCAGTCAACTGTCTGAAGACTCAGATCAGTTGATTGAATAAGCCAAATCAGGTGTGCTCCTGCTTGGTTGGAACAAAAACCTGCAGCCACATGGCTCTTTGAGGAACAGGTTCCCTACCCCTGGTCCAGAGCTTCAACCTGGTCACCTCCCTCAACATCTACAGCAGCTCAGTGACTCAGGGAAACTAAACATGACGTAACGTGACTAAACATTAAAGATACTCATGTCATACTGTATATCTGCCCTTCCTCTCTGTAGTGTAGACCACCAGAGCAGGTCTGAGGGAGTGGTGTCCACCTGGAGACAGGACTGAAAATGATCATTGTTGTATCATTGAATGTTCAGGAGAGATGTGGAAACCAAAAAAAATCTTTACTCAGAAAGAATCTGCCATGATCTGTGTTCATGTTCATTTCTCCCCGTTTGAGTCAACTACTGGTCTCTAAAGGGGCGTGGCCATGGAGAAGCAGTCACATGATGCAGGAAACGGACCGATGGGCCATCTGGGTCTGATCGAGCTCTGTCTGCGTAACTCAGTGTGACTCAGCATGACTTAGCATGACTTGACGTGACTTAGCGTGACTTGACGTGACTGAATGCGTGTCTCCAGCAGCCATGACTGCTGACCCGGATGCCCTGGCGGTGGTGAACCAGCTGAGGGACTTGGCCTCGGACCCGATGAACCGGCGGGCCATCGTTCAGGACCAGGGCTGCCTGCCGGGTCTCATCCTGTTCCTGGACCACCCCAACCCCCAGGTGGTCTACTCAGCCCTACTGGTGAGTCTGACTCCGCCCCTGAGTTGCTGGTCGCCATGGTTACCCCCCGCTGACTGTAATTGGTTGTTGTGGTTGCAGGCGATCCGTTACCTGGCTGAATGTCGAGCCAACCGGGAGAAGCTGCGGGCAGAGCTGGGGATGATGCTGAGCCTCCAGAACGTGGTGCAGAAGTGAGTCTGGACCTGGTCCACACCTCTATGAGCACTCTACACGGTTGCAGCACCGTTGTAGCGTTCCCATATTGCCCTATGACCAGTCTGTCACTGGATAGAATGCTCTGCAGCTTGTTTGTTCGATGCGGTACTGAGTGTTGAGTGTTAAAGCGCGTTGCTTGCGCTCTATCAATAAGAAAGCTGCATATTTCACACAAACAGCGCTTTAAACATGCCTCGTTTCTGGATGTTACTGGCGATCACTCTGCTCTGTCCTCTACTGATTCACATGGATGCGTCTATCTCCTACGAGAGAGAGGAGCTACTGCAGTTGGGACTATAACTGCAACACGATAAAATACCAGCATCAGATATCCTCCTGGGATGCTTCAGGTCTACAGCAGCTCAGAGATCCAGTCGGAGAAAGCGTGGATCGAGAGGAGGAATTCGGCGGCGAGTTCGCGCAAGGTGGATTAAGCCCCCACTCCAAGTATCATCCTATCCACCGTGAGGGCACCGAGGAACAGCCACTCAACATCTGTCTGAATACAGGGAACGTTGCCTCCTATGCTTCTGTGAAACATGGCTAAATAACACAGCAAGCGATGACAGTATATCCCTTCCGGGGTTTGGGTCACCAGTGAGACTTGATAGAGACCTGCAAGCCACTGGGAAATCGACATCCTCGACTACCTAGAAGATCCACAAATACCTAGAACATCCTCGACTACCTAGAAGATCCACAAATACCTAGAACATCCTCGACTACCTAGAAGATCCACAAATACCTAGAACATCCTCGACTACCTAGAAGATCCACAAATACCTAGAACATCCTCGACTACCTAGAAGATCCACAAATACCTAGAACATCCTCGACTACCTAGAAGATCCACAAATACCTAGAACATCCTCGACTACCTAGAAGATCCACAAATACCTAGAACATCCTCGACTACCTAGAAGATCCACAAATACCTAGAACATCCTCGACTACCTAGAAGATCCACAAATACCTAGAACATCCTCGACTACCTAGAAGATCCACAAATACCTAGAACATCCTCGACTACCTAGAAGATCCACAAATACCTAGAACATCCTCGACTACCTAGAAGATCCACAAATACCTAGAACATCCTCGACTACCTAGAAGATCCACAAATACCTAGAACATCCTCGACTACTTAGAAGATCCACGAATACCTAGAAGATCCACGGTTGTTATTAGACTGTTACACTGTTACACACACTGTTATTAGGCAGTTATTAGACTGTCAGACTGTTATTAGACTGTTATTAGGCAGCTATTAGACTGTCATTAGACTGTTATTAGGCAGCTATTAGACTGTTATTACACTGGTGGAGCTCACCAAGTAATCAGGGACCTCCAGGTCCCAGCGGTGATGATCAGTGGGGGCGTCTGCATATTGTGAATAAGAACAAGAGAGCCTCGCTGGCTTCTGAAGCAGCTGGTCTGTTAGAACAACTGACTGAAGTTATTTTGTGCTTCACCCCAACTAATGTAATGTTATTTAGTAAACTGGTATTTTTTTGTTGTTCTTTGTTTGATTACTGATGATTTGTCATTGTGGAAATAAATAAACATGCATTTCTATTGAAATGAGTATAACAATTTGAAAGAAATCAGTTTAAGGTAAATTTAGAACAGATTAAAAATATGCCGTTATGCAGTTAATTGTGATTGACTATGATCAATTATGCGATGCATATGCCCTAACATATAGGACATATATGTATATATATAAAAATAGAGAGAGAGAGAGAGAGAGAGAGAGATGGGCTGTAAATGGGAAACAATGGCCTGTGTGTGTGCAGGTCCACCACCCCTGGAGAGACCAAGCTGCTGTCCTCCGAGATCTACGAGCTGCTGCAGGTGTGTGGAGGCTCCGAGGCCGAGGCCGAGCCTCCGGCAGGACGCCGCCGGGCTCAGTTCTTCCTGGGAACCAGCAACAAGAGAGCCAAGACTGTGGTGCTGCACATCCAGGGCCTGGATGACCCGGTGAGGACGGTGTACTGCCCCCTCGTGGTGGGCAGGAACATTACAGAGCTCAGAAGAACGGTCGCAGAAGTATGGGGGGGGGGGGGGGGGGGGGGGGGGGGGGGGGCGGCGGCGGCGGCGGCGGCGGCGGCGGCGGCATGCACGGTGAAAGATTCCGGTGGATTTGGGTTTCACCACTGATTGAAGTATTCGCTATCTTTCCGATCCGGATCACGATGCTGGATGAAAGATTCTATTTCCCTTTAGTGGTTGTATGGAAAACTCAGGAAGAGACTTGAAAAGCCGTCTTGAAGAAGAATTCTTTAATTCTAAAGGTTGGTCCAAACGGTCGTGCAAAATAAACAACTGGAGAGTTTCACAAGAAATTGTATACAACAATCACAGGATAAGCATCCAAGATCATGTAGCGTAACATTCAAGTAAAAACTCTGGAGAAGCTATGGTGGTTCTCCATTCTTGTACCTGTTTGAGGGGGGAGTGGTTTCCCAGCTTAGGTGCAATTTGTGTGTGTGTGTTAGGTGAGGTATGTAAATGTGGCCGTCCGGTGGTCCACATTAACATGTGTGTGAATGGAGGATATAGCTGGATGTGGCTGGCAAGCAGCAGGGGTTGTCTGGAAAAGATGTGGAATGTCGATATCACCTTTGTTTCTATGGATCTAAGGACATAAGGGGCTTCAGGGGTGTGAACAGGAAGGTGTGAATGTGAAGGTGTGTTTCCAAAGCTATTGGAGTTCACCTTAGGAAAAGCTGAAAACCACTGAAATCTAACAGTTCCCCCGTCTGATCATTGATCAAACAACAATGATCATCATTAATATTCGTGATCGTATAGTGGTTTTTATCGAGACCTTATGGTCCCCCGTCTGATCATTGGATAGCCTTTATTTTTCTAGGGGAACCTTCCAAAGGTCATCTTCCTAATAATTGCTGATTGTATAGTGTTCCTTTTATGTTTGTCTAAAGGTTCAAGAGGACCCTTCTTGAGTTGTGTTCCTTGCTCACAGGTAGGGGCAAAACCCAGTGGGAAAATTCCCCTACTGCCCTGAGGACCAGGCAGCGGCACTTGCTTCGCAAGCTGTGAAAAGGCAACTTGTATCATTTTAACTTCACAGTTAAGGGTCTGATTGCTTCAGGATCGCACACAGTCTATGGTGGAATCCATCTTTCGGATCTCATCCAGGGCCACATAGGTAGTGAATTGGTAATCCAGGTGGGAGAGACGTGTCGGATGGAGTTCATCATCACAGCCGTCGCCAGGGTCGATGCCATCATCAGGATCGTTGTCATCATCAGGATCGTCGTTGCTGTATGCTTCTGATGGTCTTCTTGTTTGTCAAGGTTCACAGCTGCATCTGTAACACAGCAGAAAGAAGCGGCAGTACACTTGTACTCACAAGACATTTCATCGTCTTGAACATGCTCTTGGAAATGAGTTTGTGTTGCTGGATGTGATGGAAGGCTGCTCTTGGCCATTGTTTTGGATCTGTGTCTCCAAAACTCGTCATCCTGAACTTTAGCCTTGCTCCCCATCCATTTATTCCATTTTTCCTCATTACTGGCACTATTCTGGATTTCCTTACTGTCGAGTCTCTTCTGCCTCAGTCTTGACCTTATGGGTGCCTTTGCATCTATCTTGACAATCTCATCTGCAGAAACCTTGTCTCTCGCTTTTGTCACCTCTTCATCTATATGTGTTTCTCCCTCTGTGACCATAGCTATCTCTGCCGGTGATTGTATTTCATCCAACACTAGCTGACCATACTTTGCTGAGGTCCCACCAGTCTCCACTACATCACAGACAGTTGTTCCCTCACACTTAGCAGAATGTTCTCTGCTCTCAACAATGGGGGGATCATCTGTGGACTTAACCATTTCTTTCAGGGACGACTCCCTCAAATGGTGGTCTTGCCCTCCTACATTAATGAGATCTTCGCAGTTGGTTTTGCTCTCTTCAACTATGATGGGTGTTATTATAACAGATGGGTGAGAAGCAGTGGTCTGTTCAATGACCATCTTTGGTAACTCCAGGATAGTCTCCATCTTGTCATCTGCAGTTGGACGCATGTCAAGTCCATCCTCATGCTTCCTCACCGCGGCCACAAGGGCACGCAGTGAGGGTCCATCTAGTTTCCCTGGACCGCAGTAGAAAGTGTGGTTGCTCTCTGATTATCACTCATCTCTTGGTTGTCACGCATCCTTCTAAATGGTTCAAATCCATTTTCGTAGGGATACTCTCTGCGGGGACCATTCCTTCCTTGATATCCTGATCGACATCTATTGGCCCAGTGGCCGGGTCTGCCGCATTTTCTACAGATATTATCGGACCTGCGTCTGTTTTCTCCTCTTTCTGACTCCCTGTATCTGGCCCTGTATTTATTCTCGTCTGAACCTAGGGCTCTCATCATGTGTTCATCCTCATAAGCCTCAGTGGTAGTGACAAATCTTATTTTGTGTCCAATGTTGTTTTCAATTCTCTTAGCTTCACTGATCAACATGGCGTATGTAAAGTTCACCTTTTCCCATTCCGGAGTTGTCAATCTGATAGCCTTCTTTATCTCTGGGGACAAATTTTGCAATAGGTTGCTTTTTAAAGCTCCATGATTGCTGCTGCCTATGTTTTCCTCAGTCAGACCACTAATGCCCGAGTGTCTCAGGAAGGTCTCTGTGAATCTGTGCGCAAAGTCGCTAACATATTCATTAGATCGTTGAGTGCACTCAGTTATTTTTGACCAGTCTGTGGTTGCATTGGTCTCGCCCTGGATAAATTCACGGAGCGCATTCCAAGCGTCAGCTAAGTTCTGTTGATCCTCTCCTAGGCTGCTCTCAACCGCTTGTCTAACCTGTTCTGCTTCGGAGGTGTTGAGGACCGTACATAACATTGCTACTCCATCAAAGGGGTGAAGCTGATATATGTTTCGCACTCTGTTTATTTTTGACCATGCTCCCATGCCCATTTTCCTAGGATGTTCGAGATCCTTTGACCACTGACCTATTTCGTTTGGTCTTGCCATCTTGTGAGAGTACACAATCCTGCCATCTGCTCGCCTCGCCATGATAGGCCTTAGCTTTGTCCCTGTCGCTGCACTGGGACCTCCCAATTCGCCTTTGTGTTCTTTAGTGGCTTCCTGCAACTCTTTAAATGGGTAAAGAGTTCCTATGGTTGAGGACTGTTTAACACATGTGCTCACTCTGCCACCATTGTCCACGGACTCATTTGAATATTCTTCCTCAAGTTTTGCAATTTTGGCCTTTAGGAGATTTAGCTCCTTAGTCATTGACTGGACCTTATTTTCTTCCAGTGATAGTCGATTGATCACCTCATCCTTCTCTGTCCTTAATTTAAACAACTCTTCTTCAAAAGATTCCTTCTCTTTCTGAAAGTTGTGTTCAGCATCAATTCTACGCTTCTTAGTAGTCTGGCTTAAGATCACCACGGCTAATGCTAACTTATCTTTGCCTGATAAGCGCTGCATTTTTCCCCACGCACGTTTGGTGTCTTCCTCAGACCACAGACCATCGCTGCCTTGCACGATATGATACTTGGATTCAATTCGCTTTTCCACATCATTCGTTTTAAGTTGTGTGGAAATTATGTCCTGAACTGAATGTAGTACTTCTTCCTCGGAAACATCCGGTACAGCCCATCCACCCTTCTGTGTGGTCGGAATCTGGTGACTCTTTCTCATCTTAGCGATTCTAGGAAACAAGATTACTCACAGTTGTTTATTTTCCTCTCCTAGTTTTCCTTTTCACCTAAATGAAAATCCGTAGAACTTATCTTAACATCAGTTTCTCGTTGTGTTTCAAACACCAACCTCTTGCTGAGTTTCAAAGTCTACCCGTAACCGAAATAAATCTCTATGCTTCTCTATACAGCGTCTTCACAGTCAAGCCAAATTGCTATTTTATTTCCACAATGAAAGATAAAATGCTACACTCTGATCAACAATTGTAGTCAGCAGACCCTATTTGTCTCTTTGGACAACAAAACTTCTGTAACACCTTAGTTACAGTCCATTCGGCAGCTCTAAATCACGGCTTGTGATATTAGACTCCGAAAAAAAAAAAAATACATGTACAGGCTTTACAGCGTCTTCTACAATTGTTATCGAGTCTCACAGGCTTCTGACCTGTATTATTTGACTAGCGGTTACCCTTATTAACTAGAGAGACAAGTTTGGCACCAAAAAACACACAATGATACTGCTCCGGCTAATAGCAAATCACTGTGGGCCCAAATTATATTCAGTCCTTCCTTAATACCAAATTTTCCAGCTATATCTTTCTGATTCTTTATTCAGCGCATCAGAAATGTAATACTCACCGCTTAAGAGTTGTTGTCCACTCTCGGATGAGAAGATCCACTTCTGATGTCGTGAATCCGGGTCACGGCACCAACTGAAAGATTCCGGTGGATTTGGGTTTCACCACTGATTGAAGTATTCGCTATCTTTCCGATCCGGATCACGATGCTGGATGAAAGATTCTATTTCCCTTTAGTGGTTGTATGGAAAACTCAGGAAGAGACTTGAAAAGCCGTCTTGAAGAAGAATTCTTTAATTCTAAAGGTTGGTCCAAACGGTCGTGCAAAATAAACAACTGGAGAGTTTCACAAGAAATTGTATACAACAATCACAGGATAAGCATCCAAGATCATGTAGCGTAACATTCAAGTAAAAACTCTGGAGAAGCTATGGTGGTTCTCCATTCTTGTACCTGTTTGAGGGGGGAGTGGTTTCCCAGCTTAGGTGCAATTTGTGTGTGTGTGTTAGGTGAGGTATGTAAATGTGGCCGTTCGGTGGTCCACATTAACATGTGTGTGAATGGAGGATATAGCTGGATGTGGCTGGCAAGCAGCAGGGGTTGTCTGGAAAAGATGTGGAATGTCGATATCACCTTTGTTTCTATGGATCTAAGGACATAAGGGGCTTCAGGGGTGTGAACAGGAAGGTGTGAATGTGAAGGTGTGTTTCCAAAGCTATTGGAGTTCACCTTAGGAAAAGCTGAAAACCACTGAAATCTAACAACGGACATTCACCTGGTCACTACTGAGTGACAGCAAAGACAGCCAATCAGACCTCATATCTTCACTAACCCCCCACCGTCTCCCCCAGGAGCGCAGGAGTCAGTGTGAGGAGGTGCTCCTGAAGATCAGAGGAGTCATCAGCTTCACCTTCCAGATGAACGTCAAACGCTGCATCGTCAGGATCCGCTCTGACCTCAAGCCTGAGGTGTGTGTGTGTGTGTGTGTGTGTGTGTGTGTGTGTCTGTCTGTCTGTCTGTCTGTCTGTCTGTCTGTCTGTCTGTCTGTCTGTCTGTCTGTCTGTCTGTCTGTCTGTCTGTCTGTCTGTCTGTCTGTCTGTCTGTCTGTCTGTCTGTCTGTCTGTCTCTGTCTCTGTCTCTGTCTCTGTGTGTGTGTGTAGGGGGGTGTCACTGTCTCTCTCTCTCCCTCTCTCTCTGTCCCTCTCCCTCTCTTTCGCCCTCCCTCTCTCTCTTTGTCTCTCTCTCGCTTCTTCTCTCTGTCTCTCCCTCTCCCTCTGTGCCAGAGGAAGCAGTAGGTGACTGATGATGCGTTTCCTGTCAGGCTCTGGCGTCGGCCATCTCCTCCACTCAGGTGATGACGGCTCAGCAGGTGGTGAAGGGAGAGGACGGAGACGAGGTCAGTGCTGCTGCACTACTGTAGTACTGTAGTATTGTTGTACTGTAGCACTGTCGTATTGTTGTACTGTAGAACTGTCGTATTGTACTGTAGTACTGTCGTATTGTTGTACTGTAGTACTGTCGTATTGTACTGTAGTATTGTTGTACTGTAGTACTGTCGTATTGTACTGTCGTATTGTTGTACTGTAGTACTGTAGTGTTGTTCTATAGTACTGTAGTATTGTTGCACTGTAGTACTGTCATATTGTACTGTCGTATTGTTGTACTGTAGTACTGTCGTATTGTACTGTAGTATTGTTGTACTGTAGTACTGTCGTATTGTACTGTAGTATTGTAATATTGTTCTGTAGTACTGTTGTACTGTAGTACTGTAGTGTTGTACTGTAGTACTGTCATATTGTACTGTAGTACTGTAGTATTGTTGTACTGTAGTACTGTAGTATTGTTGTACTGTAGTATTGTTGTACTGTAGTACTGTCATATTGTACTGTAGTATTGTTGTACTGTAGTACTGTAGTGTTGTTCTATAGTACTGTAGTATTGTTGCACTGTAGTATTGTACTGTAGTATTGCTGTAGTGCAGTACTGTAGTATTGTTGTACTGTAGTGTTGTAGTAGTCTGTCTCCTCTTCTCTGATCCTGAGACCTTATGTCCCTCAGGTTCTGGTTCCTCTGGCTGGAGATGGTTCTGACCCGGTGGAGCAGAACCTGGTCCTGCCGGACTACCTGCCCGAGGACGACAGTCCATCCCAGGATCCAGACAAGGCTGTGAGCCGGGCCGGGACCGGCCAGGACGGGACCAGTTGGCTGGGAGCAGCCACCAACTTCCTGTCACGCTCCTTCTACTGGTGACCTTTAACCCTGGACTGGACTGGACTGGACTGGACTGGACTGGACCGGACTGGACCGGACTGGACTGGACTGGACTGGACTGGACTGGACTGGACTGGACTGGACCGGACTGGACTGGACTGGACTGGACCGGTCCCGACTGGACTGGATCACACTGGACACTGGACCAGAAGGAACCAGACTGGACTCTACCGGACTGGACTGGACTGGACTGGACCAGCTTGGACCAGACCAGATGAATCAAGCCAGACTAGACCAGTCCAGACCAGCCCAGTCCCCAGACCAGACTGCACCCCCCCCCTCCCCCACCCACACCAGAGTGTCTTAACGCACAGAAAGTGTCAACAAACTGTTTTTACCTTTTTATTATTTATTGCTCTGCAGAGGATCAGAGGCTGCAGGAACTGATCAGTGATCAATGAGGCTGGTGATCATCAGGTCACATGGAGCCACCATCAGTCTGACCTGTTGATGTGCAGCTGTCAATCATTCCCAACCCTACACACACACACACAAGCACACACTTACTTCATGGACCAGGAGAGGAGTGACTCTGCGCCTCCTCTCCTCAGTCAGTCTCTCCTCACTCTGTGTCTCCATCAGTTTCTCTCTGAACCAAAGAGATGTTTCTAGATGTTTCTCCATGGTGATTAAGCCCAAATGTTTCCATTAACTCCAAGTAGAGTGTGTTCCTGCTCCATCCCATAATAACCCTGGTACTATGTGGTCCTGCTCCATCCCATAATAACCCTGGTACCATGTGGTCCTGCTCCATCCCATAATAACCCTGGTACCATGTGGTCCTGCTCCATCCCATAATAACCCTGGTACCATGTGGTCCTGCTCCATCCCATAATAACCCTGGTACCATGTGGTCCTGCTCCATCCCATAATAACCCTGGTACCATGTGGTCCTGCTCCATCCCATAATAACCCTGGTACCATGTGGTCCTGCTCCATCCCATAATAACCCTGGTACCATGTGGTCCTGCTCCATCCCATAATAACCCTGGTACCATGTGGTCCTGCTCCATCCCATAATAACCCTGGTACCATGTGGTCCTGCTCCATCCCATAATAACCCTGGTACCATGTGGTCCTGCTCCATCCCATAATAACCCTGGTACCATGTGGTCCTGCTCCATCCCATAATAACCCTGGTACCATGTGGTCCTGCTCCATCCCATAATAACCCTGGTACCATGTGGTCCTGCTCCATCCCATAATAACCCTGGTACCATGTGGTCCTGCTCCATCCCATAATAACCCTGGTACCATGTGGTCCTGCTCCATCCCATAATAACCCTGGTACCATGTGGTCCTGCTCCATCCCATAATAACCCTGGTACCATGTGGTCCTGCTCCATCCCATAATAACCCTGGTACCATGTGGTCCTGCTCCATCCCATAATAACCCTGGTACCATGTGGTCCTGCTCCATCCCATAATAACCCTGGTACCATGTGGTCCTGCTCCATCCCATAATAACCCTGGTACCATGTGGTCCTGCTCCATCCCATAATAACCCTGGTACCATGTGGTCCTGCTCCATCCCATAATAACCCTGGTACCATGTGGTCCTGGTCCTCCACTCTGAGGAAGATGGACATCCAGAACATAGTTTTCTGTGTTTTCTATTTTTTTCTGAACAAAATGCTTCAATCAAACTTTTTTGACCAGCTCAGGAGAGGAGCTATGTTCCAGAGACATCTGAGATGAGCTGCTTATCCCAGGTTGATCCAGATGTTCAGGTTTTAATCATTTCTAGAGGAGGTGGAGAAGGAGAGTAGAGACTGTCTGGTGGGAAGGAGGTGCTGAGTTCTCCTGCTCCTCCAGAACATTGTCATCTCTGAGGATGTGCTCTGTGTATGAAGCAGGAGGAGACCAGCATCTTCAGACAATAAAGCTGCACAGCCTGAAGGACCAGACCGCTCCTGTGCTTTTAATTTGAAAAACACAACAGGGCTGCACGTCCGTTCTCTGGCGTTCCTGGACAGGGAGGCGCGCACGCACACATACTACTTAGAGCTGTAAAACTCGGATCCTTTGAAGGATTCGGATCCCTCTGAGTCACTCACTGAACTGATCCGGATCTGCGAGTCACTTGAGTCACTTGAGTCAGTATTACTAAATAGAAAGTAACGTGCCTTGTGATCGGAATGAATCACTTTTAAATAAAACTAAGGTTACAAACAAGAGAAATGTTTATTTAAACACACCAAAAATAATACAAAACTTAAACATAGGCATAACAGCAAAATCGCAAAATGCAACGGAGAATAAGAATAAATAAGTAAACAAACTATTGCTAATTATTAATGTTCCCGGATCACCACCAGATGTAATTATCTGTGCATTGCCCTAACACTACATTGTCTGAAAATTGCTTCTAAATCATGTAGTAGGCTACTTTCCCTGCGTTTCGAGCACAGACAAAAACATTAACATCACATGATGTCTTCCGTGGATAAAATAAAATCTTTCGTGGATAGGCACATATAAAACGAATTTATTGAACTCATGTGCGTGCATGCGCTGCGCCTGGTGTGACTCTGGATCCCCTCTCCTTACAGATCCGGGTGTGTTTAACCGGTGGATCCACTCATTATTGTCGGTTACGGTTAGGGACTCAGGATTCGCCGGATCCGCATGGATCCGGGTTAGTGTCGGTTAGCGGATCAGGACTCAGGATTCGCCGGATCCGTATTAATGCACCGGGATCTGTTACAGACCCGGGTGTGTTTAACCAGTGGATCCACTCATTATTGTCGGTTAGGACCCGGCGGATCCGGTTCAATGGAGACCTCGGATTCATGATTCATGAGTCATTTAAAGGATCCGGGTGATTAACCCGGATGAGTCCTGAACCGCCCAGCACTAATACTACCCCCCCCCCCCCCCCCCCCCCACACACACACACACATACTACTCCAGGTCCAGGAAGGAGTAGACCCCCCCACACACACACACATACTACTCCAGGTCCAGGAAGGAGTAGACCCCCCCCCCACACACACACACTCACATACACCTACACACATACTACTCCAGGTCCAGGAAGTAGACCCCCCCCCCCCACACACACACACACTACTCTCTCTCACACTCACAGACACACTATTGTCTCTCTCTCTCCCTCACTCAGAAACACGTACATACGGCTCCTCTCTCTTTATCTCTCTCACACACACACAAACTGCCCCTCTCTCTCACGCACACACACACACATTGTGCTCGTGTACTAGGTGAGATGAGTCCCAAGCCTGGTCCAGGTCCTGGAGGAGGAGCTGAACAGATCAGGTTTCAGACAATGAGTCACTGCGGTTTTATTGTGAAGGCGGGACCGGAAGCAGCGTGATTTTATTGTGTAGCCTCAGAGCTCAGGTCCAGTGTGAGCGGGTCGACCAAGTCCAGGACCATGTCTCCTCTGCTGCTCCTGCTCCTCGGCCTCCTCCTGCTGCTCTGCGGCCTCCGCAGCCGCAACAGGTCGGTCCTCCTCCTCTCCTCCACTCCTCCTCCTGTCCCCCTGCCCCCCTATCCTCCTCCTGTCCTCCTCTTCCCAGCAGCTCTCCTGCTTCTACTCGACTCTCCTTCCTTCGTCACTGATAATCGATCAGTGTGTGTGATCAGCTGATCGCAGCAGGAGCTGAGTTCAAACAGGACAACAAGAAGAAGCGACGCCTCAGCGTCTGAGCCCAAGTAGAAATAAGAAAAACTTTTTGCGCAACATCTGAGGAACTTTCACTTTCATGTCTGAGGTCTCACATGTTTCAGATTACCAGGTCTCTTTTATGTCCAGGTCTCAGAGTTTCATGTCTCAGGTGTGTCCAGGACTCAGATGTCCAGGTCTCAGGTGTTCAGTTCCCAGATATTCTGGTCTCAGGTGTTCAGGTCTCAGGTGTTCAGGTCTCAGGTTGTTTTCATGTTTGACTGGTGGAGCCTATCTGGGGTGGGGGGTTTCCACTGGTCCAGATAAACGTCTCTTCTTTCTCTTCACTGGGATTTTCCACTCTTTATCAGTAATGAGTGTTCCAGCTGTGTTTGAGTCACACACACACACAAAGCCAACAATAGAACAGACTATTCATTCATTCATCAGGGACATTTCTAAATATCTGGGAGTGATCTGTCATGAGGGTGACAATCAGCTTCAGGCTGTTGTCAGACGTTATGAGATCAGCTCCCAGTCCCAGTTGACCTGGACCAGGTGAGCTCTATGTGCGCTGAGGTTAGGTGGAGGAGGAGGAGGGAGGGGGTTGGGGGGGGGGACATGCTCTGTCCTGTCCTGGCTGCTCCAGTCAGGACAGGCCTGAGGACTCGTCTCTGCAGGTTGTTCTCCAGGGAACAGCCAGAACTCTGATCCAGCAGGTGAATGAGTGTCAGGAGTAGATGAACAGAGGTTAACGTTCAACCTTCAGCTGGGTCTGAAGGAGTGGGACTGTCCTCCATCCTGAGGACAGTCAGATCTGCTCTGCTTGTCCTCATCAGCTTCCTGCTGGTTCCTGCTCAAAGCGTTGTAAGATGTCCCTGTGTTTCGGATATTTAGCAAAGAATACATTTGATGAAATTGATTGACAGCCTTGAAATAATTATTTTAATTACTGTTAGCAATAGTAATGGCTACAACTGCTGGTAGCAGGTGATAAATAAAACAATGAATGCATGTATGTCATATTCACATATCTAGTTATAATTATTGTCTGTATTGATCGCTGATTATTGGCATTGTTTACATATTAATAAAGAAATTACAGAGAGATAATGTATATAAAAAATCTTTTCGCCCATTTATTCACTTTATACACTAAAATGCAGCACAAAGTACTTTACTGGATAAAACTCCTAAATAAGAGAAGCTAAAACAATGAATGAAACAGGTCAGTAAGTGACAATAATAACCAATAGCAATAATAGTAACAATAATAATAATAGTAATAATAAAGATTTAGATGACGACTTAATAAAATAATTCAAACCAGAATTCAAAAGTTAAGATAACAATTAAAATGATACAAGAGATTAAATAAATGAATTTAAAAAACAAATCATATTTATTTTTGTTTACATAGATTATCCGATGATCAGTTAGTCAAGCAACTGGACTTCTTCTGGGGTTTGAAGACGTTTCGTCCTTCATTCGAAGGGCTTCTTCAGTTCTGGTTGGTTGGGGAAAAGGCCAGGATTTAAATCCCTCTGGATGTGGGTGGGACTGTGGATGTGGACCATTCCCCTCGTTATGTGACAATAGGGCACGTGCTCCATTAACACATTAATACCTGTGGCAGTGAATGGTCACATGAGTGGGCCATTAACACCTGTGGCAGTGAAGGAGCCACACCCCCTTATCATGTGACAAGATGGGGCCATGAACATGTTAATGTGTTGATAGTCGGCTCCTCCACTTATCAACTAGTGTCAGTGTGTGAAAGACTGGGGTTGAATGGGTCCTCATGATCACAGGGTCCAGAGGGTGTTCACTGCTGTGATGTAGATGAGCAGTTGAACTTCCTGGGGTGGGATCTCAAGGCTCAAGGTTTAGTCTAGTCTGGTCTGGTCTGGTCAGGTCTGGTCTGGTCTGGTCTGGTCTGATCTAATCTGGACTGGACTGGTCTAGTCTAGTCTAGTTTGATCTGGTCTGGTTTAGTCTAGTCTTGTCTAGTCTAGTCTGGTTTGATCTGGTCTGGTTTAGTCTGGTCTGGTCTGGTCTGGTCTGATCTAGTCTAGTCTAGTCTAGTCTAGTCTGGTTTGATCTGGTCTGGTCTAGTCTAGTCTAGTCTGGTTTGATCTGGTCTGGTCTAGTCTAGTCTAGTCTGGTTTGATCTGGTCTGGTCTGGTCTAGTCTAGTGTATTTCCATCTGATCTGATCTGATCGGTACTGGTCTAGTCTAGTCTAGTCTAGTCTAGTCTAGTGTATTCTAGTCTGGTCTGATCTGATGTGGTTTGATCTGGTCTTGTCTAGTCTAGTCTAGTCTATTCTGGTCTGATCTGATCTCATCTCATCTGGTCTGATCTGATCTGGTTTGATCTGGTCTGGTTTAGTATGGTCCAGGGGTAGGCATCCTGTTGTGGCTGCAGGTGTTTGTTCCAACCTGTCCATAACACAGACAGACCAACCAACTGTGTGAAGACTCAGATCAGCTGATTGAATCAGCCAGGTCAGGTGTGCTGCCTGGTTAGAACAAACACCTGCAGCCATAGCGGCTCTTTGTGGAACAGGTTGCTTAGCCCTGTTCTGGTCTAGTCTAGTGTAGTCTGGTTTGGTTTGATCTGGTCTGGTTTAGTCTAATCTGTTCTAGTCTGGTCTTCAGAGGTTCCTCAGGGCGTCAAGCCACATTCTGATGCTTGTCTCCTGCAGGAGAGACAACGAGCCGCCGCTCATCAACGGCTGGATCCCGTTCATAGGGAAAGCTCTGGAGTTCGGCAGAGACGCTGGCTCGTTTCTTGAAGAACAGAGGAAGAAGTTTGGAGACATCTTCACCGTCCACATCGCAGGTTAGTAATGTGTCCTCTCTGGTTGATTTCCTCTGTCTGCTGTCTCTTTAACATGGAGGAGCCACAGAGATCAGAGTCAGATACCTTCAGACACATTCATACTGTTGGTCGTACGTTCAAGTCTCTTAAAGTAACTGCAGTTCCTCCAGACACCTCTAGATGGCCCCAAAAGCTCTCAGATATGTTTCAATGCCTTCAGGTACCTTTACATACTTCAAATACCATTAGATACCTCCAAGTATCTGCAGATACCTGCAGATACCTCCTGGTACCTTAAGACCCCTGAGACCCCATGCAGATCATCTTCTTAGGTTTTCAGGAATTAAGGACGACACTGTTCACGTAAAGGTGCTTCCACGTAGACCACGGCAAGGCGGCTAGGTTGCTAAGCTACCAGTAACAACATTTAGCAGTTGGTTTGAGCGCGATCTTGTGAGACGGTGTATTAAGTCCTGGCTATAGTGCTATTAAGGAGACAAGGAGACAAGCAGCACAGAAAAGGAGGATGTGGGTCCACCCAGTTCTGATGGGAAGGCAGGAACTGGGGGGATATAGACCGGGTCCAGGAGCTACAGCTCCGTAAGGACCGCTCTGAGAGCTACCTCAGGCTGGTCCGGGAGCTACAGCTCCATAAGGAACGCTCTGAGAGCTACCTCAGGCTGGTCCGGGAGCTACAGCTCCGTAAGGAACGCTCTGAGAGCTACCTCAGGCTGGTCCGGGAGCTACAGCTCCATAAGGACCGCTCTGAGAGCTACCTCAGGCTGGTCCGGGAGCTACAGCTCCATAAGGACCGCTCTGAGAGCTACCTCAGGCTGGTCCGGGAGCTACAGCTCCATAAGGACCGCTCTGAGAGCTACCTCAGGCTGGTCCGGGAGCTACAGCTCCATAAGGAACGCTCTGAGAGCTACCTCAGGCTGGTCCGGGAGCTACAGCTCCATAAGGACCGCTCTGAGAGCTACCTCAGGCTGGTCCGGGAGCTACAGCTCCGTAAGGACCGCTCTGAGAGCTACCTCAGGCTGGTCCGGGAGCTACAGCTCCGTAAGGAACGCTCTGAGAGCTACCTCAGGCTGGTCTGGGAGCTACAGCTCCATAACGGCCGTTTTGAGGTCTACTTAGGCTAAGCAGGGAGGAGTTTAACCGCCTGCCCGGTAAACCTTGTGTCCCAGAGATCGGGAAACTTGATTAGCTGCCCCTCCATAGTTCTGGAGTCCTCTGGAAGTCGTGACCCAACAACCTCTCTCCTGTCCTTGCCGCGGTCTATGTGGAAGCACCTTAATTTCTACCAGATATGAGTTAACAAAAACAGACTAACGCTAGCGTAGCTAATAAAGTTTCTCTCAGGTTCTTCTCAGGTTCTGGTTGGATGTTTCTTCACCTGGTCCAGAGCTGAAGATGAGATACAGGGCTAGTGAGGTGTGACCCTGCAGGTGAACTCTGCAGCTTGTTGATGACCACTCAGGTGTGTGTGTCCTGCAGGTAAATACATGACCTTCATCATGGACCCCCTCATGTACCCCAGCATCATCAAACATGGCCGCCAGCTGGACTTCCACGAGCTGTCAGACATGTTGGTCCCTGTGGTGTTTGGGTACCCCCCCCTGAGGGGGAGTCCAGGTCTGAGCCAGCAGATCCAGCGCTCCTTCCAGCTGTTGCAGGGCGACCACCTGGGCCCGCTGACAGAGAGCATGATGGGAAACCTGCTGCTGCTGCTGCGCCAGGACCACCTGGGGGAGGCCTGGGGGGGCGGGGGGGATCAGAGGAGCCGGGACCACCTGGGAGGGGCCTGGGGGGGCAGGGTGGATCAGAGGAGCCAGGACCACCTGGGAGGGGCCGGGGGGGGGTGGAAGAGCGCTGATCTGCTGGACTTCTGCAGCTCGCTGATGTTCGAGGCTACCTTCCTCACCATCTACGGCCAGCCGCCATCGGGCCGGCGCCACAGCGACACGGAGCGCCTGAGGAGCCACTTCCTGCGCTTTGACGCCATGTTCCCGCTGCTCATCGCCAAGGTGCCCATCGAGCTGCTGCGCCAGGCCAAGACCAGCCGCCAGAGCATGATCCGCTACTTCCTGCCACACAGGATGTCCAGCTGGTCACACACATCCCAGTTCATCAGGACGAGGGCGGAGCTTCTGGACCAGTACGAGGCGCTGAAGGACGCTGACAAAGCAGGTAGGTTCACATGGGAGGAGACACACCAGAGAGGTCTGGAGAACAAACAGGTCTGAGCCTGGTCACTGCACCTCCAGGCCTCCACTCTACTGGCCACTGGTTGGCTACTGGTTGGCTGCTGGTTGGCTGCTGGTTGGCTACTGGTTGGCTCCTGATTGGCTGCTGACTGGAAGCTGTTCTGCTGTGTGCTCAGAACCCAGCAGGACTCTGGTCTCGGGGCCCGTTTCAGGTAGCAGGCTCAACAAAGTCCGACTATGTTCCTGGAGTGAGGCTTGACACAGCCTGAGCTAAGAATCTCGAGCTCAGAACACCGGCTTTCCATTAGTTCAGTCAAGTCCAACTATGTCCAGCTCCAGCTAAGAGCGTGAGCCGCGACTACTAAGAGCCATCATCAGTGGATCCTGATACATGGATCCAGCACGGCAGGCAGCAGGAGGAGAGCTCCACGTCCTCCACTCTGCTGCAGGTGGAGGTGCTACTGCCTCCTACAGGGACTCTGAGCCAGTATCTAGTGGAACAGCTGCAGGTCAGAGCAGAGGGAGGAGATCGCTGCTCCACTCAATGTAAGTTTAAACATATTTTATTCATGTGTGCAAACGGTTGTAATGTCATCAGGTGAAAACTTGTGGAACGATATTAAAGCTCAAATGTATTTTACTGCAACCCCACTGGTGAAAAACGACGTGGAAGCAGCTGAAAATACATATAAAAACATGGTTCAAACAGGTGAGACTTCAGCAGAGTAGTGTCATGGAGTTACCTGATTTAAACAATGTAATGTGATTACATTATCTTTATCTTCTTTGTTCACAGAAATATTCATTTCCCTTCATGGATTCTTCTTTTGTCCCAACAGATTCTGATGGCGTTCTTCATCTGGTTGAACCTGCCACTGCCACTGTTAGTAGCCAGGACTGTGTATTATGCTACGAAGTAGTTTAAAGTCTACTGAAGAATAACACTGATACTCACAGGATGAGGATGAAGAGGATGAAGAGGATGATGAGGCCACGTTATCTGCTGCCACAGAGAGGGAGCCTGAGGGTCCTACAGAGGTAACATCTGGAGGTAACATCTGGAGGTGGCACTGATAGTGTCTTAACATTCTGAACATTATAGAGTGACATTTAGCTCAGACAGTTATTAACAGATATTCTTTTCCTCTTTCACAGAGCCTGGCTGGGCAGCAGGACGAGGGACAATTGTGATAGGAACAATGCAAAAACAATAAAATAACCACTGCTTTTGTATTTGTAGGAAATAAAGAAGTCCAAACAAAATTAACTGAATTGTCTTTGTTTGACTGCGATGGATAGATAGATGGATAGATGGATAGATGGATAGATGGATAGATGGATAGATAGATGGGTGGATAGATGGATAGATGGATAGATAGATAGATAGATAGATAGATGGATAGACCCTTGAAAAGACTGAACCACATACAGTTGTCTTGCTGTTTTCAGCTTCACTGATGTTGTACAGAAAAATAAACGGAGCCAACACAAAGCTCAGACAGAAGTCCCTCCACGGTGGGTGATACTGTGGATTCCACAGTGGATGACGTTGTTTAATGTACTGTAAGGATTGTGCTGTGAAGCGGTACCTTCCTAAAGGAAACAGTCAGGAAAGGAAACGATCTCTAAACAGGGTGTGTAGATGATCTCCTGGTGTAGGAGCAGCTCCCTCCAGAGGACTACTGCCTCTAACTCCACTGGATCAGTGATGAACGGATGAGCCAGGGTCTAAAAACTGAGTTAACCGTGATGGAAACTCTCCAAACTCCAGAAACTCGCTCGGACTCGATGAATGAAGCTATGTTTGTGACGTCAGGGGAGGAGACAGCTCGGCCTTTCTTCAACAGAGCCTGCTCCCCACCAGGTTTGGTTCACAGACTGAGCTGCCACAGTAACTTATTTCAAGCTTAGTTTAGTTCCCTTTGTGAAATGGGTTTCAGTTACTCCTCTTATCGGGCTCAAGATAGCTCCCTTCCTGAAACGGAAAATTCAGAGTTCCCGTCATTTACGGCTCAACTTGCGCTAAGCCTGCTTCTTGAAACGGGCCCCTGGTCTCCATCTCATTTCCTAACAAAGTTGTTTACAAATAAACACAAACAAGGATCGTTCTCAGGCCTAGAGATGTTGACCAGCCTGACCCCAACAACAGGAAACACAAACACACACAGTTCTGTCTGTCTGTCTGTCTGTCTGTCTGTCTGTCTGTCTGTCTGTCAGATGGATAGATAGATAGACGGACAGCTTTACACTGTTACATATAACATGACTGTGTCAATTGTCAAAATGTGAACAAATATAAATAAATAAATTATTTTGTAACTGAATGTTTCCGTTAGTCTCCTCATAAACGTGTGTGTGTGTGTGTGTGTGTGTGTGTGTGTGTGTGTGTGCGCGCAGCCCATCACTTTGCCATCCTGTGGGCGTCGGTGGCCAACACCGTCCCTGCCTGCTTCTGGGCTGTGTACTTCCTGCTGAGCCACCAGGGGGCGCTGCAGCGTGTCCTGCAGGAGATCCAGGAGGTGCTGCAGGTGGGGGGGGGGGGCGTCCAGCAGCCAGCTGGACCTCCTGCTGAGACCAGAACAGCTGGACCAGCTGCTGCACCTCGGTAAGGCACCTCTGGTCATCTCCAGCTCAGCTCCACCAGTAAAGTCTTCAAACGCACTGTGTGTGTGTGTGTGTGTGTGTGTGTGTGTGTGTGTGTGTCATCAGTCTGTTTGAACCTCTAATCTGTCATTAAAGCTGAATACATGATGTTATTCTATCAGGATCAGTCTGGGCTTTAGTCTGGACTCAGCACTGGTACTGCTCTACCACACCACAGCCTCAGTTAACCTGCTTAACCCGAACAAACATCCTGAGTCTGGACAACAATAACAATGATTAAGTTATCCAACAATAAAACATAAACTGTAAATACATTTTACATGTTTACATGTTTACATGTTTTTCAATGCAAAAGCATGGGGACTTCATGACATTAAAGGTTAGAATCTGAACAGATGTCTGAGGATCTGATGGCAGTAGTTTGCTGATGCAGGTGAATAAACTAGTTCTAGGACATCACAGTATCCAGAGGCAGGCATCACGTCACGTCACGTCACCTCACGTCACATCCAATGTTCAGTTAGTCAAGCAACTGGACTTCTTCTGGGGTTTGAAGACGTTTCGTCCTTCATCCGAAGGGCTTCTTCATTTCATGAACTGCCATTGTGGGTTAAAAAGCAAGTGTGTGAATCAGATTTTCCTGCTAACAGTCCTTGAGTGTGGCTCTGGTGTGGCTGTGTTAGTGGGTATCCAGTCACTGCTAGAAGGCCTTAATGTTCCCAGCTCAGGATGCTGTCTGTCACCTCACAGTGGACAGACGCATGCATTGTTGACTCTGAAGGCCTCGGAGAGACTTCATACAACCTGACAACATAAGCTAGTCCCATTCTGTTTGACTAAATGAATAATAAATAAAGAAATGAATTCTATATATATATTCATAAAAAATGAAGTTAACTTTCATCTTGTGTCTGGTCATGTTAGGCCTGCAGACAGGGCCTTGCTGGCCTGACGGCCCACCACCGCATGTATCTAATGTTTCTGATCCTCTCTAACTTCCTGTAGATCTACAGTGTCTTTAGGACCTCTCAGCATAACAGGAGTGTGTGTGTGTGTGTGTGTGTGTGTGTGTGTGTGTGTGTGTGTGTGTGTGTGTGTGTGTGTCTAGACAGCAGCATCAGGGAGACTCTGCGTCTGTCCTCGGCCTCCATGAACGTCCGCGTGGCTCAGCAGGACTTCCTGCTGCAGCTGCCTGGACGCTGCTCCGCCGTCAGGAAGGGAGACATCATCGCCCTGTACCCCCAGAGCCTGCACCTGGACCCCGAGGTCTACCCGGAGCCTCAGGTCAGAGCCCGCACCTGCTCCCCTGCTCACCTGCTCACCTGCTCACCCCTGGTCACCTCTGACCACCTGGTCACCTCTGACCACCTCTGACCACCTCTGACCACCTGGTCACCTCTGACCACCTCTGACCACCTGACCACCTCTGACCACCTCTGACCACCTGACCACCTCTGACCACCTGACCACCTCTGACCACCTGGTCACCTCTGACCACCTCTGACCACCTCTGACCACCTGGTCACCTCTGACCACCTGGTCACCTCTGACCACCTCTGACCACCTCTGACCACCTGGTCACCTCTGACCACCTCTGACCACCTCTGACCACCTCTGACCACCTGGTCACCTCTGACCACCTCTGACCACCTCTGACCACCTCTGACCACCTGACCACCTCTGACCACCTCTGACCACCTGACCACCTCTGACCACCTCTGACCACCTCTGACCACCTCTGACCACCTGGTCACCTCTGACCACCTCTGACCACCTGGTCACCTCTGACCACCTGGTCACCTCTGACCACCTCTGACCACCTCTGACCACCT
>CM055197.1:40000-270000 GCA_029224185.1 Karalla daura | reverse complement strand
TGTTCTCACCATTATCTCGGGCTCCTCCCCCTCCAGGATCTCCTGACTCTCTGTGCTGTCGATCTCCTCGATGCTCATTGTCTCTGTCGTTCCCATGGTGACTACCACCATCACCATCACGATCATCTTCATCTTCATCACCAGGAGCAGGAAGCTCTGCCCCCTGATGACCATGTTGATGCTGGAGCAGGTCGAGGTGGATAAAGGTTCAGGTTCTGCTCAATTATCTCACGAGCTCATGATCCTCCTGCTGCTCCTTCTGGGCTCGTTGTCCTTTCCAAGTTCCTCCACTGAGCTCCTCCTCTGCCTCCTCTTCCTTTGTCTTGCGTTTTCCTCCGCTTCTTCTCTTCCTCTTCTCTCAGCAGCAGCCTCTGAGTGTTTGCTTCAGAGCGCCTGAGGAACCTCTCTCTCTCAGTGGGAGGTGTCCTGCTTCTCCTCCCCCTGCTCCTCCTCTTCCTCCTCTTGTTCTTCACTTTACACTTCTTCTCTTCTTCTCAGCAGCATTTCCTCCTCTGATCTTCACTGTGGTGGACTCAGCTTTGCTCTGTGGCTTTTTATCTCCCTCGTCCTGTCTGACCCCCCCCCCCCCTCCTCCACCCCCACCCATCAGTCTGTCGCTCTCTTTATCTCCCATCACTCGTCTTGCTTTACCTCCACACCCCCCCCTCTCCCCCTCATCTGACTGGGCTGTGAAAACTGCAGGATTCTGTGTGTGTGTGTGTGTGTGTGTGTGTGTGTGTGTGTGTGTGTGTGTGTGAGTTATTGCAGTGGTTCAGTGGACACACGCACACACACACACACTCTCACACCCTGTCAGATAAGGTGGGCGTGGCCTTCACGCTGACAGGTCGGATGTCAACGTCCATGAGATCAAACCGTTTCCTCCGAATCTGACTGAAGCTGATAGACACACACACACACACACACACACACACACACACACGCACACACACACACACACACCCCTGACATACATGGTGCATTATTACATCAGTCACCTGCAGCTGATGTAAGCTGTTTTCACCCTGAGCAGATGAAACATTCTGGTCAGTTCATGTGATGCATGACACTGTGCTAAATAAATAAATATTAATGTATTAATATTAATATTAATTTTCTTACAAAACATTCCACTCAGTTCTCTCACCTTCTGGTCATTTGACATAAAAATGTCAAATTCACCTTTAATAACCTTGAATAACCTTGAATAACTTTGAATAACCTTGAATAACCTTTAATAACTCATTGGTCTCCCACAAGCACCACTGACCCGGCCCTGTATTACATCAGTAATAAGTATGGATGTGTAACCCTTACCTCAGCTGAATCAAATTAACAAACTGTAAGCGGTCACATAAACATCGCTCTCGTTAGGCTCAGTTAGGAGGATAATAAAACAAAACAAGCCGACAGAAATATAAGAATTTAAATATCTGGTTCTCAGTGTGGAATGTTCCAGCTCCTCCCGGAGCATCTCTCTCTCTCTCTCTCTCTCTCGCTCTCTCGCTCTCTCTCTCTCTCACTCTCTCTCTCTCACTGTCTCTCTCTCTCTCTCTCACTGTCTCTCTCTCTCTCGCTCTCTCTCTCTCTCTCACTCTCTCTCTCACTCTCTCTCTCGCTCTCTCTCTCTCTCAGTCTCTCTCTCGCTCTCTCTCTCTCTCTCGCTCTCTCGCTCTCTCTCGCTCTCTCTCTCTCTCTCTCTCTCGCTCTCTCTCTCTCTCTCGCTCTCTCTCTCTCTCGCTCTCTCTCTCTCACTCTCTCTCTCGCTCTCTCTCTCTCTCTCTCTCGCTCTCTCTCTCTCTCTCTCTCTCACTCTCTCTCGCTCTCTCTCTCTCTCTCGCTCTCTCTCTCGCTCTCTCTCTCTCACTCTCTCTCTCTCACTCTCTCTGTCTCTCTCTCTGTGGGGGGTGCAGTCGTATGTGTGGAGGGTGTAGAGTAGGGGTCTCAGCACTCAACCCCGGGGGGAGCCAGTGTTAATCGTTACTTCATAACGATTGGTGTCAGTGCTACTGGACGGTAATCGTTTCGGCTGCTGCTGCTGGTCTTCTTTGGGAGTGGAACGATGGTTGAGGACAGACAGTGAGGGACGGCAGCCTGAGACAGAGACTGGTCGAAGATCCTGGTGAAAACCCCAGCCAGTTGATCTGCGCAGTCCAGTAGCATCTGTCCCGAGATGCCGTCAGGTCCCACAGCTTTCCTGGGGTTCACTGCCCTCAGCGTGCGCCTCACCTCGCGCTCCTCCACTGTGAAGATGGGGCCGCTGCAGGCTGGTAGGTGTAGCATGGCTGTGTCCTGTGATGCTACCTCGAAGGTGGCGAAGGAGTGGTTCAGCTTCTCTGCCAGTGAGGTGTCACCAGCATCAGCTGAAGTGCTGCTGGGTCTGTAGTTGGTGATGTGCTGGACGCCCTGCCACACGTGCCTGGAGTTGTTGCTCTGGAAGCAGTCCTCGGTCCTCCTCTTGTAGACAGCCTTGGCCTCTCTGATACCTCTTTTCAGGTTGGCTGTGGCAGCGCTGTACAGTTCCCCATCACCACACCTGAAGGCGGTGTTCCTCCCCCGGAGCAGGCACTGCACATCTTTTGTCATCCACAGCTTCCTGTTTGGATAGACGCGGATGCATTTATCTACAGTGACGTTGCTCATGCAGTAGTTGATGTAACTCAGGACAGCTGTTGTGTAATGCTCCAAATCTTGGTGTTCGTATAGCTGTCCAAGTGCCAAGTGTCCAAGTGCCAAGTTCACATTAGCATCCGGTGGGATATATACAGCCGAGGGCCTACACTTAACAGATACATACTCCAGGCCTGGAGAGCAGTGACTGCTTATAGTGCTGGTGCACCAGCTGTTGTTCAGATAAATGCCAAGCCCCCCTCCTCTGCTTTTACCCTGGTGTGCTGTACGGCCTGCTAGCTTGATAGCTGTATCCAGAATGGATGAGTGAAGCCAGGTCTCTGTGCTGAGCAGAATGCAGCTGTCCCACACATTTCTGTTAGTTGCAATCTGTAGATTCATCTCATCCATCAGCAGCCTCCGTAGCCTCACCAGTAACTTTTGCCTCCTCTCCCTTCGCTGCTTCCGTCTCCTTCCTGCTGGGGTGGTAATCTACGGAGAGCTGGGGGGCTGTAACGGCCTGCTCGTGTGGTAAAAAATTGTAAAGAATATCATGGTAAAGGATGAATGGAGAACATTTAGATATGGGACAAATAGTGAGGTCAAGCGATACAGAGATAAACTGTACAATGTCCTCAGAAAGGAAAAAACACGTGACCTGATCAGCCTGGAACCTGCAGATCTGGCTCAGATCTGGCACAGAGTTCCAGGATGCCTGACCGTCTATGTGTGTCTATGTGTGTGCCTCCTAGAGTGTTTGGTGTGTGTGTGTCACACACGAACATAAGGGTATAAAAGATCATGTCAGGTCAGGAGCTTTGGGATGGGGGAGTAGGAATTGCTGTAGATACTTTGTGTCAGGTGAGTGTTGGTGGGACTGCTGGAGTCCTGACCATATCAGAATAAACTCCCCAGACAGCTGAGTTCTGTGTCCTGACTGACTTCATTTGTAGAACTTCTGTTTTCTACAGTAGAATTGGTGACCCCGACGTGATGCCTGGGGCCTGCTGACTGGGGCGGCTGCGTGACGCACAGGATGTCAATCATCCAAACAAAGCACTGAAAGAGAGAGCGCTGAACCGCGGTCTGTAGATGGCAGCCGCACTTCTATGAATAAAACAGATGTTTAAAGGACAAACGTTAAATATGTAGCCTGTAAATATATTATTTATGTCCATATAACATAACTGAATTTGACTGGATAAGCTGAAATATCTCTAGCTGAACGGAAGTAATTTTATTTAGTTGGGTCAATTCACATTAGACGACCAGTTCGACGACCTTAACAGGTTTGCATTTAACTTACATACCAGTTGTCAAGAAAAGTGAAATTAAAACCCGTTTTTCCAGTGCATAACAAGTTATGAATGAAAAATATCTGTCAGAGGCAAGAGATTTAAATCAAATATTTTTGGTACATATTTGAATCGTCGCCCCCTACAGGTGAGCTCAGTCATCACACTGACTGCAGCTCAGCATGTTAATCCCTGTGGAGCTGCAGGTGCCTCAAGAGGAGCAGCTCTAAGTCCTGCTAAGAGGATCTGACTCTTCTCTCTCTCTCTCTCTCTCTCTCCCTCTCTCTCACACACACACACATACACACACTTGGTCAGTAAGCTGAGCTCTGGACCGAGTGTTGTCTGAAGCAGTCATTGTGAGGAACGGAGGCATGATGGGAGCTGACAGAGACCTGAAACACACCTGACCCCAGAACCTGAGAGAGAGCACGGTAACAAGCCACCCACAGCTCTGTGTGTGTGTGTGTATGTGTGTGTGTTGCACTCTCTGCATCTCACTTTTGTGTATGCCTCTGTGTGTGTGTGTGTGTGTGTGTGTGTGTGTCTGTGTGTGTGTGTGTCTGTGTGTGTGTCTGTGTGTGTGTGTGTGTGTGTGTCTGTGTGTGTGTGTGTGTGCGTGTGTGTGTGTGTGTGTGTGTGTGTGTGTCTGTGTGTGTGTGTGTGTGTGTTAGGTGTTATGGATCCTGTGGATCCGTCTCCTCTGCACCGTTTTGTGGTGGCAAAGCGTTCGATCACCTCCATCTTTGATCAGCTGCTGGACTTTGTGAAGGATGGCTCAGCCTTCGTAAACGGTCTCACACACACACACACACATACACACACACACACAGGCTATGAGAGGATTAATGGTTCAGGGCACATAAACTGGTGTGTGTGACCAGTTATTTGACTTGATGTTTGGTGGCAAAGTTACAGTTACAGTTAATTACAGTTAATTGAAGTTAATGACAATTAATTAGACTACAACTAAATAGTCCACAGCCCACAGAGCAAGTGCAAATGTATAGGGTCAGGGTTAGGGTTGGGGGGGGTTCTGGGTCCAGGTGGGATCAGCAGAGATGGTGGTGCCCGGGCAGCTGATGGTAGAGATGGTTTCCTCATGTGGAGCAGTTCTAAGGAGGAGGCGTGGTCTTGCTGATGACCTCTTCAGTGACAGGTTGCACCCCCCCCCCCATCAGAGGTTTGCTGTGCAGAGGACCTGGACCAGGTGGCTGTGGAGGAGCAGGTGGTGGAGCTGGAGTCCTGCTGCTCCAAGCTGTCACTGATCAGAGACGTCATCGTCAGGAGACACATGAAGGTGGCCTTCTTCGGGAGGTACGTCTGCTCCTGCCGTTCATCCTCCTCCTTCTCCTGCTCCTCCCTCCTCAGCTGTGACACCTCCTGATCGTGGCTCCTCCACCAGGACCAGTAATGGGAAGAGCACTGTGATCAACGCCATGTTACGTGACCGGGTGCTTCCTACTGGGATGGGTCACACCACCAACTGTTTCCTGCGTGTGGAGGGGACAGACGGCGAGGAGGCGTTCCTGCTGGCAGAGGGCGAGGAGGAGCGGAGGAGCATCAGCGTAAGGACACGCAGCTGACACGCAGCTCCTTAATGTGACTGTAAGGTGGTAACTGAGGCTCCGCCCCCTCAGACGGTCAATCAGCTGGCCCACGCACTGCACATGGACCCAGCGCTGGATGCAGGAAGTCTGGTCCAGATCTTCTGGCCCAAGAGCCGCTGTGCTCTGCTCCGGGATGACCTGGTACTGATGGACAGGTAACACCTCTCAACTGTCCCTGACCCATGACCCCTGAACTATGACCTCTAAAGGCTTGGGTATACTTCGGCGAACACTTCACAAACATCGCGGCAGTGATGCCCACTTCCACAACGTTTCTGTAATGTCCTGCGGCACCACAGGGGGCGCTAGAGGTCTGTACACAGTCCTGCCCCTGGCCACAAGATGAAGAAGCAGCAGGAGCATCAACAGTCCACTGCTTCACTCATCTTAACATGGTGTTGGGACTTTATGTCAACCAATACAGTAAACTATTTGGACGATCCAGTCATCAAGCTAGGACCGACTCAAAGTAGGGTCCCCTTTAAGTTGGAGATGAGACAGCTGTGCAGCTCACTCAGGGTGCCAACTACTGGGACCTAGGAGGTAAACCTAGATTATTAGCTTATTATTTATTATTATTATTAATTATGAATCGGGGCACCACCCTGTAAAACAGGGACCAATAATCTGGTTAACCAATTAGCCTAGCAAATCACATCAGTCAAATTACGAATTACCTCTAGTCTTTCTGAAGGAGGCGAGATCCAAGCACTGACCTGGATTTAGCAACTGTTGTGCAGGTTCAATAACTACACACTTCTTAGTACAACAATCACACTTTAATGGCACAACAATTTTACAATTAGTGCATTAAGGTTATCATCGACCATTTACTATTCTAACGAGAAACATGCATTCATGACTAAACAGACTGAACAAACAATAAACAACCATGCATCTGTGTGTGTGTGTGTGTGTGTGTGTGTGTGTGTGTGTGTGTGTGTGTGTGTGCGCGCACGGGTGTGTCCGTGTATAGGTGAGTGGGGGTGTGCATGGGCACGCGTGTGTATGTGCGTATGTATGTGCTCGCGCACGGGTGGGTGTGTGTGCGTGTGATGACGTGGTCCGCTCGGACGCACAAGAAACAAAGAGGGAAAAGTAATAGGAGCCGGTCAGAGACGCATCACTCAGCCGTGCGTCCTACACTGTCATACATTAACACAGAGTTCATGTCGGCTTCTGGACTTTAGAGGTGCTGCTGCGTCACAGTCTCTGCCCGAATCGAGCCCTTAAGGCCGGCACAAGCTCCGCGCCCCCCCCCCCCCCGCTTCCACCATACTTCAGCGACCGTTCTTCCGAGTGCTGTCATGTTCTTGGCCACCACAAGGGGGCGTACCAGTCTGGCAGCGGCTGGAGCTCCAGGCGTCAGCTGACGAGTCGTAGTGGTGAAGATGAGTGTGGAGGTAGATGTGTGGGGGCAGAGTGTGTGGGGGCAGAGAGTGAGGAGCTGGTTTCTGGGACTTTTATTCCCAGAGGGCTCCTTACCCCCCTGCTGTTTATGGGACCCGTGTCACCAGGTTGGGTGCAGGTGATTGGCGCGCTGGTTTCACGCCTGCCAGTTCCCAGGCAGGTTTGAAACCTAACGTTGGGGGAGCAGAGCGCGCGCAGACCCCCAGGGAGGTCGCTTGGCAGGTGCCTCTGGCTGCTTTGATCTCCAGGGGGCTGCAGCAGGAGCTTCTGATCAGGACTGTTATTTGTAAAATCACATGTATTGCTGTTCATGCACCATAGTCCCAACAATGGCAACCAAGAGGACGCTACAACAGCTGGATGATGCTAGCTCCAACAGCTCCTCCCTGGTCTCTACGGCTTTACCTACTGAGAACGCCACTTCCTGCTGAGAACACCACTTCCTGCCAGGGCGAGTTCAGTTTTATGCATGCACTGTCACGCAAACATCACCTCACGTTGTTGACCAGGTGCAGCAGAGGCTGCACACGAGACAAAATGCGGCATGGCGAAGTATACCTGAGCCTTTACACCTGACCCTGACCTCTGACCTCTGATACCTGACCCTGACCTCTGACCTCTGATACCTGACCCGGCACAGCCCCGGCACTGACGTCACTATGGAGCTGGACAGCTGGATCGATAAGTTTTGTCTGGACGCCGACGTTTTCGTTCTGGTGGGAAACGCTGAGTCAACACTGATGAACACGGTGGGTGAAACTGTATGTGTATGTGTTTGAGTGTGTTTGTGTGTATGCGTGTGTATGCGTGTGTATGTGTGTGTATGCGTGTGTGTGCGTGTGTGTGTGTGTGTGCGTGTGTGTGCATGCGTGTGTGTGTGTGCGTGTGTGTGTGTGCGTGTGCGTGCGTGTGTGTGCTGCGTGCATGTGCGTGCATGTGCGTGCGTGTGTGTGCGTGCGTGTGCGTGTGTGTGCGTGTGTGTGCGTGTGTGTGCGTGCGTGTGTGTGCGTGTGTGTGCGTGCTTCCATAGTTTCATCTCAGTCACATCTCGTTCCTATCGTTCAAACAGGAGAAACTGTTTTTTCACAAAGTCAGTGAGAGAATCTCTAAACCAAACATCTTCATCCTCCACAACCGCTGGGACGCATCAGTGAGCGAACCCGAGTACATCGATGAGGTGTGTGTGTGTGTGTGTGTGTGTGTGTGTGTGCGTTATTGTCAATTAAAAGGAAAAGATCAATTATGATCAATGTGTGTCACCTGTGTCTACCTGGTGTGTCTACCTGGTGTGTCTACCTGGTGTGAGTATCTGGTGTGTGTATCTGGTGTGTCTACCTGGTGTGTCTACCTGGTGTGAGTATCTGGTGTGTGTATCTGGTGTGTGTATCTGGTGTGTGTACCTGGTGTGTGTACCTGGTGTGTGTATCTGGTGTGTGTACCTGGTGTGTGTACCTGGTGTGTGTACCTGCTGCTGTGCAGGTGCGGCAGCAGCACCTGCAGCGCTGCGTGAACTTCCTGGTGGAGGAGCTGAAGGTGGTGGCAGCAGACGAGGCTCCGGCTCGGATCTTCTTCGTGTCAGCCAGAGAAGTTCTGAGCTCCAGGATGCAGCGTGCGCAGGGTATGCCTGAGACAGGTGAGCCAGGTGAGCCAGGTTCAGGGAGCAGGGGGCGGAGCCTCTGTCTCCAGTCCGCGCCTCCTGCTGACCCTGACCTGCTGCTCCTGCTGCTCCTGCAGGGGGCGCTCTGGCTGAAGGTTTCCACGAGAGGCTGAGGGAGTTCCAGGCGTTTGAGAGGACATTTGAGGTAAGGCGAGCACCACGTAGGCTCCGCCCCTGTTCCGGGGGCTGCTGAGACCTGGCTGGTGTGTGAGTGTGACCTTTGACCCTGCAGGAGTTCATCTCTCAGTCTGCGGTGAAGGTCAAGTTCGAGCAGCACACGGTGCGAGCGCAGCAGATCACCAAGGCAACCAGAGCCGTCATGGACGCCATCAACATCGCCGCTGCTGACAGGAAGTTAGCAACACACACCCAGCCTCACTTTCTGTGTCTCAAGGGTTAGTCCCATGTTTGACCTCTGACCTCTGGTAGGATCTTCTGCCTGGAGGAGCGGGAGGACCAGCGCGACCGGCTCGACTTCATCCGAGGACAAATCAGCCGTCTGAGTGACAGCGTCGCCGACAGGATCAGGACCCTGACCGAGGACACGGGCGCCAAGGTCAGACCAGCGGGAGGGCCATACCACCTGTGACCAGCAGGGGGGGCTGCTCTGTATTTTTTTGACCTGGTTTTGCTCATCCTCAGGTGGCGGCAGCACTGTCTGATCACATCCGCCTGCTTCCTGTCCTGGTCGAGGAGTTCAGAGCTGACTTCAGTCCGACACCAGAAACTCTGCAACTCTACAAAACTGTGAGTACTACACTAGACCTGAGGTGCTGCAAGGAACCTGAGGGTTCTATAGGGAGCTGTGAGCACGGGAGTAACCACTGACATCTGGATCTCCTCAGAAGTTGCTGCTACACGTGGAGGAGCGGTTGCTCGGGTGTTTGGCTCATCGCTGCTCTGTCACGGTGCTGAACGATGTCCGTGGTGCACAGAGTCACATGATCGGTATGATGTCACACTTCTCTGGTGATGAAGGAGCCTCAGGTGACCCTAGGTGACCTGAAGTGACCCCAGTGACCTGGGGTGACCTGAGGTGACCCCAGGTGACCCCTGGTCGCCCCTGGTAACCCTGGTGACCTGAGGTGACTCGAGGTGACCTGAGGTGACCCCAGGTGACCCCTGGTCGCCCCTGGTCACCCTGGTGACCTGAGGTGACCTGAGGTGACCTGAGGTGACTCGAGGTGACCTGAGGTGACTCGAGGTGACCTGAGGTGACCTGAGGTGACCTGAGGTGACCAGTGTCTCTGCAGATAGCGTGCGTCCCCTGCTGTCCATGTCAGTGCAGCAGCAGCTCTCCACTCCCTCCGCTCCGTTCCAGTTGACCTATGACCTTGGCGTGTCGGCGCTCTGTGCTGACTTCCAGGAGAACATCCAGTTCCAGTTCTCTCTGGGCTGGACGGCACTCGTCACACGCTTCATCGGGGCGGCAAACGCACGGCGCGCGCTGAGCAGCACCAACCCGGGGCTGCAGGTGAGAGGAGCAGGTGAGCCTGATGTCACGGTGATGTCACTGCAGCGCTGACACTGGCATCTCTCCACAGGACGCCGCCTCCTTCAAGGATGAGCTGCTGGTTTCCGTAGCGACGCGTCTGGTGTCTGTCACCTCGAGGGCTTCCATGACGGTGCTGGTGATTGGTGGCGTCGTACGTCCTGTTTCCTCCGTAAAAATTGTTGAGTCTTTTAAACAGATCAGTCAGGTGTTTCACCACACTATACAAAGAGAACCATAGTGAATCTACCTACTCAGGTGAGTCTCAGGTATGTCCAAGTGAGTCACAGGTGTGTCCAGGTGAGTCTTAGGTATGTCTCAGGTATGTCTTAGGTGAGTCTCAGGTGTGTCTAGATGAGTCTCAGGTGTTTCTCAGGTAAGTCTCAGATGTGTCTCAGGTGAATTTCAGGTATGTCTCAGGTATGTTCAGGTGGGTCTCAGGTGTTCCAGGTGTAACTCAGGTGTGTGTGTGCTGCAGGTGTGGCGCTCTGTGGGCTGGCGGCTCGTCGCCCTGTCCGTCTCTCTGTACGGCGTCCTCTACCTGTACGAACGTCTCACCTGGACGGACGCCAGCAGAGAGCGCGCTCTTAAGCAGCAGTTTGTGGAGCATGTCATGCAGCGTCTCAGAGTGGTTGTCCCTGCGTGCAGCTCCGCCTGCAGCCAGCAGGTGTACAAGTGAGAGTCCTCATACACACTAACACACACACACACACACACACACACCTGTCCATCACCTGTCCTGTGTGCGTCCAGGGAGCTGTCGTCCACCTTCAGTCGGCTGAGGCAGCGCGTGGACCTGAGCGAGGCGGAGCTGGAGGGGAGCATACGGCAGCTCAGCCTGCGCATCCAGAGGCTGGAGAGCATCCAGAGGAGATCCAAGGCTCTGAGGTCAGAGGTCAAAGGTCACAGGTCTCCTGTGGCATCCACTTCCTGTCTGACACTGTGTCCGCCTGCTTCCAGGACGAGAGCCACTGAGCTGGAGACACAGCTGGAGGCCTTCACTGCCCTCTACCTGCAGGAGAACTGAGGCTGGCACAGCACCTCCTGCAGACAGCACCTCCTGCAGGCAGTGCCTCCTACAGGCAGCACCTCCTTGGTTGTCTGCTCCCAGAACATTGGCTCAGTATTTACTATATTTTAAACATTCTCAAAAACACATTCACAACCTCTCAGGATGCAGAAACATTCGAGAGCAGCAGACAAAAACACACGTAGATTAAACACTGTGTGAAGTGCTCAGTCTTGTTGGCTGCTTAAGCCGATCATTGCAGAGAGAATAAAAGATTTTTTGTAAATATTTTTTATGTGCGTGGGATTTGAAGATGTTGAAGGATGTGGATTTGAAACAGGCAGTGGGTGAGCAGCAGCGCCCCCTGGTGGCTGCATTGTGTTAAGGCCCCAGTATGCTTCCGTGAAAATGGCGCAGACATGTCTGCAGAGGCTCAGAGGAGGAGTCTCCACACCAGGAGGAGGAGTCTCCACACCAGTAAGAGGAGTCACCACACCAGGAGTAGGGGTCTCCACACCAGTAAGAGTCACCACACCAGTAGGAGGAGTCTCCACACCAGTAAGAGGAGTCTCCACACCAGGAGGAGGAGTCTCCACACCAGGAGGAGGGGTCTCCACACCAGCAAGAGTAGTCACCACAGCAGGAGGAGGGGTCTCCACACCAGTAACAGGAGTCACCACACCAGTAGGAGGAGTCTCCACACCAGGAGGAGGAGTCTCCACACCAGTAAGAGGAGTCACCACACCAGGAGGAGGAGTCTCCACACCAGTAAGAGTCACCACACCAGGAGGAGGAGTCAACCCCGTTGACAACGTGGAGAACTCAGTTTGTTGCTGGTTGTCATGGAGACATCAGACCAGAGACATCGACCAATAACCCCAAACAATCAATTCAAAATATAGTCACCATAAATATATAGAGATCATTTATTATATATGGCTACGATTGTCAGTCTTTTTTTAAGACTATTTCTTCTTGTCTGCTCCGGGGGCAGAGACTTGTAGCGCCCCCTGTGGTCGGGCAGGACATTACAGAGGTGGAGCAGAACCATGCTGGAGGCCGGAAGCAGACTGGGGCCTTAAGGAACAACAGCTGAAGACCTTCATGTTCTACATCATTCATTTATTTCAAAGATCCTTGATCAGTGATTGATGATTTTCTTTAGGTAATGACAGATGGGTGGGACTAACCAGAAACTGTGTGTGTGTGTGTGTGTGTGTGTGTGTGTGTGTGTGTGTGTGGAGGGGGGGTGGGGTGGGGGGGGGGGGGGTTAGGGTTCCTGATCAACCAATCAAAGGTCTCGAACAAAGCTGGCCAATAACATGAATATGTCGTCAGAGCTTTGCAGGTTCAGTGCTATGTTGCTAAGCTAATAGCCCTAACCCTAACCCTAATCAAATAATAATGCGGGGGGGTATACATCTGTCAACATGTTGCATATTAATGAAGATTTGCAGGTAGATATGTGAGATTATAGCAAGAGCTGATTTACAGCTGAAGTCTGGGAGGTTGATGTTACAAACACATGATGCAGACACAGATATTAGCCCCTCCCACCCCTCCCGGATACATTCTGACTGAAGGAGTGGTGGAGGAACTTTGGACACCTTGACACAACACAGAACATTGTGACATTTTCCAAGAGCCTCCAACAGGAAGTGAGAGGACAGACTTTCAGAATAAGACAGCAGACAGACAGAGGACCACGCATCAGTTTGACTCCAACAAACACCTGAGAGCAGGATGAGCTGCAGGTGAGTCTCCACCTGCTCCACCTGCAGCCACATTCTATGGCTTTAATCTTGCCGAACCTGCAACATCTGCAGAGGCTGAAGCTCGGTTCTTCTGGTGCAGTTAGAATCTTTTCAGGATCTGAACGACAGCAGTGAACACGTCCACTTCCTCTACAGAATAAAAGGTAAATTCTCAGGTATGAGGAATTAGTATTAAGGAAGAGCTGTGAGTTGTGTTTGTATCTGTCTAAAGCTGAGGGGCAGATCCCTCTGGTCCCCTTGACTGTCAGTCGGCCTCCAGGCCCCGCCCCCTCCAGGCCCCACCCTCTCCAGGCTCCGCCCTCAGCCGTCGGCCTGCTGGAAGGCTTTGGTCAGTAGGTCCAGGTCTCGGGCGCCGGCTGCCTGGAATAGCTCGGGTCGGTCCAGCATGGACACAGCGATCCTCAGTGCTGCCCAGATGTTCGCTGACATCTGCACCTGAGAACAACGCTGAGTCTGACGCTGCTGGTTCAGAGCCTGCAGGAAGTTACTGACCGCCTCCCTGAGGAGAGAGAGGGAGAGAGAGAGAGACAGAGAGACCTTTGACCACAACATATCCTTTTAATGGCCAAAAAAATTAACATTAACAAAATAAATGAATACAATGGGACACTATGGGACACAATGGGACTATAATAACAAATTATCAATAATCATAAACATTACCAATAATGTTGCATAATAAAAGGGAAAAAGCACAGGCAGGAAGAGACTAAGCACATCGAATCAAACCTGATAAAACCACACATGCACCAGTAAAATGGATTGAGAAGGTCTGACCAGAGGCCCTGACCAGCACATCCTGCCCCCCCCACAGAGCAGCAACCTCCACCTTCAGCCAGGTTGTGACCAGGGTCGGTCCCCCTGACCTCCTGGCCTGGTTGCTCCTGCACAGATGCTCATCCTGGCTTCTCCTAACAGGAAGTTGAGCAGGACGGACCGTGGTCCAGAGTGTCTCCAAGAGGCCCCAGCAGCCCAGCAGGGGGCCTAGTCTGGAACACCTGAGCCACACGTGTTGGGGAGTGTCCTCCTGGAGACAGACGGAGCAGTGTCTCACAGTCTGAAGATCTAACCGTGTATAACCCTGAAGATCTGCAGTGTGTTTATACAGGGACCTCCAGCTGCATCTGGGAGAAAAACCTGGAGGCAACACACCTGACCTCCTCGACTCCCAGACACCGGCCAGTGAAGCTCTGTTCAGGACCTTCACAGAGACGTTGTTCAGGGCCTTCTTAGATGTTCTTCTGAGGTCCTGCAGAGCTGGTGTTCTGAAGGACCGAGGAGCTCCTTCTTCCTCATCTGCTCCTCCACTGCAGCACTGATGGTCAGAGAGGGGAACTCAGGCCAGCCTGTGGGTCAGTCCTCCCCAGGCCCCGCCCCCGTGTAGACTCCGCCCCCAATGCTCTCCTGAGGAAGCCTGGGAGCGCACTGTTCCCGTCCTCCAGCAGCTTCTCCATGAACCTGAGCGACTCCACACCCGTCTCCTGGCTCAGGTGTGCAGCGGTCCTCCACCGTCCTCCTGCTCTCAGGTCTTTCATTTTTGTTATTGCAGCTCCAGTGAGGAGCCTCCCCACACTGGTGGAGTCCAGCACTCTGCAGCGTGTTACTGGGTTGTGGAGCAGAGGCTCCTCCCTCGCGCTGCCAAAGACCTGAGAGCAGTCGTGACCTTCAGCACCGTCCTCCAGGCCTGGAGAACAGACTGGTAGAAGGCTGAGGTTGTCCCGTTGTTTTTCAGGTTCAGGTCCATCAGGCCTTCAGCCCCTCTGTTCTCCACTGATACTCATACAGAGCTAGCTTCTCCTCCACCATGCTAACTTTAGCCTGGTTGTTGAGGTTACTGTCTCCAGAGAGCTGTCATCCTGAGAGCTGCTGCCTGAGCTGCTGGAGAAGAAGCTCCATGGCAATGGAGGATAATGTTCTCCTGACAGGGTCAGCCTGATGGCTCTCCTCACCCACCTCCCACCTTCAGGGGGACACTGGCTGGCACAGTGGAGGGACACGGACACCTGTCTGTGCAGGGACTGGACGTGTTGCAGACTGAGGACTCCTGCAGCTGCTGGAGAACTTTCCAGCACCTCCTCCAGCAGCTCGTTGGGGATGAACGGGGACCACGGACACAGTGATGTGTGTGGCCGCTGGTACAGTGGAGAGACTGGGATGTACTGGTCTCCCAGTACCAGGCCTTTCTCCAGCAGCAGGTGGACCAGACGCCACCACGGCCTTGTTCTTCAGGGAGTCATACAAGATGTCTGATACAAGGTGTCTGACCTGCTCTCCTGCAGCCAGGAAGACCTGCTCCACCCTGAACCGAAGCTCTAGGCCGGCACAAGCTTCCGCGACCACGCGGCGCACCCTGCTTCCACCACACTTCAGTGACTGTTCTTCCCAGCTCCGTAATGTTCTTGGCCACCACAAGGGGGAGTACCAATCTATACACAGGCCTGTCCTGCCCCCGGAGTCCACGAAGGAGAACGAGATGTAAACAACTCTGATAGCTCTAGTATTGTGTTGTCCCGGTTTTCACAGACTGTCCCGGGAAAAGAAAACATTCAGTTCTCTCGGGACACTGAATGTCCCGGAAGAACCGTCCCTCAATGTTTGTATTTCTGTGTGTTTGTCTGGATCCTATGAACGCAGATATGCCGCTAAATACAGCGCGCAGATGAACCACTGTCAATGACTGTGTGTGTGTGTGTGTGTTTGTGTGTGTGTGTGTGTGTCTGTCAGGGCTGGACTATAGAGGCGGGTTATAGGTTATAGATTATAGGGCTGGACTATAGAGGCGGTTTATAGATTATAGATTATAGGGCTGGACTACAGAGGCGGGTTATAGATTATAGATTATAGGGCTGGACTATAGAGGCGGGTTATAGGTTATAGATTATAGGGCTGGACTATAGAGGCGGGTTATAGATTATAGATTATAGGGCTGGACTATAGAGGCGGGTTATAGGTTATAGATTATAGGGCTGGACTATAGAGGCGGGTTATAGGTTATAGATTATAGGGCTGGACTATAGAGGCGGGTTATAGGTTATAGATTATAGGGCTGGACTATAGAGGCGGGTTATAGGTTATAGATTATAGGGCTGGACTATAGAGGCGGGTTATAGGTTATAGATTATAGGGCTGGACTATAGAGGCGGGTTATAGGTTATAGATTATAGGGCTGGACTATAGAGGCGGGTTATAGGTTATAGATTATAGGGCTGGACAATAGAGGCGGGTGAAGCGGCAGACTTCCTTAACAAGTCTTTTGTCTGAAGGCTCTTCCTGGTTGTCGATGGGGCTTTGACCCCCAGACTCCGCCTCCTGGTGTGGTCAGTTCCACAGGGCGCATGTGCGACCGACGCAACCAAAGCCGCAAGGCCTCAACTTCTGAGCTGCACTAAACGGGCCGCTTGTGTTGGCCTTCCGCCTCCATCCTCACCCCGTGTCTGAGGGACAGAGGAGACGAGCCCCCGCCATGGAGGGACGCCATCCTCAGGGGACAAACCAGCTAACTGCTAACACGCAACCAAAAACCAGTGAACGAAACCTCTCTACCTTACACCCAGAAACATGAAGAAAATGATAAAGAAATGAAGAAAATGGTGTTTAGATTTGATTTTTACCAGGGTCTGTATCCAAGGGTTTGGGTTAAGATTTAAGGTAACCTAACCTGTGTGTGTGTGTGTGTGTGTGTGTGTGTGTGTGTGTGTGTACCTGTGAGCCCCCAGGTTGATGCAGCTGATCCCCAGGTTGTATCTGGAGCGGATGAATCCCGGCTGCAGCTGCAGAGCGCGGCTGTACGCCTCCACCGCTTCCTCGCTACGGTCGCCGTTAGCCAGCGTTGCTCCAAGACGGTTCCACAGCAGGTAGTCCTGATGACATCACCACATGAGGTCATCACTATAAGGTCATCACCATGAGATCACCACATGAGGTCATCACCACAGCATGCATCTATCCATCTATTTAACAGTAATGTCTTTCATTCTGAGGAAAGGTCGTGATGTTGGATGCAATCATTTCTTATCACTTATATTATGGAGTAATGTGACTACCCTGACATGAATGTGTGTGTGTGTGTGTGTGTGTGTGTGTGTGTGTGTGTGTGTGTGTGTGTGTGTGTGTTGTGTGTGTGTGTACCTGAGGTCTGACGGACAGTGCTGCAGTGAACGCTTCCACAGCTCTGCTGAAGTCGGAGCTCAAGTTGTAGAGGACGCCCAGTCCTGTCTGAAGGTCTGGATCTACTGAGTCCACGTTCAACATGGAGGCCTCCTGGAAGACCTGTAGGACATCCTGCAACTGGCTGGAGACAGACAGAAAGACACAGAGACACACAGAGACCGGAGACAGAGATACAAACACAGAGGGAAATAGAGACAGAGAGACACAGAAACAGAAGACAGGAGACAGACACAGAGACAAAGACAGGGGACAGACCACCATGTCAGAACTGAATCAGACTGAGCTGTTCTGTGCAGCAGCAGCAGCAGCAGCAGCAGGATGCAGCAGCAGGATGCAGCAGCAGCAGCAGCAGCAGGATGCAGCAGCAGCAGCAGGATGCAGCAGCAGCAGCAGGATGCAGCAGCAGCAGCAGCAGGATGCAGCAGCAGCAGCAGGATGCAGCAGCAGCAGCAGCAGCAGGATGCAGCAGCAGCAGCAGCAGGATGCAGCAGCAGCAGGATGCAGCAGCAGCAGCAGCAGCAGCAGGATGCAGGATGCAGCAGCAGCAGCAGCAGCAGGATGCAGCAGCAGCAGCAGCAGCAGCAGCAGGATGCAGCAGCAGCAGCAGCAGCAGTAGCAGCAGCAGCAGCAGCAGCAGCAGGATGCAGCAGCAGCAGCAGCAGCAGCAGCAGCAGCAGGATGCAGGATGCAGCAGCAGCAGCAGCAGCAGCAGGATGCAGTAGCAGCAGCAGCAGCAGCAGCAGCAGCAGGATGCAGCAGCAGCAGCAGCAGCAGCAGCAGGATGCAGCAGCAGCAGCAGCAGCAGCAGGATGCAGCAGCAGCAGCAGCAGCAGCAGGATGCAGGATGCAGCAGCAGCAGCAGCAGCAGCAGCAGGATGCAGGATGCAGCAGCAGCAGGATGCAGGATGCAGCAGCAGCAGGATGCAGGATGCAGCAGCAGGCTACCTGGCGGGGCTGTGTCTCCTGGCCTCCAGGTGGCGGTAGCGGGGGTGGTGGTGGATCCAGCGCAGCAGCGCGTCACACGCCTCCAGCTGCAGGCTGCTGTTGGTGAAGCTCACAGCCAGAGACATCAGAGCTGGGAGGTTGTTAGGACGCAGCTCCACACACCTCACACACACACACACACACACACACACACACACACACACACACACACACACACACACACACACACACACACACACACACACACACACATAAACAGCTCGTCCTCCACACTCATCTACAAGAAGTAACTAATAGTAACTTTTAATCAAATGGTGTGAAATCTACAGTGTGACATGCTACAAAAATGTAGAAAAACAACAATTGCACACTGAAGCTGTCCCTGTCCCTGTCCCTAAGGACGGGTCTGTCCCACCTCTGCAGTGAGGCGATGGCAGCCTGCTCGTTCTCATTCTCCGCCTGAACCATTCCCAGGAGCTGCCAGGCCTGAGGAGGGGAGAGGGGGAGGAGGAGACAGGGAGAGGAGGAGGAGAGGAGGAGGAGAGGAGTCAGTGCAGTTGTGATGATAGAACTTTGATGGTCCAGCTCAGACCAGACATTCCCAGTTGTCTCCTGATGTCCCAGGTGTACCAGATTTTCCCCAGTGCCCCCCCCCCATACCCCTGCAAAGGCTGAGGAACGACTCTCAAAAAAACCCTGACAGGGGGAAAAAGGGAGAAACCTCAGAGAGAGACAGAGAAGGAGATCCTTCCCCAGGAGGACAGGAGGACAGAAGAAGACAGGATAGAGAGATACATGGACTGATGGCTGACAGTTTAGATTAAAGGTCAGAGGTCGAATCAGTCCAGAGTAGAAACAGAGCATGCAGCAGGAAGAGCCGTGGTGAGGGACAGAGTCCTGGATCCAGCTCAGCATCTATGGAACCTGGAGGGAAGAAAGCACTGAGACTCACAGAGGTCCAATAGGTTAGTCCTGTCAATCGAGGAATAAGAATAGAGAGGAGGAGGAGGACGAGAAGGAGGAGGACAGATGGGGAGAGACCAAGATGAGGGTAAGAAGATAGAGGGAACATGAACCCGATCCACACCCACAAAGAAAACGGAGAAGATAGAGCTCAATGTGCCGGGGACCCCAGCACATTGAGGAAGTGCTGCCTTTATTCACCACCGCCTTACCTGACCTCATCAACCTGTCCATAACAACAGGTTACGTTCCTCTTACGTTCAAAGTCGGAATAATCAAACCCCTCCTTAAGAAACCGTCCCTCCATCCAGGAACTCTAGTGAACTACAGGCTGATCTCTAATCTCATCTTCATCTCAAAAATCCTACAGAGAATCATTACCAACCAGCTCTGTGAACACCTCAATAACAATAGTTTATCTGAGTGCTTCCAGTCTGGTTTTAGAATGAATCCTAGCACTGAGACTGCACTGGTTAAAGTCACTAATGACCTCTTAATGGCGTCTGACCAGGGTCTTGTTTCAGTGCTTGTCTTGTTAGATCTCAGTGCTGCTTTTGATCCAGTTGACCACCAGATCTTACTAAGGAGACTGAATATCAGCTTGGAATCAGAGGCTCTGCTTTAGACTGGTTCTGGTCCTATCTTTCAGACCCATATCAGTTTGTTTGTGTCAGTGATAACCAACCTCCACCCACTAAAGTCAGCCACGGGGTCTGTGCTCGGTCCAGTTCTTTTCTCTGTATATATGCTCCCTCTAGGTGATATCATCAGGAGTCACTCTATAGATTTCCACTGTTACGCTGATGACTCTCAGTTATATCTATCTATCAACCGTCTACAGCAGCTTCAGTCCTGCCTTGATGATGTGAAGGCCTGGATGACTAATAATTTCCTCCTTCTGAACTCTGTAAAAACAGAGTTACTGCTCATAGGTCCAAAACACCTACCTGACTCTATATCTGATGCCATAGCTCTACAAAATAGATCTGCTACTCCCTCTGCCACCGCCGTAAAGAACCTAGGTGTTAGCTTGGATCCAGACCTGTCTTTTAGCTCCCACGTAAAGTTTATCTCACAGACTGCCTACTTCCACCTCCACAATATCACTAACATGAGGCTCCTCCTCCCTCCATGCAGCAGCTGGTCCAGCCTCTGTTACCTCCAGGCTGGACTACTGCTCCTCTCTACTGGCTGGATGCTCCAACAGGTGATGAGAACTCTGCAGCTCCTTCAGAACGCGGCAGCTCGTGTCCTGACTAAAACTAGACAGAGATCACATCTCTCCTGTTCTGGCCTCCTAGCACTGGCTTCCTGTACCATTCAGGATTCAGTTCTAAATCCTTCTCCTTGTCTATAAAGGTCTTCATGGTCTGGCACCCTCTTATATCTCAGACCTGATAAAACCCTATTGCCCCACTAGGACACTCTGTTCTCTGAATGCAGGCCTACTGGTGGTTCCAAGAGTCTCTAAGTCTAGATGTGGAGCCAGAGCCTTCAGCTACCAAGGCCCTCTGCTGTGGAACCATCTCCCAGTCTCAGTCCTGGAGGCAGACACCCTCTCTACCTTCAAGAGGAGGTTACAAACCCTCCTCTTTGACAGAGCCTACACATAGACCTACAATCCTAGATAAGCTGCTCTAGGTTGAGTCTGCTGGGGGTCCCCGGCACATTGAGCTCTATCTTCTCTGTGGGTGTGAATCAGGTTCACGCTCCCTCTAGCTTCTCTCCTCCTGGCCTCTCCCCGTCTGTTTTCCATCTCCTCCTCTTCCTCCCTCTCCTCCCCCTCTCCTTTTTCATCTTTCAATTTTTATTTATTTTTATTTTTTATTTTAATTTTATTAATTTTTTATTTTTTAATTCTTAATTTTCTTTTTATTCTTATTTTTGTTTTTCATTATATTTTTCATTTTATTTTTATTTTTTTATTTTTTATTTTATTTTTATTATTTTTATTTTCCCCTCCCGGCTTCCATCAGGCTGAGCTGGATCCAGGACCACCTCTACCCGGCTCATCTCACTGCGGTTCCTCCTGCCTGCTACTCTGGACTGATTCAACTTCTGATTTATTTATATCCTGGACTGTTAGCCATCAGTACTGTCCTCCTCTGTCCTCCTGTCCTCCTGGGGGAGGATCTCCTCCTCTGTCTCTCTGAGGTTTCTCCTTGTTCTCCCTGTCAGGGTTTTTCTTGGGAGTTGTTCCTCAGCCTTTGCGAGGGTCTAAGGACAGGGGGTGTCCACTGTGGACATGTTGTTGCTCTCCTTGTAAAGTGCTCTGAGATAACAGCTGTTATGATATGGCACTTAAAACAAATAAAGTTGAAGTTGAAGTTGAGACTCAACCTATGGCAGCTTATCTAGGATTGTAGGTCTATGTGTAGGCTCTGTCACAGAGGAGGGTTTGTAACCTCCTCTTGAAGGTAGAGAGGGTGTCTGCTCCAGGACTGAGACTGGTAGATGGTTCCACAGCAGAGGGCCTTGGTAGCTGAAGGCTCTGGCTCCACATCTAGACTTAGAGACTCTTGGAACCACCAGTAGGCCTGTATTCAGAGAACAGAGTGTCCTAGTGGGGCAGTAGGGTTTTATCAGGTCTGAGATATAAGAGGGTGCCAGACCATGAAGACCTTTATAGACAAGGAGAAGGATTTAGAACTGGATCCTGGTACAGGAAGTCAGAGCTAGGAGGCCAGAACAGGAGAGATATGATCTCTGTCTAGTTTTAGTCAGGACACGAGCTGCCGCGTTCTGAAGGAGCTGCAGAGTTCTCATCACCTGTTGGAAGTAACAGATATCCCCAGATGTCCCCAGGTGACCCCTGTTCCAGAATTCCCCAGATGTCCCCAGTTGTCCCCAGATGTTCCTAAATGTCCCCTGTTCCAGATGTCTCCAGATATCCCTAGAGGTCTCTAGATGTCCCCTGTTGCAGATGTCCCCAGATGTCCCCAGATGTCCCCAGATGTCTTCTGACCTCAGAGTCCTGAGGGTCCTGGAGGATGGCGGCCTCCAGCAGCAGCACAGCAGAGTTCAGGTCTCCGTCCCGAGCTCGGCCCTGAGCTTCAGAGAAGGCGTTGGGACAGTCCAGGAATGGGTTGGAGCTGCTGAACAGGTAGCCCTGCAGGAGAGGAGCACAGTTACATCTCCTCCCTGCCCCTCACACCTCCTCACTGCTCCTCCCTGCTTCTCAGGGTTTATTTAGGGTTAATATCTGAGGGTTTATCTAGTTACTGTCTGATGGTATATTTAGTCAGTATCTAATGGTTTACTTAGTTAGAATCTGACAGTTTATTTAGTTAGTATCTGCTGGTTTATTTAGTTAGTCAGTCCCCCCAGAATTTAATTTTTTTTGTGTGATTTTTGCAATTGAAATGACTGATTTTGCAGTGGCATTATCTCATTTCTTGCAAAGAATTTTGCACCCCTTTTTTGGTTGTTATCTTTACTTTTAATCCTCACCACAAAGTCTAAATAGGCTTAATACGACAAAAACAAGGCAGACAGACTGAGAAACACTGTTTCCTTTTTATTTTCTACATTTTCTACTTTAATGCAGTGAAGCAACATCTAGTTAGTATCTGACCGTTTATTTAGTTACTATCTGATGAGCTATTTAGTTAGAATCTAACGGGTTACCTAGTAAGTATCTGATGGGTTATTTAGTTAGTATCTGACGGTTTATTTAGTTAGTATGTGTTCATTCTATGGAATGTGTGCAGTTCCAGTTTTTGTGGGGCAGCAGCTTCAGGCTTTTACTGTGAAAATCTGGCAGGAAGTGAGTGCTGGGGTCAACGTGTGAACAGATGTTGCAGTGCAGCAACATGGTGGGGGGGCGGGGGTGTTGTCAGCTGATCTGAGGAGGAGGTCACAGGATTAAACCTCTGAATCACTCTGGCCAACATCAGATCAGTGATAATCCCTCAGCTGGCAGCACCCTGCACATAGCTTCACAGGCGGGTGGGGTGCGTGTGTGTGTGTGTGTGTGTGTGTGTGTGCGCGCATGTGCGTGTGTGTTGGGGTCTCACATGCTCTGCAGGTGAAGAGGGGGTGGGGCCTGTACCCTGGTCCTCAGATTCCTCCAGCCAGTTCCTGCGAGCAAGCTCCTCCCACTCCGCCTGCATCTTATCCCAGAACTCAGTGTCTGACTGTCAACACACACACACACACACACACACACACACACACGCAATATGACACACAACCCAGAATAGAGCAGGAGTGCCGTGTGTGTGCGTGAGAGTGGATTTAAGTACCTGCAGCTGTACTCAGACTGATTGTATCTTCAGACGGGCTGTGATTGGTTGGTGGATCAAATCAGAGCTGCTGCTGACAACTATACTATACCTGAACTACAACTATACTACACCTGGACACACCTGAACTACAACTATACTACACCTGGACACACCTGACCTACACCTGAACTGTAACTATACTACACCTGGACACACCTGACCTACACCTGAACTACAACTATACTACACCTGGACACACCTGACCTACACCTGAACTGTAACTATACTACACCTGGACACACCTGACCTACACCTGAACTATAACTATACTACACCTGGACACACCTGACCTACACCTGAACTACAACTATACTACACCTGGACACACCTGACCTACACCTGAACTATAACTATACTACACCTGGACACACCTGACCTACACCTGAACTATAACTATACTACACCTGGACACACCTGACCTACACCTATACTACACCTTTACTACAACTCTAATACACCTGGACAAACCTGAACTACAGCTGAACCACACCTGTACTACACCTGAACAACAGCCAAACTACAGCTGAACTACACCTTAACATACCTGAACTTCACGTATACTACACCTTAACACACTTGTACTACACTTGTGCTACACCTAAACTTCAGCTAAACTACACCTCAACACACCTGTTCTACACCTGAACTATACCTTAACAAACCTGTACTACACCTGAACTACACCTGTACTACACACCTGACTCTGGTACAGTTGAAGAAACTTATCAGCATCACTGATGTTGCTGAGACAACAGGAAGCAGAGACCTGAGATCAGCAGCATCTGATACTGAAGATTTGTGTGTGTGCGCTTGTGTGTCAGTGTGTGTACGTGTGTGTGTGTGTGTGTGCGTGTGTATGTGTGTGTACCTCTACAGCAGCCTTTGCTCTGACAAACTCGTCCTCCAGGGATTCTTTCCTCGCCAACAGAGAACGAGTCCGTCTGCGCTGTCTGGATATCCCGCAGTGCTGCACACACACACACACACACACACACACACACACACACACACACACACACACACACAAAGGAAGGTCAGCCAGCAGTCGACATGTGAAACAGAACAAAGTCCCGTTTCCAAACTTCTCTGAGACCTTTAGACACAGACTGCAGGGAGAGTCAGAGACTGGAGGCTGCATCACTGTAGTATAGTGAAGTACTGTACAGTACAGTGCAGTATAGTGCAGTATAATGCAGTATAGTGCAGTATAGTGAAGTACAGTGTGGTACAGTGTGGCACAATGCAGTGCAGTGTGTTGCAGTGCAGTACAGTACAGTGTAGTACAGTACAGAACTGTGTAGTGCAGCACAGTGCAGTACAGTACAGAACTGTGTAGTGCAGCACAGTGCAGTACAGAACTGTGTAGTGCAGCACAGTGTAGTACAGTACAGAACTGTGTAGTGCAGCACAGTGTAGTACAGTACAGAACTGTGCAGTGCAGCACAGTGTAGTACAGTACAGAACTGTGCAGTGCAGCACAGTGTAGTACAGTACAGAACTGTGTAGTGCAGCACAGTGTAGTACAGTACAGAACTGTGCAGTGCAGCACAGTGTAGTACAGTACAGAACTGTGCAGTGCAGCACAGTGTAGTACAGTACAGAACTGTGCAGTGCAGCACAGTGTAGTACAGTACAGAACTGTGCAGTACAGTGGTGCAGTAATGACCTGTGTGGATGAAACAAAGTCGAGGTCGTCAAAGCTGCGGATGGATGAGTTCTTCAGCCCAGGATCAGTTTTAAACTCTGCAGACCTAGAGACAGAGGACACAGACACAGAGAGACAAAGACAGATGACAGAGGACAGTCAGAGCCAGACTCAGAACCAGAACCTGACGCAGAACCAGAACCAGAGCAGAGACAGTTGGACTAAAGGAGTCCTGGTACCAGAGCAGTTCGCTGGACGAGTGCTGGGAGCTGCACCTCCTCTCTGGTCTCCTGGACCCTGTGTCTTTGTCCCATTGGTCCAGAGGAGAGGACAGACTCACTGTGGACCACAAGACAGTGTGAGAGACCCCCCCCAGTAGCTGAGCCCCCCCCCCACCGGTAGCTGAGCGTGCCCTCCCCCCAGTACCTGAGTACAGGGAGGTCCTCTCTGGGGTTCTGGGCTCAGTAAGGTCCAGCTCCACCTGGATCAACTCTGTCTCCCCCTGTCTCCTCCTCCCTGGACTCCTGGACCCACCCCTCCTCCTCAGGGGGCTCCTCCTCTTCCTGGTGCCCCCCCCTCCCTCACTGCCCTCCCCACTCTGGCTTGGCTCACTCAGGTCCACCAAGTCCAGCGCCGTGGACAGAACTGCAGAACGAGTAACAAACAACCAGAAGGTCATCAGTCCAGCCTGGTGCTGGAGGAGGAGGAGCAGGAGGATAGATGTGGATGAGGAGAAGGAGGGGAGAGGTGGAGGAGCAGGAGGAGCAGGAGGAGGAGGAGGTGGGGGGCAGTACCTGCGGGGTTGGAGGTGGGGGGGCCCCGGGAGGAGGTCTCACTGCGACTCTCTGACAGGAAGTCATCGATGGACGGACTCAGCAGAGGACGACTCTCCTGCTGCTCCCGCACCAGCTGGAAACACAGGACACAGTCAGGGTGTGTGTGTGTGTGTGTATAAGAATGAGCTGCCCTCCAGAACCTACAGAAACACCTTGTGTTGTAGTTGCAAAGTTGCAAAGACGCACACAGACACACACACTTACACACTCACACCTCTGTGTCGTGTCCATTTTGTGAAATACGGAACCAAGAACAGTTAATGCTTGACTCACAGCTTCAATCTGAGGCCTGATTTAACCTGATCACAGCTCAGTCAGTGTACGTGTGTGTGTGTGTGTGTGTGTGTGTGGCTCTTAATCCTAATCCGCACCACACTGTGTTCCACATGGAGAATATGCTCAGATTTAATCCAATCCAAAGACAATATTCCATACAATGAGAGAGAAAAACATCCAGACTCAAGCCTAGCCTAACCTAGCCTAGCCTAGCCTAGCCTAGTCTAGCCTAGCCTAGCCTAGCCTAGTCTAGCCTAGCCTAGCCTAGCCTGGCCTGGCCCGGCCTGTCCTAGCCCGGACCAGTCGGGACCAGTGACCTGTGGAGACCAGTTAAAATCAATGGAGACCAGACACCAGTAGACAACAGGGGACACCAGTAGAGTCCAGTGGAGACTGAAGACCAGTGGAGACCAGTAGAAACTGGTGCAGACCAGTAGAGACCACTGGAGACCAGTTTAGACGAGTGCAGACCAGGGTTGTAAGTTTTAGATTTTTAATTTTAGTTTAGTTCTATTAAGTCTACACTTCCCACTTTCCCCTCTAGTTCAGTTTAACCAGTTTAACGAGTAGGTATGCTAGTTACTATTAGTTTTCGTCTCTTTCCAAATGCTTAGTTTTAGTTTAGTTTTTATTAGTTTTAGTACTAGTTTTAGGTTGCCTTACTTTGTCAGGGGCATGATTCAAGAGATCAGAGTAAGGATTGTGAAATGAATCTCAGAAGACACCGTGTTAGTAAACGAGAAAAAACAAGAAGTAAATAAATAAACCGTGAGGGGCCGTATGGAGCCTCCAGGTCACGGAAAACTGCTTGAGCCAAATAAACTGATGTCATGTCAATAACAAACTGATGTCATGTCAATAATAAATTGATTTTATATCAATCCAACATTGACAAAGAGGAAAACGAAGGTGGTTGTAGCCATAATTACAAAACGTTTTAGTTAAACGTTTAGTTTTGTAAACACGTAACACAGTTTCCCTTAGCTTCTATTTTTTCTTTGGATAATAGTTTTTATTTATTTCAGTTAATGAAAATGATCAATTCTAGTTTTCATTGTTTCGTTGGATTTTATTAACGATAATAACCTTGGTGCAGACCAACATGCACCAAACTGAACTCGCCCTGACAGGAAGTGGCGTTCTCAGCAGGAAGTGGCGTTCTCAGCAGGAAGTGGCGTTCTCAGCAGGTAAAGCTGTAGAGAACAGGGAGGAGCTGTCGGAGCTAGCATCGTCCGGCTGCTGTAGCGTCCTCTTGGTTGCCATGTTAAGATGAGTGTAGCAGTGGACTGTTGATGTTCCTGCTGCTTCTTCATCTCATGGCCAGGGGCAGGACCGGCCTGGGTCCACACCTCTACTGCCCCCCTGTGGTGTTGCAGGACATTACAGAAACGTTTCGGAAGTGTGCAGCGCTACCTGAGCCTTCGGCCTAGCCAGGACGCATCACCAGGTCCCATTCTATCGCTGACACCCAGCTGTGTTTCTGAGTCTGGGTGTTGGCAGATTGATTTTCTGGGTCGATGGTCTCGAGTGTCTCCAGAGAAATGATCTGATCCTGGAGGAACTGAAAGTCACCCAGAGGCAGAACAGCTGCTGAGCTCAGCCCCGCCTCCGTCGTGTTAGCAGCTAGCGGCTAACTGGTTTTGTGCCTGGGAGTCAAACAGAGTGATGGAGAAACCAGACGTGAAGTAAAAAGAAGAAAAGAAGGAGAAACCTTGGTTGTCACGGTGAGGAGGGGGTTTCCTTCAGAGGCCTTCCTACCAGGAAGCTCCTTCAGCACCATGGCAACGACCCTCTCACCTGTGCCCTACAACAGGCAGAGCGACAGGTTCACTCACTCAGGCATTCAGTCACAGCTGGACACAACTGGAGCTGCAGCTTCACCTGAAGGTGAGTGAGTGAGGGGATGATGATAAATAGAGCAGAAAGGATTCTCTCTCTCTCTCTCTCTCTCTCTCTCTCTCTCACCCTCAGCTGCTCTTGTGTTCTCAGGTTCATGTTTTTATTTTGTTTGTTGGAGATTCATCACTACAGCCTGCGGCAGCAGCAGGATGCAGCAGGAAGCAGCAGCTCTGCTGGGACTCTGGACTGTTTGCTCAGCAGCAGGTTATTTATAGTCTCAGTATCTGAAAAGACACACACACACACAGAGTTGACTTCTGCAGACGCATCAGAGAGGCTGGTTTGTCTCCTGTGGTTCATTGGCCAAGTGTGTGCGTGAACTCTTTCTGCTGTGCGTGTGTGCATGCGTGCGTGCGTGTCAAACACAGATCTCAAGCAGAAAATGATGCAACAATGTTCAACAACTAAAATAAAATAAGTCAAGACTTAAACTGGCTTTCATCTGACAGCTTCCTCCAGTTCCAGCTTCCTGCTTCCTGTGGCTCTGACTTCCTGTCATGTGACATACTCAAGGTGTTCAGGTCCAAACCAATGATAGAGCAGGTCACAGGTCACAGGTCACCTTCAGGCTCAAAGAGAGGAGCAACCTGTACTCTGTGTGTGTGCATGTGAGTACAAGTATGTGTGTGTGTGTGTGTGTGTAACAGTATATGTGTTGTCATTCTGTGCCTCTCCTGTACTGTCAGACACAACACACACACACACACACGCACGGACGCGCAGGCGCACGCACACGCACACACCAGGCTGTTTGCTGTCATGACAGATTTTAGTTTTCATGATTTCATCATCATTAATCGATCGGATGAGTCAGAAATAAAGATCTGGAAAATCTGAAAAAAAGATGAAGAGGGCGGATGATATTTCCTCGAACAGGTATGGTGGTCTCGGTGCGGGAGGCATGTGAGAGAGAGAGAGAGAGAGAGAGAGAGAGAGAGAGAGAGAGAGAGAGAGAGAGAGAGAGAGAGGGAGGGGGTCTCACCTGCACCTGGTACATGCCAGCCGGTCAGCCCAGGGACCGGTCCGGGACTGTCTACTTTCCGCTGCTGGCTCCACTGACAGTCTGTATCTTTGTCCCGGGCTCTGGTCCCGTCCCTCCGGTCTCTGGTCCGGTCTCCGGTCCGGTCTCTGGTCGGGTCTTCTCTCCGGTCTCTGGTCGGGTCTTCTCTCCGGTCTCTGGTCCGGTCCCTCTGGTCCCGGTGCAGTCTGTCCCGCCTCTGGACTCGCAGCTCCGCAGCCTCTCCTGCTCTCATCTCGCTCCGCTGGAGGAGGAAAACACGAGAAGAGCCGGGAGGAGCCGAGAGCACGTCATCGGAAGTCCAAAACGTGTGCTTGTCACGTGACCCGTGTAATCTTCAGATTGTTCCCGGAAGTTTTTGGCGGAAAATTAAACTTAAAAAAAAACACCGAGACCTCTGGCACCGAAACCGGGGGGGCGAAGGGGGTCAGTGCCCCCCCCCCCCACACACACACACACACTTTAGGGTCGCCTGTGCTCCGGCTGAATGGGGGGCCAGTCTGTCTCACTAGCGCCGGGACTGAGCAGTCCTGGTGTGGGACCCCCCAGCAACTATCTCAGTATTTACCAGACCATTATAGTCCGGGCCGGGGCCGGGAAGTAAAGTTAAGTTTCAGTTTCGGTTATGTTCATGTAGCAGCACGCGCGCGCACACACACACACCCCTCTCGTAAAGTCCTTGTAAAGTCTTGGTTTATCTTAAAGATAACGTGTGCTTTACGGAGAAAAACATCTCTGAGCAGAACCCGGTCCAGAGAGTTATAGACAGAAACATCAGGAGATTTGTGCAGCAATGTGTGCGAGTGTGTCTAATCACACTGTCAGGCTGCTGCTCAGTATGAGTGAATCGTTGACTCATCTTTACTTGTTTGTTTTATTTTATTTATTATTTTTAAATCCACTACTGCCCCTCCTCCTGAGGTTGCTGTGGTTCCGTGTGGAGGGTTGTCGGTACCCGATCTGTCCGGAAGTACCCGATCAGTGCTCTTTGTCCGCGCGTGCGCAGTTTCTATATTCTAGTCCGAGTATTCACAATGCCCAATTCGTCCCTTGCGGTTTGTTTAGATTCTATTACCTCAGGGTGGTGCGAAAGAGACTTAGAGCAGTGCCTTTCAGCCAGGGAGCCATCTTACTGACGAAACTTTATAACATTTCTTTGTAATTTTAGTGTTTTATTCATTCTTTTGAATTTTATAAAGCACTGCGGGAATATATTTCCACAGGAGAAAGATCTACTGTGGTGTCTGTGAAGAAGCTGAGACGGACGAGAGACAATTTTATAGTAAATAAATCATTTAAAAAGCTAGCAACTGCGTAGCTCAACGAAGGTACGAGGTACGAGTTGGGCAAGCAAACCGTCCTTCTTCCTCACACGTCATGTCCTTTTTCCTGAAACGTGATCTAACGTCATTGTGCGCATGTGCAGTATACACAGAGCACCGATCGGGTACTTCTGGACAGATCGGGTACCGACAAGGGTGTCACTGTTGGTTCCGTGTTGGAACTTTCGTGGTGTGGTCACTTCCTGTTTGTCCTCATTAGTGTCTGAACGTGTTGGTGTGTCCCGGTCCTTCAGACTCTGCTGGTTCTGCTTCCTCTTCCTCTTCTTCTCTGTTTTGCCAATAACGTGCTCGCAGGTCGTCTTGACATTCCCAGCGTCTGGGGTGCCATCGTTGATGCCGCCATGCTGGGTCTGAGTGAGGCTGGGGGCGTGGTCGGGGGCGTGGCCAGGGGCACATCCTGCACAGGAGCCACCCTGACGGTGTTGCGTCCGTACAGACGGCGCTCGTACTGCAGTAGCTGCTCCCAGAAGCCGACGTTGAGCCTGACGTGGGGCCGCTGCTCCTGCACCCAGCGGTGCGCCTGGCTCAGCGTCACGCCGCGGTACCGCATCAGGTACGCCATCACCAGCGCGGGCGAGCGGCTCATCCCCGCCACACAGTGCACCAGCGTCCCGCCCGGGCGGTTGCTGTGGATACGCTCGGCCACGCGGTCAAAGTGGTCCGCGAGGCGTGCGTTAGGCAGGTCAGACACAGGGACCCGGACACACTCCACCCCCGGGTAGGACGGACAGCGGTGGTTGAGCGTAGCGTTGACGATCAGCGTGATGCCTTTCTGAGAAAGCAGCGCGGCGTTGAGGGCAGCATCAGCACCGCTCAGGAACAGAGTGGGCGTGATCTGAGAGACCGCCATGACACCTGGAGGACACAACGACAGACATTAACCATGGATGTATTATAAGACCTGGAGCTGATTTCCCCCAGTGGCCAACCCTGGTACTGCAACTGGGCCCAAAAAGCATTTTCCTCACAGACGGAAATAGTAAAAGAGACAGCTGTAAAGCTGTTGACAGGACGCCCTCAGCTGCAGACACAGCTAATTACTGATCTTTGTACTGCATATTTTTAATTTGTGCATCATAAAAATGTTAAACGACAGAAAGCCAGTGAAGAGTTTCCCAGCACAGAGTGACGTCCCAGCAGGTCACATGCTCTCTCACAGCATGCATGTGGTCTGGCAGCGCTTTCTCCCCAACACGAATTGGTTCATGATCCCGTGTTGCTGATGGGAGTGACTCTACTGCACACGCTCTCAGGGTCCATGAGGAGGAGGAGAGTCTGAGCCAGGCAGCAGCTCCATAGGGAGGGATGGGCCGCTGTGTCTAGTCTGGATCCAGCTCTTAGAACATATCCATGACATTAACCAACAGCTACACCCACACACTTCCCTCTGTTCTCTGTTAGCTTATCTTAGCACCAAGCCTGCCAAACTAGCTTAGCTCAGTTAAGATGCTTCCACACAGACCGTGGCGAGTGCTGGGTACGGCGCAGGTTGCTACCAGCACCAACATTTAGCAGTTGGTCTGGGCGCGATCTTGTGAGAAGGTGTTTTAAGTCCTGGCTTTAGTGCTAATGAGGAGAAGGAGATGAGCAGCACAGAAAAGGAGGATGTGAGTCCATCCAGTTCTGATGGGAAGGCTTCCGCGGTCTATGTGGAGGCACCTTAACTGTTAACCTAGCTTAGCCTTAGTACTTTGGCTGCCATCATAGCTGAGTGCAGTGACACTGTGATTTGTTGTTTTTCTCCTTATTCCTCCTCCAGTCGTTGGCATAAATCACCAAGTCAAATTCTGCATGGTTATAATAGTTATAATAGTTTAGGGTGATCAAACATCCTGTTTTCCCCAGACATGTCCTCTTTTTCATCTTGTCTGGAGAGATTTTCTAGATTCCTGAAAATGTCAGCGTTTTCAATTAACTTGTACTTTGCACAGCCTGTCCCATACCTCCCCCCTCCTGGTGGTGTGGAGTGAGCTGAGCCAAGTTTCCTTCTTTCTGGACATCAAATTATGGTCACCCTATAATAGCTGTAATAGCTATAGTCGTTTCAATTACAGTTCCTTGGCACTAAACTAGTTGTGAGAGAGAGTTCACTGCCTCCTGTGAACTCTCACCTCATAAAGTGACTGTAAAGCTGCTGGGACCGTGTGTGTGATTGTTACCTGCTGCCAGGTTGTCTCACTTTTGGTTGTTTCGTCCTCTGATCACTGCACTGAATGAAAGAACACACACACACACACACACACACACACAGTCAGATGAGCCATACAAGGATGTGTGTGTGAGTGAACCGAAGGGTTAATTTTAGTGCAACAGCTGAAAACTGGTCCTGAGCTCAGATGACAGTCTCTCTCTCTCTTTCTTGCTCACACATAAACACACACACACACACACACACACACACACACACACACACACACACACACACACAAATCCTGTTATTATTATTCACAAAATGATTCAGGTCACGTGGAGTGTTTGAGACAGGAGAGAGTTGATTCTACTTGTTGGTTTTATTACACGGTATGTGTGAAACCATGGCACAGCTGACTACTGGTTACTGGTACTACTGGTAAGACTACGACTATTTTCCTTACTGTTTAACAGTAAACATTAAAGAAAAGAGTTGATAAGAAATAAAGGGAACATATAATCATTACAGTGTAAGTAATGTGAGCAATCACACTTCCTGGATATTCTCCCTGGATGTAAGCAGCTCTTCAGTCTGTCTCAATAGCTGCGTTTCCATATCGTTTCTTCGATATATATAGGGTTAGGGTTAGATAGGGTTATGTGTATATATATATATATATATATATATATATATATATAACCCTATCTATCAATATCTAATATATATATATATATATATATATATATATATATATATATATATATATATATATATATATATATATATATATATATATATATATATATATATATATCTGATCTCGGTGAGTGGCCGAATAAACAATGGTCCGATATTTATACTCATTTAATTCAGAAACCGAGAGAAACCAAAAGTTACGAGCCTATAAAGTACTGGATGCGTACGAATACGTGGCCTGTGGTCATGTACAGAACATCGGGTTCCATGACAGAGATTCAGCATTCTGTCTCTAAAGTTCTCCCAACTCAAGAGTTGTTGTGTAAGATGAATTATGCTTGTTTCACTCAGCGGTGGAGTGGAGCTGGGGACAGCGCAGCATGGGGGGGTGAGACAGTCAGAGGCTGCAGCTGCTGGGGGAGCAGAGACTCAGGGCAGGGACACAGACACTCTGGACCATGGACACAGAGACTCTGGACCACGGACACAGAGACACTCTGGACCATGGACACAGAGAGACTGTGGACCATGGACCGTGGCTGCGGCACACAATAACGGATTATCTTAACAGATATAAAGTGGGCGCTACAGACGCAGCATTTCTGATTCCAGTCAACACGTTTAATCGCCTGCAGCAACAGACGCCTTCAGAACGGCCGCGATCCTCAGAATCCTACAAAACTTTACTCTGCCGGTAGAATATCAGTTCAGACACCTTTAGACACAGGAACCAGACAGGAAACGTTTTGCTATCTCAACTTCTCCCTCAATGTTTTTGTCTCATTCAAAATGAATGGAGAACATCGACATTTCCGTTGCCCCTATGCGCGCGCAGCTTTTTGATGACGTCTGTTGTAAAAGGGTCTATAGCGTAGATCTCAGGGTGACGTCATCATCCTCAAAGTGAAGTTCGCAAAACACCGTTCAATAGAACACCAGCAAGTCGCAGTTGTATTTGATCGAAATTTCAGAACGATCGCTTTTATTTTTAGAAAAAATGTAATGGAAACACATCTTCTGTCTGTGAACCTGCAGGGGGCACTACAGGACTGTAATCACACTCCTGACTTCCGGGAATGACGTCAGAACAGTGATGGCGGATCTGAACCGGCAGCTTCAGGAATATCTGACCCAGTCCAGAGGAGTAGGAGGAGCAGGCAGCGCAGGCAGCGCAGGCAGCGCAGGTAGTGGAGACGTCGCGGTGCCGCTGCCTCAGGAGGAGGAGGACGCGGTCCCGGGGATCTGGTTCGGGCGGTGGTCCAGCCCCTGGTCCGGGGGGGTCAGCGGTAGCAGCGGTGGCAGCGGCAGCAGCAGCGGCTGGTGGCCGCTCCCCAGCGGCCCCTCCGGGCTGCGCTGGGCCGCCCTGCTGGCCGGCCTGTCGCTGCTCTGCTTCGGCCTGGCCGGGCTGACCGCCCCGCTGCTGCTGCTGCGGGGCCGCAGGTTCGCTTTGCTCTGGTCCCTGGGCTCCATCCTGGCTCTGCTGTCTGTGGGAGCCCTCAGGGGCCCCTCCCGCCTAGCCCAGGCCCTGTCCTCCGCGGGAGGGGCGTTGTACGTGGCGGCGCTGCTCGGGACTCTGTACGCCGCCCTGGGGCTCCGTAGCTCCGGCCTCACCGCGCTGGGCGCCGCGCTGCAGATGGTGGCACTGCTCGTCTCCGCAGTGCAGCTGCTGCCCGGGGGGGGGGCCGGCCTGCGGCTGCTGGCTGCTGCTGCTGGACGCAGCCTGACCGGCAAGACCCTCCCCATCTGACCTGGACAGAGGAACATCTGAACATCTGGCCTGGAGGAGCTGAGCAGAGAACATCTGGCCTGGACGAGGTCAGGGGACCAAGCAGAACTCAAGTTCCTCTGTAGCAGCTAATAATCGGATCAGCTGCTGATCACTGATTTAATAAACTTTGAATGGATTCTATTTTCATAAGGTGCACAGCTCTGGGTGATGGGTGGGATTATGTGTGTGAGATTGTAGAAAATTAAAAACAACCCAGCAGGAACATCAGCCTGCTGTGCCTGTGTGACTTGAATCATTAAGTTCTATAAATGTAACAAGATGCTGGTGTTTCCATGAGTTCTTCTAGATCTGTCTTCAGTCTGAGGCTCAGCCCATACATCACGCAGCTCTGGTCATGGTCAGTCTGACAGCTGATGGACGCAGGCTGCATCTGAGGTGTGAGCCGAGTGTGAATCTTTATTGTCAGTGAAAACACAAAAACATAGAAATCTTTTACAAAAAAAGGACAAACCACTGACGACTGAACTACAGGAGGAGCTGAGGTACAAAGACGATGTTCTCGAGGTCGGCGCAGAGCGCTCACATGTCTGAGTTCATTCAGCTGCTGCATGGACCAATCACAGCCCTCGTCCCTCTGAGCAGCGAGCCGGTTGGCCCAGGACCTCTGAGGCTCTCAGGTGAGCTGAGCACCTGGACTGGGGCCTGTGGGGGGGCTGAGTGTGAGTGCATGGGGTGGGTACTATCGGCCTCGGCCCCCGGTCCTGGGGGGTCCTCTGGGTGCTGGTCCCCCTCTCCGGGGCCCTGGCCCCCCCCAGCCTCCACGCCCCCCCCGCCCTGATGGAGGATAGCTGCTGTCATCCCGCGGGGGGGGGCGACCTGCAGGGGCAGAACAGAACAAGCTTGAGAAGACAATCAGATGTTTTGCTTCATATTCGTGTGGGCGGAGTCAGTGTGTCAGTGGGAGGTGCAGGTGGTGCTGACCTCCGTCAGGCCCCTCCCTCTCTCGGGGGTCTCCGTTGCCCGGCCCGTCCTGCCAGGGCCTCTTCCTGGGGGGCAGTGAGGCCATATCCATGCCCTGCAGGGAGGACGAGCGCTCCCGCCCCCCCGGAGACGTCCCATCATGCATCTGTGGCGAGTCCCGGTACCCGTCATGACCTGAGAGCAGTGAGAATCTCATTCATGCTGTAATCTGATTACTCTATCACACCTGTCGCTGTGGGTGTAAAATATGATTCAGTGAGCTCTTACCACCTCCTCCTCTAGGTGGACCTCCTCCTGCTCCTCCTCCTCGAGGAGGTCTTCCTCTGCCTCCGTTGTCCCAGCCTCGTCCCACCTCCTCCGAGCCGTCGAAGCCTTCATCCTGGCCCCCATACTCATCGCTGTAGCCCCGCCCTCCCTGCCGACCACTGCCACCACCTCGTTCTCTGAACCTGGAACACCCAGAAAGACCAGTTCAGACTGGTCCAGAACCATTCAGACTAGTCATGACCAGGTCAGACCAGTCAAGACTGGCTCAGACCAGGTCAGCCTGGCCCAGACCAGCTTAGACCAGGTCAGACCAGTCCTCTGAGACAGTGGAGTCTCACCTGTCGTCCCTCCTGCCTCTGAAGTCTCCTCCTCCTGAGAACCTGTCATCGGGGCCCCAGGTCCCTCCGTTGCCCCCCCCTCGATGTACTCCCCCCCGGTGTCCTCCTCCTCCTCCCCCCTGGTATCTCCAGCTCTCCTCTCCTCTGCTGTGGAAGTCCTGTCCTCCCTCAAAGTCCTGGGGTCCTCTGCGTCCCTGCTGCCCGTCCCCCCAGTAGGGCCCTGAGCCCTGCTCGGGCCCACCAGGGCCCGGCCGCTCTGGGGGACCCATGTGGTGGTTGGGGGGTGGCCCTCGAGGGTCTCCTGGCAGGAGAACATCAAAATGTCAAACAGAGTGGATAGAAGACACACCACCGACCGAGATACACGAACACAACAAATAATCCATTAATCTGTGTGTGTGTGTGTGTGTGTGTGTTCACCCTTGCTGCTGGGTCCCTGCTGCCCCATTCCATGCATCATGGGCCCCTGGTTCTGGCCCTGCAAGAACAGAGGGTGAGTGTGTGTGTGTGACCAGCTTAGTTCACAGCTCTGACACTAACTCACTGGACTCACCTGGTGCTGCAGGTACGGGGGCCCCTGCATGTTACCGAGGGGGCCCTGCACGCTGCCATGAGGGCCAGGAGGTCCCTGCATGTTACCAGGGGGTCCCTGCATGTTTCCTGGAGGCCCTTGCATGTTTCCTGGTGGACCATGCATCCCCCCCTGGGGCCCCTGCATATTGCCCATCCCATAGTTGTTTGGCATGTTGCCATGTGTCCGGGGTGGGGGCCCCATCATGGCCCCTTGCATAGGGCCCTGAGGGCCCATCAAGTTCCCCTGAGAACCCAGCATGCCCCCCTGAGGTGGAGCCCCCTGTGAATCTCTAGGGCCAATTCCTCGAGGAGGGGGCCCCATCATTCCACTGGGAGGCCCTTGCATCCCTCTGGGCCCCATGCTGTGAGGTCCCTGGGGGCCCATGTTTCTGGGGGGTCCCTGGTGTCTCTGCATGCCCTGTGGCCCCTGCATGTCTGGTGGTCCCATCAGTCCCTGGGGGGTCCCCTGATGAGCCTGTGGTCCAGAGAGGGGGCCCATTTGCCCGTGGGGCATGAAAGATGGCTGCAGGCATCCAGGACCCATGGGAGGCCCCATGTTATTCGGCATTGGCTGAGGCATGTTGGGGGGGAAACCCTGCTGCCCAGGGGCCAGTGGGCCTCCAGGGCCCCCAGAGCTGGAGAAAGGTGGTATCGGGCCCTGGCCGCCCTGAGGGGGGCCCATGCTCCCATCTGGACCAATCTGGTTCATCCGATCCATCTTCATTTGCTGCAGCAGAGACAGAAAACCACAGCTTAGACTGGGAACAACTGGAACCCGCTGCTCCTACACTGGTTCTCACTTATTTTTGTTTCTACTAAGCTGTCACTGTGCTGTTGCTAAGCTGTCACTGTGCTGTTGCTAAGCTGTCACTGTGCTGTTGCTAAGCTGTCACTGTGCTGTTGCTAAGCTGTCACTGTGCTGTTGCTAAGCTGTCACTGTGCTGTTGCTGCAGTCTGCTAAAGCAGAGCTCCACCCACCTCCAGCAGCATTGGGTTGGTGTACTGCAGAGCTGCCATCTCCTGCTCGATCTCTGCCTGGGTTTTCTTCTTCATGTCCACTTTTTGCTCCACCTTCCGGTCTTTGGACAGGTCTCCACCTGGCGGCATCATGGGAACTTTGTTCTCAGCCCAGGCCTGAAGAAGAGCACACTCCACGGTCACCAACAGCTGCAAGACTACATGTCCTCAGGTTCAGAGGTGTGTGTATTTGTGTGTGTGTACGTGTGTGTGCGTGTGTGTTACTGCAGCCAGTGTTTACCTGTTGAAACTGAGCTGGAATGGGTTTAGCGTATGGAACCTTCTTCTGTGGAACCTTCTTTGTGTCTTTTCCCATGACCTCGTCCATGCCCCAGTCCAGACCTGGGATGGACATCTCCACCTCTGGAGCTGCCTCTTTACCTGCACATCAGACACCTGCGTGACCCCTGACCCTTCAGGTTACACCTGAACGTTACCAACTGGTGGCCCTCACACCGGTCATCATTAAGTGCTTTGAGAGACTAGTTCTGCAGCACACCAAGGACCACCCCTCTTGATGTCAGAATACAGTCCAGTCTAAAGCTCCTGTGTTCCAGCTGTGACTCACTGCTCTGCTCCTGCTCCATGGCGGCCTTTAGTTGCTCGGGGATGCCCATGCCAGGGATGGAAGCCACGCTGTTCAGGTCCAAGTCATCTGGAATACACACACACATCAGCAGTCAGGACAAAGGGTGAGTGTGTGTGTGTGCGTGCATGTGTGCGCATCCTGTGCAGCTCACCATACTCCACCCCATCCTCCGACATGCCAGGCAGCAGGTTGAGGTTGTATCGGTCCCTCATCTTATCACCGGGACGATTCCTCGTCCAGAACTTGCTGAGACCAGAACAAGAAACAACATTCAAGTGTGTGTGTGTGTGTGTGTGTGTGTGTGTGTTTGTGTAGGTATGTGTCCCCTGGTGTGGGTCACCTGGTGTGGTCATTGGAGCCAGAGCAGAGGATGTGTCCCAGTGGGTGCCAGGCCAGACTCCAGATCATCCCCTCATGGGCCATCTCCATCCCCCCCACCTCCTTCTCCACCCTGAGACACACAGCAGCCAGTCAGCAGCCATTCAGCAGCCAGTATGTGTGTGTGTGTGTGTGTGTGTGTGTGTGTGTGTGTGTGTGTGTGTGTGTGTGCGCGTGTGTGCGCGTGTGTGTGTGTAAGGGAGAGAGCAGCGTGTGTGTTATACCCAGTGTGCCAGAAGAGCAGGGATCCATCGGAGCCTCCGCTGGCGAACAGGCCCTCATGGACAGGATGCCAGGCCACAGCTGGAGACAGAGACACCATGTTACACTTCACTGTGTGTGTGTGTGTGTGTGTGTGTGTGTGTGTGTGTGTGTGTGACCTGTGGCCTCTTTCTTGTGTCCTCTGAACACCTGCAGCTCCTCCTTCAGGTTCCTGATGTCAAACAGTTTACACAGGTGGTCCCTGGAGGCCGTCAGCAGCCAGTTACCGTTCAAGTTCCACTTCACCTCCATCACCGTGTTCTTATGGGCGTGGCTAAACACACACACACACACACACACACACATATACTGGTTAACACACACACTCAAGGACTCAGGCTGAGGGATACAACACACACACACACACACACAGACTCACAGCGTGGCCAGACTCTGTCCGGTCTTGGGGTCCCAGAACTTGATCGGCTGCTGACTGTCTTTGCTGCCTGACACCACCAGACCTTTGGTCGGGTGCCAGTCCACACACTTCACATCAGCCCCGTGACCTGTACGCACACGCACACCCAGATTATTGAACAATGCTTCATTTCTCTCATCAGACTTGACCTGACGCTGACCTGTTCCAACTGTGATTGTAAGCACGCACGCACGCACGCACAGTCAATCTCTCATGTCTGTGCCCAAACCAGTCCACGGAGGGCCTGAGTGCGCACGTGCGTGCGTGCGTGTGTGTTACCTCGGAGGATCCTCTCCTCGTGGCAGCGCAGGAAGTCCCATATCCGAACCGTCCCGTCGTCAGAGCACGTCGCAAACTTGTTGTCAGTCGGAGAAAAACTGGAGACACACACACAGAGACACCGTCACACACACAGACACGTCACACACACACACACACACACAGAGAAAGACACCATCACACGCACACACAGAGACACGTCACGCACACACACATACAGACACGTCACACACACACACAGACGCCGTCTCTCTCACACACACACACCAGCAGGTCCAGGTGTGTCACTGATGACTGATGTACTGACCAGCTGATCACTGAGGACTAAGGTCCTGAATGTTCTCACGCCCCCCGTCTCACCCCTCCCTCACAGACCCCCGTCTCACCCCTCCCTCACAGACCCACTGTACCACTCCTCCATACAGGACATTAGTGTTATCTATTGATCTGTTATTGTCTACCTGTACCTTCTAGTGGTCTTGGTCTACAGCACAGGAAGCAGATGCACTCTGCACGTCTTTGACAGGAAGCTGAAGATCGAGAGCTTCAGATCAACTGATGGATCATGTGAAACACTGATCAAGAGTCCAGCTGCTGCTCTCTTTGATCACATCACATGTAACAGGACACACTCCTCTCCCATAATGCACTGCATCATTCTGAATGTCTCCCCCTGCTGGACGCCCACAGGAACTAGACTCACCCCACACACACACACACACACACACAGCATGGCCGAGGCCTCCACATCAATCATGATTGATCTGCTGCAGGAAGGTAAGGCTAGTTAGATCTTCAACTAGACTTCAGAGCGCTGTAACCAGCAGCTCATCTTTAACTCTCTAAACAATCATAGTTTGTCATTAAATCTATAGACAGCCATACAACAGATCTCAGATCAGCTGAAGGAACAAACCTCCACAGAATCCATGAAACCAAAGGTAAAGTTTATTAAAATAAACCTTTGGTCACAACCAGTGACTGACGCAGATATTCTCCATAAATACACCAGACTTGTTACAGTCAAAATGTTTTTAAAGAGCTGGATAAACAATAATTAAAATCACAATTAAGATGCTTTAATACTTTTTAAAGGCCTTCATTTACCCAAAATTCAGCATTTTAGCAAAACCCTGTGACCCCGCTTCACTTCTGAGTCAGAGCTAGTTTGAGTTGCAGCTGTGTGATGTCACAGTGATGTCATTAGTCATGGACTACAGTGGCAATATGTTTGGGGGGGTGAGGGTCAAAGGTCACGTCAAGTCAGCAAGATCACAGCTTTATTCACACCCATGGAGTGTGTGCAGCGGTTTTATTCAATTAGAACGTCATTCATCTGGCTCCAGCTTTATTAGTCAAACCCGGGGACTTTATTGTGTCTGAGCTCCTCCCTGACTGCACCCGTTCCCCTGACCCCGCCCCCATTCCCCTGACCCCGCCCCCATTCCCCTGACCCCGCCCCTGGCTCCACCCACACCTGCTCAGTGAGTGTTTGATGCCTTTATTCAACACAGTGAAGGGTTTGTGTACACAGGGCCACATGAGGAAGAACATCAACGACAGATCAGTCTGTCACTGAGCAGACAGCGCCTGCTCAGACTGAGGTCAACTACTGAGAATGGGAGATATCAACCTGGCTTCTCTAATGGCCTCCTTGTGAGCCTGGAACATCTTGACGTTGTTCATGTTGGACTGCCAGTACTTGACGTAGCCGCCGTGGTCCGCCGTCAGCATCCACATGTCGTTGTGGGACCAGGTCATCGCCCGGACCGGGCTGTCATGGGCCTGGGGGGGTGGGCAGAAAACATGAAGGCTGTTTTAACCATCAAGCATAAAATATACATTTCATATAGATATTATAAATGAATGATATTCCAGGAGGAGGAAAAGGGGGAAGAGCAGGGCTGTGCTTTAAACTGGGCCGTGGTGTAACCGTGTGGTTTTTAATATGCTTTATAAATACATCAACATACAACAAAGAGCAGCAGCGTCAGTCTCTCACCTGCAGAATGGTCTCAAAGTTGAAGGTGAGTCCGTTCCACAGAGTGAACTCTCCACTGGAAGCTCCAGTGACCAGCCGCCGACCCTCAGGAGTCCACTGGGGGGAGACAGACAGTCAGAGGGGGCTGGGGCGGGGGCTGGGCGGGGGCGGGGGGTACAGGGGGCAGGAAGAGCAGCCTACCCTGATCACAAACACGGGACACTTGACTTTGTTGGTGGAGGTTCTGACGAATTTGGTGGTGACAGCATTCATGGGGTTGTTGAGCATCCCCACCGGAGGAACCAGCTGAGGAACCAGAGCTCTGTTAGACCCACCCACTCAGTCATGTGATGGCTCACGCTCAGTCATGTGATGGCTCTACTTACGTCGTTGTAGCAGCCAGCGTCTGGCTGCACAGCTCTGAAGTCTCGATGATCTCGCTGCCACAGACGGTTCTGAGGTGGAGGAGCAGCAGGAGCAGCAGCAGGAGGAGCAACAGGAGCACAAGGGTTACAAAGGGCTTGATATGGTCTGGTACATTTCCACAAGATTTCAGGGAACTTAAGTTTTTGCTGACTTTAAACTGAGTCAGAAGTGAGAAGCCTAGAGAAGCAGAGGCTGAGGAGCATCGAGGAGCCCAACGGACCAATGTCCTGATCCAGCCTGAGGCCATACCCAGGAGAACACATTTTTAATCACAGAACAGAATAAATGATGAATGGTATATAAAAAACAAACAAGAAAAAACAACCATTTAGTATGTTACCTAAAAAATTCTGTTATTTCTGAAAATTCCTGTGGAATCTTTCCAAAGTTGAGAATTCCTTTAATTTTACAACCTTAGCCAGAGCTCAGGAACACAAGGAGCAGCAGCTGGAGGAGGTCTGGGACCTTCAAGAGGAGGCCAGACGCCTCATGACACAACTGTCAGACCGGGACTAGGTGTCCAGGTGTTCTTACCTCCAGGTGTCTGATGACTGAGGGGTTGTAGTCGATGGTCTTGCGGTTCACAGCCTTCCTCATGCGCTTCCCGTCGAAGGTGAGCTGCTGCATGGCCTGCTGCTGGGCGAAGTCCGGCCGCTTGTAGAACACCTGCCGAGGAGCCTGGTGCTGGAAGCGCGGCATGTGGAAGAAGCGCTGCGGTGAACTGATGTCTGTCGCCATGGTGACTGCGTTACACCTGGGGGCGGAGCCAGACAGGTGGTCAGAGGGTCAGAAGCCCCCCCCCCCACACACACACCACTGGCCACTCTGAACTGAGAGACCAGCGTTGTATGAAGCAAACCACTAGCTGCAGCTCCACACTAGAGCCTGAGCAGGAGGATGGGCAGGTTCACCTGGCCTTGCATACCTCCACCATGAGGCTCTGCCAGGATTTTCTGAGGACTGAGATCAGATTCTAGAAGCTGCTTCACCTGCTAGCTGCACAGTCTGGAGCTCTGACTCTCTCCTCAGCCTGTTCTACTATCAGATCTGGAGGAGCTCTCCAACCTGTTCCAGCTGAGTGAAGAGGTGTTTTCATGGAGAAGGTTGTGGAGCTGTAGCTTCTTTCTGCCTCAGTGATCTAGAGATACTAGTGGAGACTCAGAGAGGAGAACATTCCTGAAGAACCGATAAGAACCTCCATGTGGAGTTCTCCATGAAGGTGCTGCTGGGCGCAGCCTGAACATCCTGAGGCTCTTTGATAACATCAGGAGACTTCAGTCAGTCATGGGATGCGGTGGAGAGATGAAGCTCTGAAGATGGAGTCTACAGGGATCATCCACTTCACCAAATACGGAGGTGGTGGAGGCTCCTCTCTGTCGAAGATCCTCCAGATTTTAATGATAATGGTACACCGCTACCTCATCCAAAAAAAAAAAAAATTAAATAAAAAAACCCCACATGATTCTGTTAAACCACCTTTAACTTTAATTACTGACATTCCTAGACACTTCCCAAAGCCTTCTGCAGCACATCAAAGATTCTCAATGGGGTTCAGGTCAGGACTCTGATGTGGCCAACCCATGTGTGGATATGTCTCATGCTACCTGAACCACTCTTTCACAATCCAAGTTCCATGAATCCTGGCATCATCATCTTGGAATGTACTCCCGCCATCAGAGAAGAAAAACCTGTTGATGGAACAACCTGGTCGGTCAGGGAGGTAGTCAGCTGGGCTCAGTAACCCCAGATCAACCTCCACAGACCTGGACAGAAGCTCCAGGCAGGATGGCGCCTCACTTCATCTGCCTCTCCTCTTGAGAACTTTTTTTGGGCAGGTAGTGTGACATGCTGCATGTTTCCCTTTGGGAAAAAACCCATTCCTAGGCCTGTTCCTAGTATTCTGCCTTGCGTTTCTTTCTCAGAACTGGGGAATGATGAGAGTGTTGAGACAGAACTGCATTTCTTACCGTTCATCCCGTTTGTTTGAAACAGGAGTCACATCTGAGTGCTGAGCTCTTGGTCTTCACTCTCCAGAGACCTTGGCTCGCTATGAACCCTGTCATGGCTCAGGATCAACTTAAGTGGAAACTGATTGAATCCAGAACTGATCCAAGGCCCCACCAGTCCTGCACACCTAGACCCCCCATAAAGACCCCTGAACCAAAGTACACCCCCCCATCTCCGCCCCTCGGTCCCGGAGCGGAGCTCTGCTAGCAGAACCACCGTGTTAGCCGCGGCCGCTCCGCTGCGGCAGCTGTAGCGGCAGCCGCGTCCCGCAGCTCTGTGCCCCGCTGGTCTCCCTACCATCATCCCGGGCCCTCCAGGCCGGGTGGCGGGGTATCGGAGTGGCTCTACAGGCTGCAGGCCCCGGCCTCGGGGCGCAGCTACAACAACAAGCCGCTGCGGCTCCACTTACCGCTGGGTCCGCTGCTCGCTGCTATCTGCCGGGCATCAAGCGGCGGGACTCCGCTGGGGCCCCGCCGGGTTCTTCCCGGGTGGTTTCTGCGGGCTGACGGCTCGGTGCAGTAGGCCTGGGGGCTGAGGAGTCGGGCTGAGGGGCTGAGGGTTGTGGGTTGAGGGTAATTACCCTCCTGCTGCCGCCATCATGACGCTCCTTCTTCATGGGCCTGCTGAAATGCATCATGGGATACGTACAATGGGCGGGAGAACTGACATCACCGCGCAAAGGACCATGGGAGCTGTAGTCCTGCCTCGAAAAGTTTTCAACTTTCAAATCTATGATTTTCAGCAAGACTTCAAGTGATCTACAGTGGCTCCGCTGCTCAGTCAGAATTGAGGAACAACCTGGATGGATGCGGTATTATCTATCTATCTATCTATCTATCTATCTATCTATCTATCTATCTATCTATCTATCTATCTATCTATCTATCTATCTATCTATCTATCTATCTATCTATCTATCTATCTATCCATCCATCCATCCATCCATCCATCCATCCATCCATCCATCCATCCATCCATCCATCCATCCATCCATCCATCCATCCATCTATCTATCTATCTATCTATCTATCTATCTATCTATCTATCTATCTATCTATCTATCTATCTATCTATCTATCTATCTATCTATCTATCTATCTATCTATCTATCTATCTATCTATCTACATTAGAGGAAGGATCAATAAAGTAATTCCTACCCACTTCCTAATTAGATATTTAAAATAAAACTCCAGATCATCATGTGATGACGTCGTCAAAGGAGGTGGAACGTCCGAGTTGATTCTGACGCCTCAACGGTCTCGATGACGCAGATCAGACACAGTCAGCTAACCTGGTGACAAGTAACAGGTGACAGGTGATCCGGTGAGCCGGCCCAGGTGAGCTGACCCAGGCGGAGGCGGAGGGATCGGTCCGGCGGATGTGGACTAGACGGTGGTGCTCAGCCTAACGGTCAGCGGAGTTAGCATGTAGCATGTCGCTGCCGTTGTTAGCAGAGTAACGGTCGCTGTGTGTGTGTGTAGCAGGAGTCTCGGTGTCCATCGGAGCAGAGGATGAGCAGCAGGAGCCGGCGATCGTGGTGGGACACCTGTTACACACCTGTCTCACTTCTGTCTCATACCTGTCTCACATCTGTCTCACATAAGGTGACCATATTTTGATCTACAAAATTGGACTCGATGTCCTCTCTCTCTCTCTCTCTGGGAAATCGGGGGACGTCCGGTCACCCTAATCTCACCTGTCTCACACATCTGTCTCACACCTGTCACACATCTGTCTCACAACTGTCCTCCCGTGGTTGACTGACTGCCTTTCAGCACCAAGAGTCGCAGCAGCGGCCTGAGGCGGTTTTCTGGAGTCGCTCTACAGAAGCAGCGGTGGACGGAGGTGGAGGTATATGTTAAAGCCTGAAAACACTTAAATGTCCTAGGAATTCTCAAGTTGTCCTGGAATATTGTCTGTCCTCCCCCTGCCTTGTGAGCAAACGCAAACGGGTTAAAAGATGAGCACATGCACGTCTGTTGTCAGTTCTGCTGTCAGTTCTGGGCAACATAACCCCCACCCCCCCACAGCTAACGGATAACATCTACAGCTAACTGTTAGCATGGCTGTGTGTATTTAGCCTCGGTGGTTTCTCTTTCCAGGATGAGAAGTTGCTCAGGCTGGTGAAGGAGTTTGGATCAAACAGCTGGTCCTCAGTCTCTCTGCACTTCAGAGTGAGTAGATGTTCTGTTCTTGTAGGTTCTGGTCATGGATGGCGCCACCCCGGTTTCCCCCAGTGGCCAACCCTGGTACTGCAACAGAAATCCCATTGGGCCCAAAAAGCATTTTCCCCATAGACAGCAATAGTAAAAGAGACGGCTGTAAAACTGTTGACAGGACGTCCTCAGCTGCAGACACAGATCATTACTGATCTGATTTTTGTATTGTATATTTTGAATTCATGGATGTTTCATGTATTAACAAAATTTTCAATGACAGAAAAGTCACTAATAGGTTTCACAGCACAGTGTGAAGTCCCAGCAGTTCACATGCACTCTCAAAGCGCCTGCGTGTGGTCTGGCAACGCTTTCTCCCAGTGCTGCTCCCGAACACGGACTGGTTCATGGTCCCGTGTTGCTGATGGGAGTGACTCTACTAGCTCTAGCTCTGTTCTGTCCTTGATGCGGAAGCAAGTCGTATGCGCCAGCGAGCAGGGTTACATAGGAATGAATGGGCCGCCAGGTTTGGTCCGGTATCCAGCTCTTATTATACATTCATGGTTCTGGTCTGGAGCGTTCTGGTCTGTGAGGATCCTGGTGGGGGTGGAGCTGACAGGTTAACCCCGCCCCCCTGTGTCTCAGGGTCAGAGGTCAGAGGTTGAGTGTCAGCGAAGGTGGCAGCAGATCAAGAACCCAGAGCTGGTCAAAGGTCCCTGGACCAAAGAGGAGGACAAGAGGGTAAAGATCTCCCCGAAATGGACACTTGTTCTACTGATGTTCTACTAATGTTCTGCTGAGGTTCTATTGTTCTGCTGATGTTCTTCTGAAGTTCCTCTGACATTCTTCAGATGTTCTACTGACGTTCTACTAATGTTCTGCAGATGTTCTGCCTTGGCAAAAACTGTGCAAAAAGGAACTGTGCTGATGTCACTTCCTCCCAGGTGTTGGAGCTGGTCCAGCGGTACGGGGTCAAACACTGGTCACTGATCTCCAAACACCTGCACAGCCGTAACGGTAAGCAGTGCCGTGAGCGCTGGCACAACCACCTGAACCCAGCGGTGAAGAAGAGCAGCTGGACGCTGGACGAGGACCGTGTCATCTGCCAGGCCCACAGCATGCTGGGAAACCGCTGGGCAGAGATCTCCAAGCTGCTGCCCGGCAGGTAGACACCTGGAGACATGTCCCTGCATGTTTCTCCTTCCTGATTGGATAATGTGCGAACAGGGGGCGGAGTTAAGGTGCTAATGATGATGTCATGTCTTTGTTCTCAGGACAGACAACTCAATCAAAAACCACTGGAACTCCACCCTGAGGAGGAAGGTGGAGAAGGAGGGATACTTGTTAGTCTTACACCTCCACAACTCCTCCGTCACTTCCTCCAATACCTCCTCTAACTCCTCTATCTGCATGGGGGGGCAGCGCAGCAGCTCCACCCACACCCTGTCCAAGGTCAGCTCCACCCTCCTTGCATCCACCCTGTCAACCGGCACGATGGCTTCACTCACTCTGCCCTCCGCAGGAAGACAGTCTGTCCCCCGTCCAGGAGTCCAGCTGTCCTCACACCTATCTATGCTCCACCTGTGGCCCCGCCCCCTCCACCTGCATCACCCCCACCCCCTCCGCCTGCACCACCTGTCTGAGTGTGTGTGAGATGACTGCACCTGTGGAGTCTGAACCACGTGTAGGGGGAGCATCAACCCCACAGCACCCTGCTGGCCTCCACCCACTGATCTGTCCTCCAGCCACTGATCTGTCCTCCACCCACTGATCTCTGTCCTCCACCCACTGATCTGTCCTCCACCCACTGATCTCTGTCCTCCACCCACTGATCTCATCTCCACCTCAGGCAGAGCTGTGTGTGTGTGTGCGTGTGTAGGAGCTGAGCTGTGATGACTCCACCTGGACTAGGAGCCTGACACCTGGAGCTGTGGCCTCCTCCCCGTCTGAGGTACATACCAGTGTACCCCCCCACTCCAATCAGCACCACCTCCCCACTAACCCCCCCTCCCCCCTCAGCTCTTCAGTGTGGTCTCTGAGCTGAAGCTGCAGCATCCTGTCCTGACCTCCACCCCCTGTTCCCTCAAACTCCACCCTGACTCCAACCACGACAGCACCTCTCACCACAGCTCCCAGTAGGTCCTAACTGCACAGGGTCAGAGGTCACATGGGTGTCACTCATGGGTCAGAGGTCACAGCTCAGTCTGAACCCTATTTCCTGTCTGCAGGTTGCTTCTGACTGTGGCCCCGCCCACACCAACACCACTGAAGGTCAGGGAGCAGGACCAGGTCTGAGGTCACCACAGATATTGATGATATCAGAGTGATGTGTCACACCTGACCCCCCCCCCCCCCCCAAATCCGGCCTGTTGTTGGTTGTGTCCAGGCCTCAGTCTGTTGGAGCAGGATGACCAGCCTGCAGTGGGAGGAGCCACAAGAACTTCCTGACAGTCAGCAGAGCAGCAGCTCTGAGGTCCCTCACACACACACACACACGCACACACACGCACACGCTCTCTTTCTGTCTCTCTCACGCTCTCTCTCTTGCTCTCTTTCTGCAGGTGCAGGGTGAGTCTCTCCTGGACTTCCTGCCTCTCCGCTCTGACTCAGGCTCCGCCCCCCAGGACCAGGGCGAGTTTGGCTGCTTCCCTCTGGAGGCACAGGTGGAGAGGCAGGTGGAGGTGTGGTGGTGTCAGCTTCCTCCATCACAGGCTGCAGACACCACACACACACACACACCCAGACCTGCAGGATCCTCTGTGGCCTCTATCTACCTCATCTGAGCCTCAGGTGTGTTCCGCTTCTGCGTGTGTGTGTGTGTGTGAAGCCTAGTGAGATTCACTGTCTTTTTCCAGACCACCTCATCTCTCTGAAGCGTGTGAATCTGCTGTGAGGAAGCATCTTGGTGATCAGACGTCTGCATGATCTCAGCCTCCTCCATCCGCTGTTTCTTCACTTCTCACTGACTATTTGATTTCTTTGGCAGCTTCTCAAACATGAACCCTGCATTTTAACAAATGTTTTTAACATTCGCAGATTCTACATTTTTAAATGTCTTATTAGCAGCTTCGCACTGTGGATCCAACTTGATGTTTTCAGCTTCAAAAATTTTATGAACAGCAACACGAACATCACAACAGGACAAGTTCATTTCATGTGACACCACTGACAGAGTATTGATTATAATTTATTGTTTTATGTCTGAGTCAAAGTTATTTAATTGTTTTGCACACTAAATGAAAACCTGATGAATATCAAATGAATTTGAGTTTTCCAGTTATGGGAATAAACAGATGAATCGGAAGCACTTTCAGCTTTTCTCCATGCCTCAGTTTGTATCTGCTCCAGACGACCGCGTCAGCAGCCACGTTGCCATGGCAACAGGTAGGTAGTGTGGTTCGTCCCATCGACTCCCCAGAGCACTAACGGACACAAGGTGACATCTCTGGAAAGCACCTGGAGCAGATCTGAGGACTCAGCTCAACCTGGGCTCCAGGCTCTGCACACTCAGTCTGGGGCTCAGAGACCTGGACGAGCCTCTCTCCTCCTCAGACAAGGTCTCAGGTCAGATGATGGAGCTGATCCAACCTGAAGGAACTGAGTCTGGCTGGGAGGTAAAGCTGCTCCTGGGGAGGGGCTGGAGGCTGTGGGGGGGTCTAGTCTGGCTGGAAGCCTGTGTTCACCGAGGGCTCCAGCAGCCGCTGGGGCAGCTGGGGACAGCTCTTCCTCCGGGACTTGGCCAGAACCCGGTGCAGGAGGCTGGGGGAGCTGTGTGCAGCAGCGGGGGGAGCCAGGGGGGGCCCGGGGACCGGGGGGGGACGGTCTAAGCCTGGGGGGTGGCGCACACTGTCCCTCCTTAGCAGCCGAGGAGCGCTGTGACCACTGCAGAGAAACAGTCACAGTTCATCCACTCTGTTGCCTCAGACTGCTCTGCTTTCTCTCTCTCTCTCTCTCTCTCTCTCTCTCTCTCTCTCTCTCTCTCTCTCTCTCTCTCTCTCTCTCTCTCGCTCGCTCTCTTGCACTCTCTCTCTCGCTCTCTTGCTCTCTCTCTCTCTCTCTTGCACTCTCTCTCTCGCTCTCTTGCTCTCTCTCTCGCTCTCTTGCACTCTCTCCCGCTCTTGCTCTCTCTCTCTCGCGCTCTCTTGCACTCTCTCCCGCTCTTGCTCTCTCTCCCTCTCTCTGCACTCTGTGCAACTTTCTCTCTCTGTCTGGACGACTTACACCGGCTTCAGCAAGTTTCCCGTGCCAGCGTGTAATATGGTGGTCAGTTAGCAAATAATTCCATGATTAATAAGATGTCAGAGCTTAAAGCTTAAAATATGGGCGGGTGCATTTGATTGACAAGGGAGCCACACAGAGGAGAGACACATTAACTGGACCAGTAGACTGTGTTAACCTGGTTAGTATAGCCATGTTATTCTCTGATATCCAGTATGGATCATATGGATCAGTGGGTATGGGAGCCCCCACACCCTACCTGCGGTGCTGATGTTTGTCACATGTGTACCTGTGCACTCCTTATGTGCACTCCTGGCAATAATGACATGTGGTTGTCTCACCCACACTGTCTCGCAGCACACCGTCTGGGAACCACTGCTCTACACTCCTGTCGCAGCGCCACACACAGGACATTTTCATGGACTTAGTAAATTTGACTGGACAGCCTGGACAGGATGAAAAAAGACAATATGTCCAGGGAAAATAGGACATTTGGTCACCTTATAACCACTATTGAGCTTACCACTACCAGCTAACCTCTAAGTCGCCATGCCAGTCGTAGCCTTTCAGCTCCAGTATCAGCTGGTTCCTTTAGTTCCTCTGTGAGATACACACTGAACAGGAACCACTGAGGCAGGAACTCTCACCAGGCTCCATCTCTCTCACACACACACATGGCTAAAGTGAGGGAGCTGACCCCCCCCCCACACACACACACACACACACACACACACATTCACTCACTATAGTTACCTGGTGCAGCCACAGGGGGCGCCAGGCACCGTCACCACCACCGGTACCGATCCTCTCCGCACCAAGACAGGAGAAGAAGAGTCCCTGGAGGAGGTCCTGCCCTGCAGCACACACACAGATTGTCACACAGGCAAGTGATGTCACAGGTCAGTGATGTCATCAGGCCAGTGATGTCATCACCTGCAGTGGCTCTACGCAACCTGAGGGGAAGTAACCCTCGGAGCCATCAGGCCGGCGGCCAAACCACCAGGTGCGGTCCTCTCTAAACAGAACCTGGATCAGGTCTCCAGGCTCCAGGTCCAGCTCCTTAGGCCAGCGCCCCCTGTAGGATGCCACCGCCACCACCTCAATAGTCAACACACATCAATGACCTGATGAATGATCTGATCAATAACCTGATCGATAAGACTGTTTGTCTTTAAAGTGAATGAAACCGATGTCATTTAAAGCCTGATAATTGTCTGATGAGTGTGTGTATGTATGTGTGTGTTTGTGTGTGTGTGTGTGAACCATTCATTAATCTGCTTTAAATAAACTACTGCTCAGCTCAACAGTCTGGAAATACACAGAGGTCAGGTCACACTGATGTAACACTGATTAACACACAATACACACACACAACTCACAAAGCACAGAGACGCACACACAGTCACACTGGGATGTGCGTCTATGCTCATGAAAATGAGATACACATGACAAAATAAACACACACACACACACACATTACTTTTGATGCTTCCACATGTCGGTCCTTCAATCTGGAGACTGAGATACAGAGACACAAAGAGACAAAGACACAGACACAGTTTGACTGAGACACCAGAGAATGTTCTGGATCTGTGACCTAACCCTGACTGTCTGGTGGGGGGGCGGCGGCATTGACAGCATATCAACGTCTGGTGTAACATGAGCTCAACAGACATCTCAGAACAGCATCACTGTGAGTGACTGTGTGTGCATGTGTGTGTGTGTGTGTGTGTGTGTGTGAGAGAGAGACCCACCTTGTGGAGAGAAGACCGTTGTATAAACCTCAAACTGCTCGTCGCTGTGCCTGTAGATCTGCTGCATGCCGCTACACTCTCTGTCTCACACACACACACACTGCGCTTAAATACCTGCCTCACTAATCCTGCCCTGTGTATGTGTGTGTGTGTGTATCTGTGGTGCGTTCAGGGTCACTATTTAGCTCATTTTCTCTCTCATTAAACCAGTTTAAGTCAGTCGGATCAGGATCACGTCACAGCTGTTCCTGGATCAGATTAACATGGATATAAACAACAAGTGTCTCTTCTTGGAAACACACATACACTCACTGTGAGGAACTACGCAACTCGGGGCAGCAGCAAAGGCAGCAGCCTAGATGGGATGTGGTGTCCACCTGTACAACTGCGTGTGTGTGTGTGTGTGTGTGTGTGTGTGTGTGTGTCAGATCAGGGTCTCCATCCCTCAAGACACATCTCTGGCCTGGTCCCGTGTCCCGGTCCAGACACAGATGAATGTTTGGAAAACATTCCAATCTCTGTGTGGGAGAGACGACTTCTAAATAAAAGGTTTTTATTCTGATTTTGAATCTGAACAGCAGATGTTAAATTAACCTAACTTCCTGTTGATACTTTTTAATATGTTAATGTTGACAGAGCTACTGGAACGTGCCTGTTTGTCCAGCAGATCCTACAATCTGAAATGTTTGGTGAAATGTTATGTTCTGTCCTTTAGGGCCACCATAGAATCAGCTGTTTATGAACCTCATGTGCTGCTGCCTCCGGTGCCCTGGGAGGAGGAGGAGGCATTAGACACCCGCACGTGTGCTCATTTATCAGCTGCTCAGAATTTGTATTTCTTTTTCTTTTATGTTTTATCTAATCTTTCTATTTCTGAGTGCCCTTTGACCTCTGACGTTCTGTGGGCGTGGTGTGGACAGACCTCAAGGCTACACTGTTTGGTTTAAAAATCCTTTACTTGCTCCAAATTCAAAAACAGTGTCGATAAATGGTTGATAGACAAAGGAGGCACAGTGACATCTAGTGGCTGGTAGAGGAACTGCAGCTCAACACAGAGGGGCGGAGGCACGAGAGAGTGAGTGTGTTCGTGTGTGTGCGTGTGTGTGTGCGTGTGTGTGCTAGTAGAGCTTCATGGAGGCTTCAAACAGTTCACTCAGGTCATCCTCAGTGTGACTTCGAGGAGACAGCTTGGTAACCCGCTCCTGAAACAGACAAACATCTTCAGGGTTCATGTTCCTAATGAACAGGACCTCCAGCCAGAGCTCAGGAGATCTGGCTGGAGGTCCCACGAGTCAGGATGCCTGGGTCACATCACTGTCACTCTGTATCTTCATCATCATTATTTTACACCTGAAGAAACGAGAAACGTCTGTGTTTGTGTGTGTGTGAGCCTGACCTGGGGAATGGTTCCCTTCACCAGTGCGGGGATGTCCTCCCTGGTGTATCCCACAGCTCCCAGTCCGTCTTCCACCTGCAGGTCGTACAGGAAGCGACGCAGTGTGTCGGCCAGGACGGCGCCCGCGTCCGCACGCTTCACCTGACTGATGTCTGCACCTGAACACACCACAGACACACCTTAACACCTGGACATTTACATCTTCAGGCAACAAGAGGACAGGAGGACAAGAAAGAGGAGGGGCAGGAGGAGGAAGATGAGGAGCAGGCGGAGGACGTACCAAGGATCTCTGCAACCTCCAGGTGGCGCTCTGGGCACATCGGAGCTGTGAAGTTGAAGACAGCTGGAGATGTGAGGACGACTGAGAGACCATGAGGCTGAGGACAGACACACACAAACACACATTATAATGAAGTTTATATAAGTATTATATGAACCTGGTGAGAACACCTGGACATGCATGCACTCTAGCCCCGCCCAGCTGTAGCCCCGCCTTCTCCCACTCACCACGAGGGGGTGTTCCACGCTGTAACCCTGTGCCATGTGAGTCTTGACGTTGCCTGCGATGGGGTAGGACATCCCATGGCTGCAAGGGACAGCATTGTTCAACATCACACCTGATCAGGCAGGCAATCAATCAATCAATCAATCAAGCAACTTATCAGTCATTCACCAACCAATCAATCAATCAGTCAATCCATCAGTTTGCAGCAAGAGCTGGATGTTCTCACCACAGGTGAACTCCAGCGTTCCCAAAGCCAATGCCGGCGAACACGCTGGCCAGGTGCATGCTGGACCGAGCCTCCAGGTCCTCAGGGTCCTTCACCGCCCTGCAAGACCACCAGGGGGCAGTGAGGGACCAGGTCACTATGGGACTGGGCCTGGACCTGGTCCAGTTCTTACCGTTTCATGTACTTTGCCACCACGTTCAGGGCGTGTCTGGACCAGACGTCACTGATGGGGTTGCTGCCCTGGTAGGCGGGGCGCAGGATGGGGTCGGGGGGGCAGGGGCTCCTCTGGCTGTAGGGCAGTGCCGTGTAGGACTCCAGGGCATGGCTGCAGGACACACTGACCTGTGACTTGTGACCTGTGACCTCCTGTCTGCTCAGGACCTTCCCTCAGACAGCATTATTATTACAGAGATCGCATGTTGACATAAACTGACTTGACCAAAGCTGGCTGTGTGTGTGTGTGTGTGTGTGTGTGTGTGTGTGTGTGTGTGTGTGTGTGGACTCACCAGAGCACATCGAAGCCGCTGTTAGCTGCCACCCTCTCCGGCATGCTCAGCGTGTGCAGTGGGTCGACCACGCCCAGCGTGGGTCTGAGAGCTCGGCTGGCAATACCTGCAACAGTCAGTCACAGCTCAGCCTCAGGCCCTGCCCCCTGCTGGTACAGCCCCCCCCCGGAGGTCGAGCTACCTGATCTGTTATTGATCTCTCTTATGGACGTTATTGATCTGCTACTGATCTGTTTTAGATCTGTTACTGACCTGTTATAGATTTGTTAGTGATCTGTTACTGACCTGTTATTGACCTGTTCCTCCTCTGTGACAGAGCCTACACATAGACCTACAATCCTAGATAAGCTGCTCTAGGTTAAGTCTGCCGGGGGTCCCCGACACATTGAGCTCTATCTTCTCTGTGGGTGTGAATCAGGTTCACGTTCCCTCTAGCTTCTCTCTCTCCTCTTGGCCTCTCCCTGTCTGTTTTCCATCTCCTCCTCTTCCTCCCTCTCCTCCCCCTCTCCTTTTTTATCTTTCAATTTTTCTTTCTTTCTTTTATTTATTTTTAGTTTTTATTCTTATTTTATTTTTATTAATATTTTATTTTTTAATTCTTAATTTTCTTTTTATTCTTATTTTTATTTTCCCCTCCCGGCTTCCATCAGGCTGAGCTGGATCCAGGACCACCTCTACCCGGCTCATCTCACTGCGGTTCCTCCTGCCTGCTACTATGGACTGATTCAACTCATTGATCTATTTATATCCTGAACTGTGAGCCATCAATAATGTTTTGCTTGTGCCCGCCTGTCCGTCCTGGGGGAGGATCTCCTCCTCTGTCTCTCTGAGGTTTCTCCTTGTTCTCCCTGTCAGGGTTTTTCTGGGGAGTTGTTCCTCAGCCTTTGTGAGGGTCTAAGGACAGGGGGTGTCCACTGTGGACATGTTGTTGCTCTGTGTGTGAAGTGCTCTGAGATAACAGCTGTTATGATATGGCACTTAAAACAAATAAAGTTGAAGTTGAGTTATGGATCTGTTATTGATCCTTCTTAATGACCTGTTATAGATCTGTTAGTGATCTGTTACTGACCCCTGTTATAGATCTGTTTTTGATTTGTTACAAACCAGTTACTGACCTGTTACTGACCTGTTATAGATCCATTTCTGACCTGTTATAGATATGGTACTGACCTGTTACTGACCTGTTATAGATCTGTTATAGATCTGTTACTGACCTGTTATAGATCTGGTACTGACCTGTTACTGACCTGTTATAGATCTGTTATAGATCTGTTATAGATCTGTTACTGACCTGTTATACATCTGTTATACATCTGTTACTGACCTGTTATACATCTGTTATACATCTGTTACTGACCTGTTATACATCTGTTATAGATCTGGTACTGACCTGTTACTGACCTGTTATAGATCTGTTATAGATCTGTTACTGACCTGTTATACATCTGTTATACATCTGTTACTGACCTGTTATACATCTGTTATACATCTGTTACTGACCTGTTATACATCTGTTATACATCTGTTACTGACCTGTTACTGACCTGTTATAGATCTGTTATACATCTGTTACTGACCTGTTATACATCTGTTATACATCTGTTACTGACCTGTTATAGATCTGTTATACATCTGTTACTGACCTGTTATACATCTGTTACTGACCTGTTATAGATCTGTTATACATCTGTTACTGACCTGTTATAGATCTGTTATACATCTGTTACTGACCTGTTATACATCTGTTACTGACCTGTTATAGATCTGTTATACATCTGTTACTGACCTGTTATAGATCTGTTATACATCTGTTACTGACCTGTTATACATCTGTTACTGACCTGTTACTGATCCCTTCAGGGAACCTGGGATGTTGAAGCGGCTCTCACCTGTTTTAGCTTTCAGAGGCTCGTAGTCAAAGATGGCCACTCCGGTTGTCTCGCTGCCGGTGCCGGCGGTAGTTGGCACTACATACACACACACACACACACACTGCATCAGAGCACCACAGTACACTCAGCCCACTGTGAGTACAGTGGTTTCCATGGTTACCTGCGATCAGTGGCTTCAGCGCTCCAGTGACGGGCTTCCCTTTCCCAATTGGAGCGTTGACAAAGTCCAGGAAGTCGGCCTCAGGGTGGCTGGAGTACAGGTTGGCTGCTTTACAGGTGTCAATCACAGAGCCACCGCCCACTGCCACAAACACGTCGAAAGACTCCTTCTTAGCGAAGGCAATGGCTTCTTTGAAGCTGACAAACACACACACACACACACACACACACACACACCCAGGATCGATAAGGTGATTTACAATCATCCACAGTAAAGTATGTGTGTTGTGCCCCCCCCACCATACGAGCTCTGTGATTGGCTGCAGCCCTGGCTGTAAATAGGTTATGACTGAACCATGAAGCTGAACCCGTGACCTTTGACCCCCCGTCAGGAGCAGCAGGGCCAGAGGTCAGGGTGGGGGGATCCCATCTCTATACGCTCCACTGCAACAGGTGTGCTCTAGCCCTGCCCACTTCCTGGAGGATGCGTCAGTGCAGACTTGTGTGGACTGTCTCACACTATAGACAGATACTGAGTTACTCGTTTCACAATTTAGAGAGACTGTCCCCCCCAGTACTGAGACAGACCATCCTTACTCCAGGGCGTAGGTGGAGGATTAACATGTGGAGGGGGGGGGGGGTCAACCTCGATTAGGTACGGGGCCTCCCAGTGCAGGGGGGGGGGGGCTACCTGTGGAGTGGAGGGGGGGGGGGTTGCCTACCTGGAGTCGGTGGGCTCCACCCTGACGTTGTCGTACAGCTGGTAGCGGAGGCGGCTGCTGGACAGAGACTGCAGCACGGTGAGAAGGGGGGGCAGCTTCACCAGGGTCTGGTCTGTCATCACACACACACTCCTGGCTCCCAGGTTCACCAGGTCCTGGGGGAGCAGGTCGGTCAGGACAGGGTGAAGAGTCTGTGAGTGTGTGTGTTTGGGGGGGGGGGTCTTACCATGCCGATCTCCCTGCTGACTCCCTCCCCATAACGGATGGTGGAACTGGCCATCTGAAGAGACAAAGAAGAGACAAAGAGACAGAACTCAAGATCAGATATAGAGTTAATCTTGTTTTAATCTCAAATCCAGCAACAAGTTATTTCCAGAACTGCTGTGTCAGCATGGACAGATCATTCCACCTGTACCTCAGATTTAAATATGGTTTCTCTCTGTCAGAACATCTGGAAGAACTCAAACAACTGGAAGAACTCAAACAACTGGAGGAGCAAAAGCAACTGGAGGAGTTCAAACATCTGGAGGAGCTCAAACAACTGGAGGAGCACTTAAGCTCTCTCTCTGTGTCACTCACACACACACACAGACACACACATATGAACACACACACACACACACCTCAAAGGCGTAGTCAGTCTTCCTGACAGAGCAGGTGGAGTCTGCAGCTCCTGGAACAGATGAATGACTCTGATCAGCTGATTATTTATCATTTTCAATGTTGCTACGTTAATCCACAAGTTTAACCAGTTTAACCATTCATATGTGTGTGGATGGGACATGACTTGGGACTTGTTCATGAGTGAACAAATGAATGAGTGAGTGAGTGTGCGTGTGTGTACATGTTTGCAATTTCCTATGCTAATTTCCTTCCATATCCTCCCCCAATTGTTCTTAGTACTCAAATGTTATAATATGTAATGTAATAATATTGATGTGATGTTTTACTGCTTTTACACTTAAAGCTTTAGCAACACTGTATTTCATCAACAGTCATGCTAATAATGCAACTCTGAATTGAATTGATTATCCACAGTATTCCGCCCTGCCATTCCAACGGTGTATTTTTTGTCGTTTTGGGTGAGAACTTCCGTTCTGCTAGCTCCAGTGGATGATCTCCAGATGGATGTTAGCTGGGTGGAGATGACCGATGCTGTTTGAAGTAGTGATGTCCATCACCCTAGACTCATCACAGAGTGGATGGAGGACCTGAGGAGATGGCCTCCGGTGAGCTTCGGAGATATTTATCAGTTCTATTCATATTCATTTGAGGAGAAAAACAGGCTGGCTCCGCCCCTCTTTATGAGCCTGCCTCACCTTCTCACAACTTCGTAGCCAAGTCACTTCTCAGGATAGGGATGTTGGGTTGTCAGTTTCCCATCCACACAAGGAGAGGAGCAGACACAGGGCTTTCAGGAGGACTTTTGAAGTTCAGCGCCCTGAGCCAATAACGCCAGCATCTTTCAGTTAAACATTAAAGGTCTGGCTGCAGCATTCACCACTCCTCCTCCCATGATTCAAACATTCCTGCTGAAGAGACAATCGCCTCTTCTTCCAGTCGTTTTGGCAGCAACAGACCGCACAAATAATAATCGTCATTTTAAATCATTTTTTACAACACTCGGTATCAATTATCGTCACTGACTCTGCCGCACCACTGGAAGTTCTAAAGGCCCCAGTCTGCTTCTGCTCCACCTCTGTAATGTCCTGCCCGACCACAGGGGGCGCTACAAGTCTCTGCCCCGGAGCAGACAAGAAGAGATCGTCTTAAAAACAGACTGACAATCGTAACCATATATAATAAATGATCCATATGTATATGGTGACTATATTTTGAATAGATGTCTGCGCCACTTTCATGGAAGCATACTGTGGCCTTAACACAAAACAAACAAGATGGCTCCGCCCATGTAACCATGGAGAACAGGGTCTAGAGAACTATCACACCTGAGACAGGTGAAGGCGGAGCCAGAGGTCAGCTGTCATCCAGCTGTCAATCAACAACCCGACCTGTAACCTGACGACCCCTTACCTGATGCACTGAGAGAGAGAGAGAGAGAGAGAGAGAGAGAGAGAGAGATAGTGTGTGTATGTGAATGTGTCTGAGTGTGTGTGTGTTACCCTGGTGGAAGGTGTTAGAGTGAGCAGGACATCTGCACCTGTGGACACACACACACACACACACACACACACACACACATAGAAACATTGCTGAATAACTGAGCATATGCCACTAGTGACGTCACTCTTGGAGCTCCTACTATCTGTACAGTTATGCTAGAGGTCAGTTGTTGTTGATGTTGTCTAACAAACAAGCTGCGGAAAACACACAGTGACGTCACAGTCCGCTGTCAGACTGCTCAGCCCTGCACAGGTGTCTGTTTACCTGCTGTTTACCTCCTCTGACGTCACTGTGAGTGAACTTACGCCGCACGCTCGAGCTGCCTCAGCAGGTGAACCACGCGTTCCCGTCCCGCCATGTCCGCTAGCCTCAATGACCGCTGTCTGCAAGCCCAGGTGAAATAAACTCTGACGTCAAGTTACTGTTGCTGCTGCACCACGGTACTTCCGCCTCCGCCGCCCGAACCCCGGGCACTTCCGTTTTGCCTTCAAAATAAACTCTTGTCTGAAGGAAGCAGACCATAGACATAATAAAGAGTAGACGTCACTACGGCCGTTACTGCCTGTTGGCGCTGACGAGCCGTGGGGCCGCCATCTTGGAATGGTCTCCGGCTCCACTCGGTGTAATCTCTCAGACAGGTGCAGTGACATGTCAGCGCAGTTAATCAATCATAACTCGCTGAATACTTCACTGAATTTCACGAGTTTTTTTATGCAAACGTCATATATGTAGTAATGACACAGGACACTTTGTTTGACTTATATTGATTCAAAGTGGGTTTAACAGTAATAGACTATTCTGATATATGGGATGTATGATAGGTATTTCTCAAAACACACAATGTAGAAGCAGATAGTGGCCTTAAAAGTCCTATTCAGCTTCTTTAATGAGTTTAAAAATCAAGCAATATATGAATACACTTATATATAGATAGACATGAACATATATAGAGAAAGAGATAAATATCCATTCATCCATCTTCTTCCGTTTATCTGGGTCCAGGTCATGGGGGCAATATAGATGATATATAGATGTGTGTGTGTGTGTGTGTGTGTGTGTGTGTGTGTGTGTGTGTGTGTGTATGTGTGTGTGTGTGTGTGTGTGTGTGTGTGTGTGTGTGTGTGTGTGTGTGTGTGTAGAGAGAGAGTGAGAGAGAGAATCTCACCCTGCCCTGTGATTGATAACAGAATACTTACAGTATGAACACTAATAGTCTTATACCAAAGAGAAGCTGTATACATACTCTTTGGAGATGAGGCGGGAAGCTGAAGATGAATAGAATAACACCATCTCTGAGTCGGACAATCTGACCTGTCTTTCAAAATCCTCCTGCTTAAAATGTTCACTGCAGTGAGTTTTTCCCTCCTCAAAGGGAAAACAATGAAAGAGTTGACGCCGCATTGGCTGCCGGGACTGGAGAAATGTGGCCGCCATCTTGAGGAGGTGAAAGATGGTGAAAACAGGGCTCGTGGAATTACTTTTCACAAGTAAGATTGAGCATTATTTTCGGTTGTAATTTGTGAATAGAATATTACTGTCTTTGAGGAGGGAAAGATTCACAAGTGATTCAACTGTGCTTTGCAGATATATATATATATGATATATATGTATATATATATATATATATATATATATATACATATTCAATATATATTCAATATATATTCAATATATATCAATCAATATAGATTATATATATATATCATCTATATTGCCCCCACGACCTGGACCCAGATAAACGGGAGAAGATGGATGAATGGATATTTATCTCTTTCTCTATATATATTTATGTTTCTATATCTATCTATATATACATATATACATGTATTCATATATTGCTTAATTTTTAAACTCTTTTACTGCCACTATCTGCTTCTACATTGTGTGTTTTGAGAAATACCTATCATACATCCCATATATCAGAATAGTCTATTACTGTTAAACCCACTTTGAATCAATACAAGTCAAACAAAGTGTCCTGTGTCATTACTACATATATGACGTTTGCATAAAAAAACCTCGTGAAAATCGGTGAAGTATTCAGCGAGTTATGATTGATTAACTGCGCTGACATGTCACTGCACCTGTCTGAGAGATTACACCGAGTGGAGCCGGAGACCATTCCAAGATGGCGGCCCCACGGCTCGTCAGCGCCAACAGGCAGTCACGGCCGTAGTGACGTCTACTCTTTGTTATCTCTACGGGTTCCACACAGTGTAATCTGTTTGACATGCGCAGTGACATGTCAGAGCAATTAAACAATCATAACTCGCTGAATACTCCACTGGTTTTAACGTGTTTTTTTGGTGCGAATGTCAAACATGTAGTTATGACACAGGACACATGGTTTGGCGTATATTAATAATCAAAGTGGGCTTAACAGTAAAAGAGTACTCTGAATAGGGGATGAAGCAGATAGTGGCATTAAAAGTACTGTTCACCTTATTTAATGAGTTGAAAAATTAAGAAACATTCTCTGATATATATTTCTATATATAGGACATGTAGATATATAAGAAGGAATCTATCTATCTATCTATCTATCTATCTATCTATCTATCTATCTATCTATCTATCTATCTATCTATCTATCTATCTATCTATCTATCTATCTATCTATCTATCTATCTATCTATCTATCTATCTATCTATCTCTAACTTAGCACTAGGAACACACCAGGACACCAGGGCACTCGGAACAACTAAACTGCAGAATTGGGAGAACTTGAGAACAAGAACAGATATAAAAACACATATATACATACAGTTCTGACACCTACCTGTACTTTATGTTGTGTAATACAGAACCTGAGGACACACAGGACCTGAGGGTCCAGATGCCTTTCCCTGAGAGAGCGATCCCAAAGGGATAAATCAAAGAAAGTCTTAAATCTAAAGTCTGAAACACTCAATACAAGGCGATTCTGACAAACAAAACTGAACACTGAAAACATTTGAAATAAAAGAGCATCATGTTATGACCGTTATGACTGTTGTGTGTGACCGCATATAAAACAATGTGAACAGAGAGGAAACTAAAGGCCGAAGCATTGAACCAGTAACATCATATGAACCTATTGCAGAGACGGAGCATCTTAGGAGCTCCAAGCAGAAGAGACCAGCGCTGAACTCAAATCATGACCTTTTCATGCATTAATAACGATCACTGCTCTGACAGACTCTTAGACTGATGAAGATGTTCCATCTGTTGTCACCCAGGTGACCCAGTCCTCCCTGGATCTGGACTAAAAGGCTTTCCTCTCCATCCATAAAATACCCAAGGAGCTTTAAATCCTTTGGCATGAGGACTGTGTCTATTCATTGTTTTGAACCACCTGTCAATGATATAAAGAAATATAAACATATTATAGATGATGAAAGAAATATTGGCATCTAAATCACTAACATTACAGGGTTTCATATGGTATCAGATAGTTGAAATCAGCACTCATCTATTCAAGATATACAGAGAACAGAGTTCTTATTTCTAAACTGTATGTTCAACATGTAAACATACAAGTATTACTCTTTGCTTCACTTCCTTCTCTCCATAGGAAGCTTTGTACTACAGCAAATTTCACAAAGGTCACAACCAATAATACAATAATACAACCAGTTCACTCTTACTCACAGGCCTCTTCCTGCTGTAGTTGTTTTCATTACAATGACCTTCTCCAGATAGTGGCCACATTTCTTTTGCCCTGGCAGCCAATGCACTCCAAAGATAGAGACATAGAGAGGAGAGACACTCTATCTATCTTTCTATCTGTCTCTCTCTCTCAGCAGGTGTCACCTCTCAGAGGTCAGAGGTTGCAGCAGTGACATATGGACCTTTAAACAAAACTCAGCTGTCGACTTTTCTTTCCTTCTCTTTGTAGCGTGTGTTTATTAGGATCACTGAACAAACTGAACCCAGAGCATCATGAAGACAAATACAACAAACAAACTGAGCGAAGGAGAAAGCCAGTAAACAAACTGTCAAGTAACAATCTAAACAGTTTATTCAAGTTTTTAAACTCACTAAAATCAATTTCAGGGCTTGGTTCGGCTCAGTGGAGCTCGATGGATCAGCGACAGACGCTCCAGTCCTCGCTGCAGCCGCTAGTTCAGATCCCACCAGGGATGGATGATAGATAGATGAATACTTTATCCTTAAAGTTGGTAAATCGATGCTTTTTCTTTATTTTTTCAGAATTAAACTCGGAAAATACTTGAAAACGCAATGGATGCTGGATCGTTTGGTCTATCACAGTTGTCTTCATCACAGCCTCAGCTTCAGCTTCAGTACAGCAGCTCCAAAATGTTCCTCTCCAACTATCTGCTCTGGTTCTACACAGGAGCTGGAAAAGGGTCTGGCCTACATTCAGGTCCAGGTAAAGGTCTCCACCTCAGTCTTGCTGTCAGGTCTAGTCTCTCTTCTTCAGTGGTGTTGCTTTGAGCTTGAAGTGGGTGGTCAGAAAGGTCAGACCTTCATCACCTGATTCTGATGGTCAGGAGGTCACCCCCCTCCCCGGCCCCCCCCCCCCTCCCCCACAGCTTTATAAAGTGGGATCATGTAAAGGATCTTCAGGTGAGGAGCTTAATTTGCCCCCCCACTCCCCCACCCCTACACCCTCACATCCTCCTCAGGTGTTTTCTGGGATGGAGCTCTTACTGTTGCTGTGGATGATTGCTCTAGTTGCCTCCTCTTGGCCCCGCCCCTCAGATTGTGCCTTGCCCATGGTCACGTGCTGCTGCACCCAGGGGAGGAGCTCTCCGTTTGGTCAGCGGAATCTGCGGGGGGAGGAGCCTTGGTGGGGGGAGGAGCCTCGGTGGGGGGAGGAGCCCCCCGTACCTGGGCCTGACCTTCCACCTGCTGCGGCTGGCGCTGCAGGCTCACAGCAACCGCAGGATGATGGACGCCCAAGGGAAGTGACCTCATCTGCTCCGGGTCACTCCCACTCTGATGATGAATAAATGTCTGCGATCTGATTGGCTGCTGCATCATTTCCTGGGATACAGTGGTCGGTTAGTGGCGGTGAGGTGAGCTTTAATGTCAAACTAAACATCTTCTCAACAAACTGAACAGAGCGAACAGCTTCTACTTCTGGTTCAACCAGCTGAAGGAAAAGACGTGTCGGGGTCCATCCAGATCCTCAGACTCGCTCTGACCAGACTGAAGACGAAAAGAAAAGCACATTACCTGCTGTTATCTTTCAGCAATACTAACAACTGAATAACAACTCAGAAACTGAAAGAGGAATGCAGATAGAGAGAAGATAGAGATCCACATCACGTAAACACACGTTTAAAAAATAAATCTCTGCCATTTTCACAATATTTAGAGAGTAACTGAACTGTAAATTGCAGTAACAGCAAACTTCTAATTTAAAACAAAACAAGGTCTCCAGATTCAGGCGAAATACTAGCAGAGGCAGAGATGTAACAGATCTAAAGCAGATACAATAAAGTGTGACTTGAGTTTCCCTCCTTTCACCTCAAATGAACTCGGAGGCTGGACTCACTCTGCAGTTCACATTTTAGTAAACAACAGTTTTGTTTAGTTTCGTACTTTTACTAGTAGAACTCAGCAATACGTTTATTAATGCACATTTACCCTGATATTCCACTGGATACCTATGCGACACCTTCCATTAGAATCACTGAGTGCGCCTCCACATAGAGCTCCTCCAAATAGAGCTCCTCAACATATACCTCTACCACATAGAGCAGCTCAGCTACCTCCCAGGAGTGCTCTGCTGCAGCCAGCTGCTCCCCAGCCAGATAGCTAGCAGTCTGTTTTCACATAGCTAGCAGCCTGTTTTCACATAGCTAGCAGCCTGTTTTCACATAGCTAGCAGCCTGTTTTCAGATAGCTAGCAGTCTGTTTTTAGATAGCTAGTAGACTGCTTTCAGATAGCCAGCAGTCTGTTTTCAGATAGCCAGCAGTCTGCTTTCAGATAGCTAGCAGTCTATTTTCACATAGCTAGCAACCTGTTTTCAGATAGCCAGCAGCCTGTTTTCAGATAGCTAGCAGTTTGTTTTCAGATAGCTAGCAGTCTATTTTCACATAGCTAGCAACCTGTTTTCAGATAGCTAGCAGCCTGTTTTCAGATAGCAAGCAGTTTGTTTTCAGATAGTTAACAGCCTGTTTTCAGATAGTTAACAGCCTGTTTTCAGATAGCTAGCAGCCTGTTTTCAGATAGTTAACAGCCTGTTTTCAGATAGTTAACAGCCTGTTTTCAGATAGCCAGCAGTCTGTTTTCAGATAGCTAGCAGTCTATTTTCACATAGCTAGCAACCTGTTTTCAGTTAGCCAGTAGACTGCTTTCAGATAGCCAGCAGTCTGTTTTCAGATAGCTAGCAGCCTGTTTTCTGCAGTTACCGCTAAAGTTAAAGCGATAGCCCCAGACAGGAAGTTGTCATTACGGTATCAGCGTAAATTTGGTCAAACGTCAAAGTAAAACACAGAAAGCTTGTGTAGTTTGATCAGATGTCCTGATGTGAATGGGAGAGGCTGTGTGAAGAGCAGAGAGAGAGAGGGAGACAGAGAGAAAGAGTGAAGGAGGGAGAGATGGAGAAGAAATGTCCCCAGCAGAGATCAGTCCGAGACTGTAGCAGCTGGTGCACCACTGCCCTACCACACCAGGTGGCGTGTGCAACCCTTTATAGAACCCGTTGCAGCTGTGAAGCATCCAGTGGAATGTCGGGGTCAGTGTCTAACCTGATCCAACATTAAAATTTCCCAACAACACTTAAATGCAGCATTCGATGTCATACCTGAGGGGCAGGGCCAGCGGCAGGGAGTGGCAGAGGGGATGGGGTCTGGCCAGAGGGGATGGGGCTCTTGGTCTGAGTGGGCGGAGCTACAGCAGGTCTAGAAGGCAGTGGGATCTGGCCAGAGGAATCAGGGCTCTTGGTCTGGGTAGTGGTGGGTGGGGCTATAGCAGGTCTGGGAGGAGGCGGGGACACGGGCTGGACAGCTGAAGGTGGAGCAGGCATCAGTGGAGGATTGTGATTGGCTGAGAGACCTGCGGCCAGCAGCTGCTGCTCTGCTAGACTTCCTGCCGTCGCTCTGACTTCGACCGCTTCCTCTTCCTCATCCTCATCACCTTCATCCGCTGGGGAGACACCACAGTGTAGTCAGGGCACATTAGCATGCTAGGGGTTCTCTATGCTACATGTTTGCACATTGACTCTTATTAGCACTGCTAAAGGAGCTGTCCCGAGCTAAAACCTGTCAGCATGCTAAATACGGTTTCCTTTTATATGTAGCTCTGTGCTAGCGTTTTAGCACTGTGGATGTGTTGCTCACATTTGAAGTCGAGGCTCATGAGCGCCCTCTGTTGGAGTTGGAAGTCAGCGCTGAGGTGATCCATCCGCTCGTAGCCAGGCTGCACCTGGTCCAGGTGGGACAAGTCTGAGCCCTGGGCCATCCTGAGACCAGAGGGGGGGGTCAACGGGGCACCCACACACACACACTAACACACACCCACACTTCACTCACTTGTGCAGCAGAGGTCTCGTCGTCTGTGGAGGAGAAACAAAAACATCAGAAACTGTTTACCTGCTACTTCATCAACGCGTGAACGCGTGAGTGGTTCCTGCAGCAGGCTGAGCTGAGTAGTAGTAGTGGTAGTGTTAATAGTAGTGGTGGTAGTAGTAGTAGTGGTAGTGGTGGTAGCGGTAGCAGTAGTGGTTGTAGTGGTACTTCTAGTAGTAGTAGTAGTGGTGGTGGTGGTAGTGGTTGTAGTATTTGTAGTACTTGTAGTGGTAGTAGTAGTAGTGGTAGCAGTAGTGGTTGTAGTGGTACTACTACTACTAGTAGTAGTAATAGTAGCAGTAGTTATCACTCTCAGGGTGCCCCCCCCCCAGCTCTAACTACCCTAACAACACCAGTCTGACGTCTGAGACAAGGAGGTGACTGGTGACACCATATCATGTCAGCCTCACAGCTGCACAACAGACAGATCTAGACTATCATTGCATCCGTGTACTCTGCAGAATTCATCATCTTTTTTCATACATTCTCACTGTGCGTGTGTGTGTGTGTTTGACTTTGTGCTCTGTTCTTGTTTCAGCTATAACCTCACAGTGTCACAGGGACGAGGGATCAAATGAACCAGTCCTGCTGTATCACACTAATAACACTGATGCTAAGCTAACAGCTAACATTGAAGCTAAAAGCCTCTGACCGTGGTGCATTCAGGGTCACCTGCAGGAACACGGCCATCTCGGCCTCGTCCAGGGTCTGGATGGCGTTCTCCAACAGCTTGGTGGCGTTCTCCAGGTGTTCACTGTGTTTTCGGTTCAGACCTTGGATGTAGCGGAGCTTCTCGTCCTGCTCAGAGCTGATCCTCACCATCATCTCGCCCTTCCTCTCCTCCAGCACCGCAAACAGCTGGTCAAAGGCCTCACACAACCGAGACTTCTGTCGCCGTCCGTTCTCCTGAAGAAAACAAGACAGGAAGGGAAAAAACAAAGAAACACAAACAAGAAAATAACTAAAATCACCAGTGGAGGGAAATAAAACATGCTGGTCTAATGATCTGTGTGGAGTAGGAGCTCACATCCACAGTGCGGCAGGTTTCCTCCAGCTGACTGATGATGGCCTGGATCCTCTCATTGTTCCCAACCAGCAGAGAGACACAGTCAGTCAGCTCTGCCTGCATCCACATCCACACAAACACGCACACACACACACGCACATGCGTGCGCGTGCACACACATGTACACGCGCACACACGTGCACACACGCACAGTGTTATGGAGTTATTCATTGTTGCCCTCAACTGGACACCGAGTGTGTGATCATGCCTGCGTGTGTGTGTGCATGTGTGCGCATGTGTGTGTACATGTGTGTGTGAGGTAGTGTGTGTGTGTGTGTCTGACCCTCTGGGCCTGGAACACTGTCTCCAGCGGGGCCACGTCACAGTCCCGGTGGGAGCCGAACACCTTGCAGAGGGAGCAGGTGGGAACGCTGCAGGAGTTACAGTAGATGTTGATCTTCTCATCTCCGTGCTCCTCACACATGGACTGCTCCTGTTTCAGCTGGGGGGGGGGCTGGCTGCACACACACACACACACACACACACACACGTGTGGAGAGACAGTAGAACATGTATCTTCAGGCCCACTGGGGACGTTTGGTGGGGTTGAAGGGGGGTTGGGAGGAAGGGTTACTGGAGGATGTGGGGGGGGTCCTGAAAATGTCATTTCTCTTACTTTGAAAAGTCCCACCAGGAACGTTAACAAACGTTTAAAGTTATTTCCAGCTCAGAGCAGGTGTGTGTGTGAGTGTCTATTTTTAGATGTAGGTCAGTGAGACAGAAACACACATATTCAGCCAGCTAGGAAATCACACTAAACTAACAGGCTTGTACTGCATGTATCAGGTGATGTCACAGTCACGCCCCCCCCCCCCTTCCCGTCATCAGAGGGTGTGTGTGTGCTACCTGCTGCTGCCCTGCTTGTACATGTCGATGATGTTCTCCACCAGAAGGTTCCTCTGCAGCCCATAGACGCCGTGGCGGTCCAGGATCACTTCGTGTCTGCAGGACGGACAGCGGAACCGCCCCCCCGACGCCACCGTGGAGCCGCTCCGCGTCGACAGGTACGGGTTAGCTGCCTGGAGGGGGTGGGGCATCATGGGAGGGGCGGGGCCACATAAATGGGGAGGGAGAGGCACTGTGAATGACAGCAGAGAAGAACCAGCGGTTCTAATCTTCTAATTTTCTTTCTAAAGTGGTTCTAATTTTTCTATCTATCTATCATTTTCCCAGGTGTGGGGGTCACCTCTGATCTACTGCTGGGTTAGGGTTACCTCTTTTTGCTTTTTGACTCTGAGCAAACAGATCAAGGAACTTTAGCAGCTCAGAGCTCTGACATGAGGCGTGTTTCCACTATGCTGGTTCTGGTTCTTTTTGGGGGATGTTCTTCTGACCGGGCCGTGACTTGGCCTGGTCCTCTCAGGCCTCGTGTCTCCATTACACTAACAGCCTGTGATGATGAACCCTGTGATGATGTCATCATAGCGTGCCCAAAGAGCACAAAACAAAGCAGCAGCAGAGGAGGAAATCACAAGACTAGACATGGACACGGACCAAGTTGGGCTGTTTGTTGGGTTTGTGCTGTTGCTTTACACAGTGATGGTATCAGAGGTAGAGGAGCGAGAACACGACTGAGACTGAGACGAAGGTGAGCTGACTGTCATGAAGCTGTCATGAAGCAGGGTTAGAGTTAGGGCACCGCCCAGTTAGGGTTAGGGCACCGCCCAGTGACTCTACCGGGGTGTCCAGTACCTACCCTCCAGCAGGTTCTCTGTTGGTTCCTGTAAAAGTTGGAATGGCCCGGCCAGTGGAGACAGTGGAGAAGTTCCTGTAAAACGGCCTGGGAGCTCCCATAGTGGAAACACTATAGTCATGAACTGACCCTGGTACATGAACTGAACTGAACCTGGTACATGAACTGAACCGACACTGGTACAGCTAAAGGTGAAGTCGATCGTGAACCATCTCAGTCAGTGGAACCAGAGAACATCACAATCACACAATCACAGTCAGTCTGGATCAAACTGTGCTTCTGTGTTAGTGTGTGTGTGGTTGCTGGAGTGTGTGTGTGTGTGTGTGTGTGTGTGTGTGGTTGCTGGAGTGTGTGTGTGTGTGTGTGTGTGTGTGTGTGTGTGTGTGCTGACCTGAAAGACGTCATTAGCACACTTGCGGCACAGGTTGTGCTGGCAGGGCAGGATGACCACGGGCTTGGTGAACATCTCCAGACAGATGGGGCAGACGAGCTGCTTTTCCAGGCTCTCCATGACCAGGCTGGATAACACACACAGCTGGACAGGTCGGGGGGGCGATCGGAGGACAGGCCGGGGGGGCCCAGTGCAGAGAACGAGAGAAAGAAAAGAAACAAAGAAACAAAGCAGCAGCAGCTCTGGCTGAGGCCTGGGTGGCAGAGACCCTCAGGCTGTTTTTAGACCAGCAGACCTCACTGTCCCCTGCTGAATGTCCTTATATGTCAAAGGTCACAGGGAGACATGATGGGGGGGGGGTCTTAAAGGCACACTCCACTGAGTTGGTCCAGGATCAGAGACTGAGCCAACTAAAGCCCCCCTGAAGACCAGACCTGGTCTTCAAAGGGTGAACCAGACGAGTTCTGAACCTGAGGAACTCGGACGTCTACACTCTACGGGACACGTTGCTCCACTCAGAGGAGACATGGTGTGATCTGTAGAAAATACAACAACCTACCGCAACCAAAAGATGGAGAGAACCGTTGGAAGAACATGATTCAGTATTTCATCAAAACTAAACAGATAAATGCTCATTTCTCATGTTGGAGATAATACACAGATGAAACCTCCAGCTCCTCTGGGTTCCCTGTTCTCTGCCAGGTCCCAGGATGTCGTGTGTTCCTCAGACCTCTGGAGGGAAGAGACCAGTCCAGATCCTCCTGGAGGCTGAGAAGAACTGGTGTAAAAGTTGCAAACTGTGGATGTGAATCACAGCTCTGTTCTTGTTTTCTGTTCGAGTCTTGTGGAGATTATCTTGCACTTTATTCTCAACTTTCATAACTAAATAAAGAATAAAAATGGAAATGACTGAAAGTAGCTGAGCAGTGTGTTGTTGTGGAGAGCTGAACCAGTCTGCAGCTTCTCTCATCGTCTCTCAGGTCAAACACCACACAAAGTCAAGCTGAGGCGTCACACACTTTATTCTCAAACTTCACACTGTTGTGTCTCACACACAAATAAACATGAATCTATAATCAATATATAATCATAATATATAATCAGTAATACAATCTATAATCAATATATAATCACAATATATAATCAATAATACAATCTATAAACAGTATCATATATAACAAATGTGATCAGCAGGTTTGATTCATGCTACTCAAAACAACCATCATTTAGAAATAGAGAGAACACATGATCTAAGCCACGCCCCCCAGTGCTGATTGGATATTGATTAGGTATTGATTGGATATTGATTGGATATTGATTTTCCTGGCTCTCAGGTGTAGCTGTCGCCGTAGCGACGGTGGGCGTCGCCGATCAGCTGAGTCTTCTCACTGGCACCGCTCGGCTGCTGGACCACAGTCTCCACATCTGGAGGACAGAGATGGAGACAGACACAGAGACAGAGTAACAGACAGACAGATATGGAGACAGACATGGAGACAGACAGATAGAGACAGACAGACATGGAGACAGAGACAGCGCAAGAGACAGAGAGAGACAGACAGAGACAGAGGACAGACAGAGGGCAGACAGACAGAGACAGACAGACTGAGAGAGAGAGGGCAGAGACAGAGGACAGACAGACAGAGAACAGAGACAGAATGAGGACAGAGAGACAAAGACAGAATGAGGACAGAGACAGAGGACAGACAGAGGACAGAGACAGAGGACAGAGAGACAGAGAGACAGAGACAGAGGACTGAGACAGTCCCGTCTCCTCACCGTTGTCCTGGTCGTTGCGTAGCTCCTCCTCCAGGTCGTCGGGGGAAACGTACTCAGGCTCCGCCCCCTCCCCAGTGGGCGGCGGCCTCAGCCTCCCACAGCAGCAGTTGCAGCAGCAGCAGAGGCAGCAGCAGCAGTAGCAGCCGCTCAGCACGCCACACACCACGAACAGCCCCTGGACAGAGACAGAAGGATGGTCACTGCTGGCCACGCCCTGAGTCCACTGACCCCACCCCCTGAGCCTACAGGCCTACATTCTCCTCATGTCTGTCAGACCAACAACCAGGATGCTGAACAACGATGGCAGGAGAACTCCAGAGATCTGGTTCAGAAGAACTCAGGGAGACCATGACTCGGCAGCCCCCACATCCTGATGTTTGCATCCACGTGTCCCTGACGTACATGTAGCTCCTCCTCCACTGGTTCAGACCAGTACGTATCCTCCTCCTCCACTGGTTCAGACCAGTACGTATCCTCCTCCTCCACTGGTTCAGACCAGTACGTATCCTCCTCCTCCACTGGTTCAGACCAGTACGTATCCTCCTCCTCCACTGGTTCAGACCAGTACGTATCCTCCTCCTCCACTGGTTCAGACCAGTACGTATTCTCCTCCTCCACTGATTCAGACCAGTACGTATCATCCTCCTCCACTGGTTCAGACACCTGCTTCTTCTACATATCTCCATTCCCATAGGGGGTGGGGGGGTGGGGGGTAGCTACTGCATCAGATCCATTCTCTACGGGGGACTTTTCTCTCTCTCAGCCTGTGTAAAGCGGGAGTCAATTGAAAAACGTACATTTTAACGAATTTAAGCGCCATTAATAGAGGACATGTCCAGGTCAAAGTGAACGTTTAGTCCCCTGTTTAGACATGGATCATAGCACTTCACTGCTTCAGATGTAGGACCAGTCCAGATGAAGCAGCGTTCCTATTGGTCGATGTCTCTGGTCTGATGTCTCCATGACAACCAGCAACAAACTGAGTTCTCCACGTTGTCAAAGGGGTTTGGAGCGCTGGACTCCTCCTACTGGTGTGGAGACTCCTACTGGTGTGGAGACTCCTCCGAATGGTGTGGAGACTCCACCAACTGGTGTGGAGAGTCCACCTACTGGTAAGGAGACTCCTCCTACTGGCGTGGAGACTCCTCCTACTGGTGTGGAGACTCCTCCTACTGGCGTGGAGACTCCTCCTACTGGTGTGGCGAGTTCAGTAGGGTGCATGTGAGACCAACACGCCATTGGTATGAGTTCTCCAAATTATCCATGCACTAATCCGTCTGCGGCCCTGCGGCAGACACACACTGGGACCCTGATATTCCACAGAATGCGTGAGCGGCAGCTTACAGCAGGGGCGCGGTAACCAGTTACTGTTCAAATTGAAACCGATCGGATTGCTCCAAACCCAAAATTATCATTACGGTATCAGAATAAACTTCTGTCAAATTTCAAAATAAAACAGAAAGCTGGCATAGATCAGCTTGATCAGACGTCCCGCTTAAAACTCTCTCCGAACATGTCCCCGATTGTAATGGGAGAGGAAAAAGGTGCAGAGAGAGAGAGAGATATGGAGAGAGATAGAAAGAGAAAAAGAAGAGAGAGAGAGAAGCAGGAATGTTCCCGGCAGAGATGGGGTCAGAAGCAGTAGCAGACCCCCCCCCCCCCCAACCAAAACTACTGGATAAATCGCTGTTGATCAAGCAAAGTCAGCTTTTGTTTGCTGTTGCCTCCTTTATACAGTGCCTTTATGATGGCATCTTGTGGTATCGTGCGAATTCAGCAGCCTGCAGCTGTAAGGTATCCAGTGGAATATCAGTACTATAGTTCGCCTTTGTTATTATTCTCATATCAATAATAATTCTATGAGCGGCTGGACAAACCTTGTCCCATCTTTTTTGACTAAAGCAACAATCAACAAGCAGCAGATGGAAATGACTCCAAGAATTAACTCGTGGCCATGCACAATTTCTTTTTATAGATGTCACCATAATGGCTCCACACCGTCTACTTCTACCTTCTCCATCTCATTCTGGACATGACCAGGGGCAGCATGGTCAAACAACATGCAGAAAATAACTGGTACTGTGACTTTAAGGAGGAATGTTGTCTCCATGGAAACAGGATGGATTGACAGACACTATGAGAGGTGGCCCCACCTACCTTGGCCCACCAGGTGGACAGCATGAAGTAGGTGTTGACGTTGTCCTCTCCAAACTGCTGGGCCACGTAGAGCCCCAGAGAGCCGTAGGCGTCGTAGATGTTCCTCCTGCCTGGGTCGGACAGCACGGCGTGGGCGCTGTTCAGCTCCTTGAAGCGCTCTGGAGCCTCGGGGTCAGGGTTCTTATCAGGGTGGTAGCGCAGAGCCAGCTTCCTGCCCACACACACACACACACACATGCGCTATATAGCCTGTTACACGTTATTTACCAGTTGTTTTTATTGGAGAAATTTCACCTATCATTTCACCAAAAGTATAAGATATTATTTCACAGATATGTTCCCACTTTGAAGTCAGAAATTGAGAAGATAAAAAATAAATAACAGCAAAGACAATAAGAAGATGATATGGAGGGCGCGCACACACACACACACACACACACACTCACATGCGCACACGCACACACACACGCTCTCTCCCACCTGTAGGACTTCCTGATGTCTTCATGGCTACAGCCCTTCTCCAGAGCCAGCACTGCATACAGAGACTCTCCTGACGTGGACAGAGTTCGCTGCCTCCCGTCCGACATCCTAATACCATCACCTGCCTGCCACCCCCCCCCCCCCCCCCCCCCACACACACACACACACACACACAGGTGATATGGTCACAGCCTGAACAGGTTCCTGTGCTGGAGTTGGATGACAGGCTGTCAGCATCAAACTATGAGTTAGAGAAAGACAGCAAGAGGTTCTTACCGTCTGCTGCAGCCTCAGAAACACTGGAGGAGCATACACCTGAGTCTCTACCTCTCTCTGCCTGTCTATAGCTGTCTCTAGCTGTCTCTAGCTGTCTCTCACCTGTCTCTACCTGAGTCTCTACCTGTCCAGGTGTGCATGCCTGGCTGGGTGCTCCATCAAATATTCAGCAGCTGTTGGGCTCAGGTGACAAAGCTCAGGTGTCATTGAGATGCTCCAACGGGTGCACTGTGACAGGGAGGGGAGGGGTGGTCGCCATGACGACCACAGGAGTTTCTATCTCTGTCCATCATACTTGCATGCACGCAGGCATGCAGGCATGCAGGCACGCAGGCATGCAGGCACGCACGCACACACAGAAGCAGTCGGTCCTAGTCTCCTTCCTCAGGATGACTCTGGTTAATCTGTGACTAAATGTACAAGGAGAATTTGACCATGGAGCAGTAATGGCATAATATGATGTGATGTCATGACATGATGCCATAGCAGGATGTCAGTGTAGTGTATGATGTGATGTATGATGGTACATGCATGATGTCACGATTAGATGTTATTGTGAAGTCACTGATGTGATGTCACAGCATGATGTCAGACAAGAGACCAGACCAGCTCAGAGACAGTTTGTATTTAATGAAGAGGAACAGGAACATGGAGAATAAAACAGACTGGTGTGTGTGTGTTGCCCTCTACAGGCCATAGATATGCTAACAAGGCTGGAAGCTTGACCAATCAGAAGGGGGCAGGAAGGTCACACAGGCATCTGCAGCTGTGAGTACTCGTCTTGCACCTCCTTCTCCTCCAGAGGAGGCTCCACATCGTCAGCATCCAGCTGCAGACAGCACAGAGGGGGTCAGGCAGGTGAGGGGTGGGGGCGGTGGGGGGTGGAGGTTGGTGGGGATGAGGATGATATGACTCACACTCTGCAGCTCCCGGCGGCTGAAGAGGCGGGGCAGCAGCAGCATCCGGACCGGGATGGTCAGCAGCAGCATGAAGGGGAACGCCAGCGCTGCCGCCGTCGCCATGACGACCCAGAGCACCGACAGACAGGTGAGCTGCACTATGGTGTACAGGTGCATTCTCAGGGTACGCACCTGGGGGTGGGAAGGCATGAGAGACCAGGAGAGTCCAGGTGAGACCAGGTGAGACCAGGTGAGACCAGGTGAGACCAGGAGAGAGCGACAAAGCTGCTGTGCTCACCTTGCGGACGTAGCCATGGTCGGGGTGGTACTTGGGGGGCATTAGCAGCAGCACTAGACGCTCCGACAGCTGGATTCCATTCAGTGACATCACTCCCATGTAGAGGAAGATCCCAAATAGAACTGCCAGAGGGATCTGACGCAGAACCTCTCCGATCACGATGGACAGGCCTGAGAGTAACATGGAGAACATGAAGGAGAACATAGAGGAGGACATGGAGGAGAAGAAGGAGAACATTGATCCACAGAGAGGCAGGGTCAGGAGCCAGAGGGCGGGTTAGGGGGTCAGCGTGAAGGGGGCGGAGCCAGAGAGCAGCTGGGTGCAGTAGAGGCAGAGTTGATGGTGACATACCCACTAGCAGGGCCACCAGGAAGCCAGTGACGCGCTGCTCCTTCACTTCCTGGATGCGCGGTTTGTCTCCTGGGGCAACCGCCTTACTCATCACGGTCAAAGCATTGGTGTGAGTGACAGATCGAACTGTTGCTGCCGACAACCAGGGCAGACCAAACAACGCCGAGACTCCACCCACCACCACGATGATGAGCAGGTCCAGGTGGAAACCGGTTCCCTTCAGCAGCATCCGCTCCTTCTTACTGACGATGAGCCTGAGGAGAAGCCCCAGCCAGGTCAGTACCAAACCTCACATCCCAGACAAGGAGAAACTCTAGGACGGGTCTTACGCTGTGATCTGGGACTCCATGAAGATCAGGATGAAGACCAGGATGGCAGGAAGGACGCTAGCTGCCATCATCCACACTGGGAAATGTCCATCAGAGCCTAGAGGAGAGATCAGCCAACCACGCTTTTCCGGGCTGGACACAGAGAATCCACTGGGAACATTCAGCTTCTGCAGGACAGAGAGAAGGTCTAAGTCCAGGATCTGACTCCAGGGTCTGAGGTTCAGTCACCAGAAGTCAGAGAAGAAGAAGCTGCTCTGACCTGTGTGTAGGTGTCCTCCACGCTGTAGTCCACCAGTACCATGATGAGGATGGCGATGGGAACACCAAAGTCTCCAATGATCCTCCGAAGCTGGAACAGAAAAGGGTCACATCAGACTGGAGCCACTTGCTGTTAAAAAGGTTAGAATGGCCATGCTTAGCTTAGCCTAGTTCTTAGCTGTACAGGTAGGAACACCTGAGTCCAAATCTGCCTATCTCTACCTGTTTGTATCTGTATCCATCTGAATCTACCTGTCTCTCAGTGTATCTATGTATCTCTACATGTGGTGCTGTGGATGTTCTGACCCTGCCAGGGAAGAAGGAGCTGTTCTTGAACTTCCGCAGATAAACAGCGATGAAGAACGTTCCGGCCATGAGGACGAAGGACAGCAGGGCTGTGTTGGGTTCTCCCATGACCTTCCCTGGATTCGCAGCAGCTGCGGTGAAGTTGCAGTGAGATGAAGCCAGCGTGAAGTTTCCACGGTAACAGTTCTGGAGAGGATGCTCCTGGAAGATCTAAGAGACCAACACACAGAGGGTCAGAAATAGTTCAGAGAGATGACCCCAGGATGAGACCTCTGACCTTACCTTGATCAGCTTGGCAAAGGTCTCATAGATGAAGATAAGGGAGATGAGGAAGGAGAAGATCTCCTGAGTGAAGCGGGACACAAAGCGGACCAGGATGCTTCCCTCGAAGGCCACGGTGAGGAGGACGATGAGGATGAGCCAGAACCCGATCCACACTCTGCCCGTCAGGTACTCGATACCATTGTCTCTGCAGAACTACACACACACCCACATACACACACACACAGCTGGTCAGGAGCTCTGCAACATCTAACATCCCTCCTCCATCAGGGGGAGGGTGAGGGACGTGATGCAGCGTCAGAACAGTGACCCCTAGAGTTCAGAGAGGGTCACTACAGTGGACAAGGAGTAGGAAGTAAAGCTCTGAATGTAAAAATAAGATTATAGAAACATTTAACTCACTTTCAGGGCTGAAATATCGACAAGTAATATTTATTGTAGAATTATTTTATAAATATTATTAGTAGAGATGTCCCTGATCCGATCACATGATTTTTAAAGGATTGAAATTGGAAGGAAAAGATCTGGATCACTGATTTGTAATTGGACCATAATTGCCTATATTTCTGACGGCATCTGAACATACCTTGTGTGTCACCATCTCTCTCTCTTTCTTAAAACTCTGCTCACAGTATTAAAGGCAAGGCAAGTTGATTTATATAGCAGGGCAATTCATAGTGCATAGTAGCATCTACGAACAAACACACAGACAGGCTTCTACATATGTGTCTGGTCCCTTTCCCTGTTGCTCACTGGCTGCCAAAGTATCGGATCAGGATACAGGATAAATGCGATGAGGACAAAATTATCATTTTTTAAGATTTGATTACAAATCTCAATATCAGTTATATCATATTATTAAATATCAGTTAAATAAGCTAAATATGTTAAATGAGATGATGATGATGATGATGATGATGATGATGATAATGATATGATGATGATGATGATGATGATGATGATGATGATGATGATATGATGATAATGATGGTGATGGTGATGATGATGATGATATGATGATGATGATGATGATGATGATGATGATGATGATGATGATGATGATGATGATGATGATGATATGATGATGATGATGATGATGATGATGATGATGATGATAATGATATGATGATGATGATGATGATGATGATATGATGATGATGATTATGATGATGATGATGATATGATGATGATGATGATGATGATATGATGATGATGATGATGATGATAATGATATGATGATATGATGATGATGATTATGATGATGATGATGATATGATGATGATGATTATGATGATGATGATGATATGATGATGATGATGATGATGATGATGATGATGATATGATGATAATGATATGATGATGATGATGATATGATGATAATGATATGATGATATGATGATATGATGATGATGATGATGATGGTGATGATGATGATGATGATGATGATGATGATGATGATGATATGATGATGATGATGATGATGATATGATGATATGATGATGATGGTGATGATGATATGATGATAATGATATGATGATGATGATGATGATGATGATATGATGATGATGATGATGATATGATGATGATAATGATATGATGATATGATGATATGATGATGATGGTGATGATGATATGATGATAATGATATGATGATGATGATGATGATATGATGATGATGATGACACTTAACTGACAGTGTCTTATCAAACTTTAAGGAAGCTATTCCCTTGTCTCAGTGCTACATCCCCTCTCTGCTATGAAAGCCTGAGTCCCTCCTTCATTGATCACCTCACTGATAGCTTTGTCACCTCCCTTCACGAGACTCTTGACTCGGTCGCACCCCTAACAAAAAAGATTATCTCCAGACCAAGATCTGCCCCCTGGTTTACTCCAGAAACTCGCCACCTAAAGCAGCTAGCACGGAAGTTAGAGAGGAAATGGCGTTCAACCAAAAACACCAGTATTTTTCTAACCTGGGAAGATAGCCTGAAGACTTACAGGCTGGCTCTGTGTAATGCCAGAGCGAGATACTACTCCTCTCTAATTGAGGAAAATAAGCATAACCCCAGGTTTCTGTTCAGCACTGTAGCCAGGCTGACTCAGTCATAACTCCACTGAGCAGTGTGTTCCCACACATCTCAGCAGTGGTGACTTTATAGACTACTTTAACAACAAAATTACAAGGATTAGACCAACAATTGAGAACCACTCAGCATGTACGACGATTAATCTACCCCCTGTTGCTGCTGTTCAGGATACAGCTGGGGATACAGACAGGTCACTGTCTTCATTTGACTCCATTGACCTGCATCAGCTGACCACTATCATCTCCTCCTCTAAATCATCGACCTGCCTTTAATCGCCACTTCTTTACTGGACCTCATCAACCTGTCCATAACAACAGGTTACGTTCCTCTTAAGTTCAAAGTTGCAATAATCAAACCCCTCCTTAAGAAACCGTCCCTCCATCCAGGAACTCTAGTGAACTACAGGCTGATCTCTAATCTCATCTGCATCTCAAAAATCCTACAGAGAATCATTACCAACCAGCTCTGTGAACACCTCAATAACAATAGTTTATCTGAGTGCTTCCAGTCTGGTTTTAGAATGAATCCTAGCACTGAGACTGCACTGGTTAAAGTCACTAATGACCTCTTAATGGCGTCTGACCATGGTCTTGTTTCAGTGCTTGTCTTGTTAGATCTCAGTGCTGCTTTTGATCCAGTTGACCACCAGATCTTACTAAGGAGACTGAATATCAGCTTGGAATCAGAGGCTCTGCTTTAGACTGGTTCTGGTCCTATCTTTCAGACCCATATCAGTTTGTTTGTGTCAGTGATAACCAACCTCCACCCACTAAAGTCAGCCACGGGGTTCCACAAGGATCTGTGCTCGGTCCAGTTCTCTTCTCTGTATATATGCTCCCTCTAGGTGATATCATCAGGAGTCACTCTATAGATTTCCACTGTTACGCTGATGACTCTCAGTTATATCTATCTATCAACCGTCTACAGCAGCTTCAGTCCTGCCTTGATGACATTAAGGCCTGGAGGACCCATCATTTCCTCCTTCTGAACTCTGTAAAAACAGAGTTACTGCTCATAGGTCCAAAACACCTACCTGACTCTATATCTGACGCCATAGCTCTACAAAATAGATCTGCTACTCCCTCTGCCACCACCATAAAGAACCTAGGTGTTAGCTTGGATCCAGACCTGTCTTTTAACTCCCACATAAAATTTATCTCACGGACTGCCTACTTCCACCTCCACAATATTGCAAAAATAAGACACCTCCTCCCTCCCCATGCCGGCTCTTCTCACTGCGGTTCCACCTGCCCTCTACTCTGGACTGATTCAACTTCTGATTTATTTATATTCTGGACTGTTAGCCATCAGTACTGTCCTCCTCTGTCCTCCTGTCCTCCTGGGGGAGGATCTCCTCCTCTGTCTCTCTCTGAGGTTTCTCCTTGTTCTCCCTGTCAGGGTTTTTCTGGGGAGTTGTTCCTCAGCCTTTGTGAGGGTCTAAGGACAGGGGGTGTCCACTGTGGACATGTTGTTGCTCTGTGTAAAGTGCCCTGAGATAACGGCTGTTATGAAATGGCACTTAAAACGTTAAGTTGACTTAAAAAGTTGAGTTGAGTTGATGATGATGATGATGATGATGATGATGATATGATGATGATGACATGGTAATGGCACTCACAGTGTAGAAGGCTTCTTCAAACACCAGTAGAGGTCCAGAAAAGCCGATCACCAGCAGCGGCTGAGCCCCCAGGACGCTGAAGATGAGGCCCTGCAGCGCCGTGGCCACGATCAGCTCCGACACCCCGATCAGACCTTCTGTCTTCTCTCCTGCGCCAACAAAGAGCTGGGTGACGACTGGTCCCTGTTTATGGCCAGGTAAACACCTGTGAACTGGTGATTCCAAACTCACCCAATAGCCCCCCAAAGGTGATAGCGGGTGACAGCGCAGCAAAGTAGATGAAGATGATGGCGGCCATACACTGAGGGTTGAGAGCGTCCCGCAGGTCACTGAGATACTGAGGATAGCGGCGCCTCACATCTTGGACCAGACCACCGAACAGACGGCCCGACCGCCTCAGAGGCTCGTCACTGCAGGGTTTAGCTGGGACCAGAGAATCTGAAACCAGAAACCAAAGATGGAACCAAAACATCGGGTTCCCACTTCACCTCAGAAAACAGCAATGCAACCTTCACTGGACTACAATGTAAAAATTAATTGACTAAATATTTGCAAATCTTTCTCACATTTGACAGATATTCCCTTGTTATATGTAACTGTTGAAAATGTGTGAACATAAAAAACCTACTGTGACTCTTAACTATAAATATAAAATCTAAAGCTAGATATATAAATCTTTGAAAGAGATGAACAGACCGCTTGTTGATTACACTCTAATTGTTCACATATTTTGCATACTCATTGGTTGTCAGGCATCTCCTCAGCAGATAAACCGTGGCGGTGTCATTAGCATAGTGCTAGCAGCAGAGGACCAGGTCCATGTTAGGTTACGTATGACGCTGATAATGTGTGCTAATGTCTGCAGAGCAGAGAGAGTGGTTGCTGTGTTGAAATGAGTCTGACCAGTGGATTCACACAGATAATAACAATCCAGTCAGACATTTAGAGCAAAGTCTTTCTAGGACAGACTCATTAAAGTCGGTTGACCTTCATCCTGCTGTGCACTGCTTGGCTTCTCCTGCATCTTCCCGTCCTGCTCCTCCTCCCTCTTCCGCAGCATTTCTCTCTGGAACCGAGCGACGGAGTGCAGCAGCTCCTCACCCCCGACCTTGGAAGGCGGCAGCACCACGCTGCAGTCCAGGAAGCGGTTGATGGCTGACAGCAGGTCCTGGCGGTCATAGGCCTGGTACGCCGCCTCATGGAAGTGCTGAGGAGGGAGCAAGAGCAGCTTCAGCTTCAGCTGGGTTAACATGCCATGTCATAACCACTTTATCTCAAGACATGACCAACATATATGAAAAAACAAATATAATCAGAGCAGAGCCAACAAGACAGAACTGATAATCTGCCTGTGACCTTTGGATTACAGATCAAGGTGGTCGTTAACCACCAGACCACCCCTGCCCCTAAAGTGGGGATGGATGTTGGGGGGTGTTGGAAGGTTAAAGGTGGAGGGATGGGTTAGGTTTGGGGGTTTGAGGGAGGGTTAAAACCTGAGAAGCCAGGAAACTTGATTATGTGCCTGGTGGGATAATGTTAATAGGAATGAATGGCCTGGTATCCAGCTCTTACATTACATCCATGATAATCCTGAGCCCGGGCCTTCAGGGTTAGCGCGGACTCTCACCTTGTCTGACATGAGGGTGGAGATGGAGCGTCCAATCTGGTGGTAGTCCATGTTGGCGCTGGGGGGTCCCAGCAGCAGGAACAGGAACCTCACAGGAACTGGAACCTCCAGCACAGACTCCAGCAGAACGGCTTCCTGCAGCCGCACAAATGCCATGGAGGGCTGCTCCAGGAAGTCCACGCTGCCTGCTCCGCAGGGGCGGGGTCAGACAGCAGGGGGAGAGGTTAGACAACAGGGGGTGGGATACAGCAAGAGGGGGTAAGGTCAGACACAAAGAGAGTGTGGAGATGGGGTCGGAGTTACACAATAGAGGGGTGGAGTCAGACACATATGATATGAGGGGGCAAAGTCATGAGGCGGAGGACACTTACCAACCAGGACCACTGTGGCCTCGGCCTGTTCAGGGATCTTCTCCATCATCTTCACCTCATGTTTGGATCTGGAGTGATAGAGGGGCAGAGCGTCCTTCTGAACACACAAACACATACACAAAACACATACACATAAACACACATACACACACACACGTAGCACAGTTAATTATTCCCCTTGCTGATTATAAATTCAAGTCTAAATGTCCTTATTAGGGGTAGGGTTATTTGCTGAGACTGACTAATTAAAGTGATTGGTGGTTTGCCTCCTGGAATCTCACCTTGGTCTTGTCTCTGCTGCTGTCACAGCTGTTGGTCAGGCTGATCGATAGCTCTGATTGGTGGTTGTGTCTGTCCATCAGGGCAGCCATGTTGGCTGCTGAGATGTTCTTGCTGAAGGAGCTGTGATCCTTCTCATCACTGGGGTGACTGGATCACACACTCATGTAGGGTTAGGACTCGGGTTAGGGCTAGAGCTACTGTAAGAGCTGAGGCTAAGGTTAGGGTAGGGTAGGGTTAGGGCTAGAGCTACGGTTAGAGCTCAGGCTAGGGTTAGGGTAGGGTAGGGTTAGGGCTAGAGCTACGGTTAGAGCTCAGGCTAGGGTTAGGGTAGGGTAGGGTTAGGGCTAGAGCTACGGTTAGAGCTCAGGCTAAGGTTAGGGTAGGGTAGGGTTAGGGCTAGAGCTACGGTTAGAGCTCAGGCTAGGGTTAGGGTAGGGTAGGGTTAGGGCTAGAGCTACGGTTAGAGCTCAGGCTAGGGTTAGGGTAGGGTAGGGTAAGGGCTAGAGCTACGGTTAGAGCTCAGGCTAGGGTTAGGGTAGGGTAGGGTTAGGGCTAGAGCTACGGTTAGAGCTCAGGCTAGGGTTAGGGTAGGGTAGGGTAGGGTTAGGGCTACGGTTAGAGCTCAGGCTAGGGTTAGGGTAGGGTAGGGTAGGGTTAGGGCTAGGGTTAGAGTTCAGGCTAGCATTCAGGCTAAGGGTAGGGCTAGGGTTAGGGTAGGGGTAGGGGTAGGTCCAGATGCAGGGTTAGGGCTAGGCTTAAGTGGAGGTCTGGGGAAACAGACTCACCTGTGTGGCAGCAGCAGGGCTCGAAGGACGTTGGCTCGATCTGCAGCTTTGATCTGGTCCGAGATCAACATCTGCTCCACCACCTGCTGAGCGATGCCGGGCAGAGTGGTCTGCTTCAGGTCTAGAAGAACCGCTCCTGAAGGAGTCAGAGTCAGTGGAATCATCTAGCTGACGATCTGAGGAACAGATCTATTGAACATTATCTAAAAGGCTCTGAGAAGGAACCTGATCAGCCAACCAAGAGTCATCTATAGTGATGTTTCTTTATTGTCTCTGCAGCTCCAGGGACCCCGGGTCCTCCTCACCATGGGAGATGGTCCTTCGCAGCTCCAGGAGGGAGCGAAAGGAAAGGGAGGGGATGTGAGGCCGACCCCAGCGCTCTGTCTCCTCCTCCACCTCCTCCTCAAACTTGATCCAGCGAGCCGTCTCCCTCCACTGCAGCTCCTGGTTCCTGTCAATCACCAGCTCATTCAACTCCACAAAAACCTGCAGCACAGGATGTCACACACACACAGTCAGACCAACACTCCATGATGTTGGACTCATATGTGGGTGCTGCTACCATGAGAATGGAGATACGTGGAAGAAGCATGCGTCTGAACCAATGGAGGAGGAGGATATGTACTGGTCTGAACCAGCTGTTAACCTCTGGAAGATTGTGAGAAGCAGCTGTTGTGTTGCTACAAAGCAGAAGAACACTAGTGGCCACGCTCCCTCTACTGTCCCGTTTCACACACAGACACAAACTCCTGAGCAAGACCTGAGAGAATTATCAGGGTGAACTTCCTGTCATCACATCTTCCTCTTCATAACACTGATGTCAAGTAGTCAGGACAAACCCAGAGGAAACGGAGCTCCTGGTTCCTCCACAGACTGAGCTACATCTAGTCATGTTAAGTTGTGTCCAGGTCAGACTCTACCTGTGTTTGATGACTCTTCACGTCCAATCCGTTCATCCTGCAGAATGGAAAGATCCAGACCCACCTGGGTCGTCTGACCTACACCTGTTCCACCTGCTCCACCTGACTCCAGGTGTCTGTCTGTCAGGAGCAGCTGAGCGTCCCCTACCTTGTGAGGTGTGTGTTGGGCCTGGGGCGGTGCTGGGGCTGGACTGCCGCTCTGGACTACCAGGCCCCTGGAGCTCCGCCTCACCAGGTGACGCCGCACGGCTGGGATGTCGTCCAATCGGTGACCTGAGGGGGCAGAGCATAGAGGTCAGAGGTCACTTCACTATCACACACTGCTCCATCACCAGAAGGTTCTCACCTTCACACACACACACACACACACACACACACACACACCCTCTTTCTCTCTCCCTGTGGTCTCCTGGGAACTTTCTAACTTTGTTTCAGGCTCAACTGACAGAATCAGAAAGATAAGACTAAATCCAACTCATCCAATCAGCTCTGTCTCACACACGCACACACACACACACACACGCACACAAATTCTCCAGGTGAGCAGCAAGTTTTAGGTTTCTGTTAAAATGAGATGTCCTCAGCGTTCCCACAGCATTAATCACACTAAGTACTCAGAGCAGCGACAGCAACAGAGACAGACAGAGAACACACACACACTCACTCACACACACACACACACACACACACACACAGACAATAGACAGAGGCCGTGGGCTCAGTGTGGAGGAGAAAGCATTGTGTTGAAGTCACATGATGTTGATGGAGAGCATGTTCCTTCATCTTCATCAGTTTGACCCAAACTCACATCTCCGCTTGACATAACATCACATGCTCCACCCAGTGCTCAAAGTGTGTTGGGAACATGTTTGGAGTGTGTTGGGAGCATGTTGGAAGCATGTTGGGAGTGTGTTGGGAGCATGTTTTGTGTGTGCTGGGAGTGTGTTGGGAGCATGTTTTGTGTGTGCTGGGAGTATGTTTTGTGCGTGTTGGGAGTATGTTTTGTGCGTGTTGGGAGTGTGTTTTGTATGTGTTGGGAGCGTGTTGGAAGCATGTTGGGAGCATGTTGGGAGCATGCTGACTCACTCTTCATGTCATCCAGGTCGACCCTCAGCAAAGTTTCTGCCTCGTTGTTGTCATCTTCTGCAGTTTCGCTGGGATTGGTGGAGACATTCATGTGGTGTGAGTAGGAGATCAGGTCTGTGTTGAGAGATACATGTGTGTTCAGATGAGGTGTTTACCTGGCCAGCATGAGTGTCCGTCCCTCCTCTTCATGGTCATCTTCTCTCTTCCCCTGGTCTCCTTCTATGGTGCCTGAGGTACTGTGGGCAGAGCTTGGCCGCCAATCCTTCCTCCCTTTGGCCAGCGGCTGATGGACATGGAGCGATGCATGTCGATGATCTGCAGCAGAGACAACACAGATCTGGACCTGCAGCCTCAGGAGAACCAGAAACAGGTCTGATCCAGCAGGAACCTGCTCTAGAAGGATACACATGGTGGGGACACCAGGACTCTCTGAGGAGTCTTTAGTTCCTCCACCACTGGGAAAGCTTCATGAAGAACCATAGAATGATCTTTACCAGAACCATCAGGACCTCCAGGACTTTCAGAACCTTTTGAACCGGGAGGTTCTGGAGCCTCACCTTCAAAGTCCTGTTCATCGTACACTCGTCCCTTCTCTGGAGGACTGCAGCCTGGACTAAGGATATGCTGGAAGCTCTGTAGGCTGAAGGCCTCATTCAGGTCCTCCTCTTCATCGCTGCAGCTGCAGGCAGCAGCTGGTGGCTGAAGGACAAGGAAGAGGCGTGAGGAAGACTTGAAGGTCTGACGCAGCTTAAGGCAGAAGGCCCACACTCACCACAGACGAGCCAGCAGGGTTGCAGTGGCGCTGGCAGCTCCGACGCAGGCTCATTATCTCCAGGGGTCAGAGGTCAGGGGTTAGGAGTTAGAAGTCAGGCGTCAGAAGTCAAAAGTCAGGGGTCAGAAGTCAGAGGTCTGGGGTCAGAAGTCAGAGGTCTGGCGTCAGAAGTCAGGGGTCAGAAGTCAGAGGTCTGGGGTCAGAAGCCGGTGGTCTGGGGTCAGAGGTCAGAAGTCAGAGGTATTGCGTCAGGCGTCAGAAGTCAAAAGTCAGGGGTCAGAAGTCAGAGGTCTGGGGTCAGAAGCCGGTGGTCTGGAAAGGAAACACATCACATGACAAGATCATCACTGTTAGTGTCAATGACTATGATATGCTCTACGGGTCCAGCTGAACCATCTATGTCAGTGAGTATGTCAGTGAGTGTGTTTGTGTGTGTGTACCCTGCAGACATGTGGCTCCGCCCCAGCAGCGAATCAGGTGTGGATCAGCATCATACTCACTGCTGTCAGGAGTGGAGCTACAGAGTGGGAGGAGCTACACCTGCTGCTTGTCTCAGTGTCCAATAGCAACTCAGCAAAGTTTGGTCTTTGAATGCAGTGCTGATGAGGCATTAGAGCAACGCAGGGAGTCCCAGCTTCCTCCTCTCAGAGTGACGCAGAAAACACCCGGTGGCTCTGATGTCACTGAGTGTGTGCGTGTGTGTTAATGTCACTGAGTGTGTGTGTGTGTGTGTGTGTTTGGGGGTAGACACTGTGAATTAATGTGATTGAGTGTGTGTCACTTTCTGTGTGTGTGTGTGTGTGTGTGTGTGTGTGTGTTTTTCGTGTGCTGGGGGTCGGTTTGTGTGAGTGTGTGTGTGTGTGTGTGTGTGAGACACAGGAAGTTGGAAACTACCTCAGCGTCCTGCCGACTGAAAGAGACATTATGATGCAAAGACTGAAACCAACAGGGGAGGGGGGGGGGGGTTGGGGGAGATTGGGGGGAGAGCAGAAAAGACAAATGGTCCAAGCCCTGGACCAGCAGAGGGTCTCCACAGCAACCGACCTGTCAGCCCCCCCACCACCCAACACACACACACTTTTGTTTCCCATGATGCTCACACATGATGCACACACACACACACACACACACACACACACACACACAGGACCTGGACCACTACCAGGACCTGGACCTGGACCTCTTGGCTGCCAGGTGACAGAGCAGGTTCTACCTGGAAGCAGCTTCAGTTACAGAGAACGTTTATATGGAGATGAAGAGCAAACACCTGGAGGGGACACACATGCGCCTGCATATGTGTCCCCTCCAGCCCCTACCTAACCACCACCATCTGGACCCAGAGCTCCAGTTCTGCCAGGACTGACCCAGAACCTTCTGAAGCCTCTAGAACCTGGGACATCCTCACTCACCCAGACACACCTACTGCAGCAGCTTCTCAGCACCTGGATCAGCGAGAAGCTCTGCAGCAGCCACAGCTTTGGGTCCTGGTCTGGCCTTGGTCCTTGGTTCTTGGTCCTTGGTCCTTGGTCCTTGGTCCTTGGTCCTTGGTCCTTGGTCCTTGGTCCTTGGTCCTTGGTCCTTGGTCCTTGGTCCTTGGTCTCTGGTCTCTGGTCTCTGGTCTCTGGTCTCTGGTCTCTGGTCTCTGGTCTCTGGTCTCTGGTCCCTGGTTCGGAGCTTGAGGTCTTGTCTCTCTCCTGTTGAGTGTCTGAATTTATTCTCTTCTGTTTGTTTTTCACATCCTGAAACTTTATGTCAAACGCCTGCAGCTGATTGGTTCCTGAGCCTGGACCAATCAGACCCAAGCAACTGAGATGAGTCGACCTGCGACCCTCCACCTGCGAGTGTGTGTGTATTCATACCTGCTCTGTGCTGAGTCGTCGTTGCAGTTTTGTGGCTGAAACTTTGCAGCTACTTTTATACTGCTCCAGTGTGTGTGTGTGTGTGAATTAGCTCATTAGCACAACAACAATTATCTTCATTCCTTTCCTGACATGTTAGTATTGGTGTTTACATATCATCATTCCATTCTCTCTCTCTCGCACACACCTGTGAGGCAACATGGTTAAAGTGAGGGAGCTGACCCCCACCCCCACCCCCCTCCACAGACACACACACACACACATTTTGTTTCCCATGATGCTCTTTGTGGCGTTAATCCTGCAGTGTTTACAGTCATCACTGAACAAGTTAGAGAGACGTCACTGCTGTGGGAACGATAGCACACACGCACACACGCACGCACACACACACGCACAAACACCTCTGAATTCACAATATATTTTATTCATTTATGTAGATTTAAACTTGACAGCTAAAGACACACAGTCCTGCGCTCTTACATCACTTGTTGGTGATCAATAATAAATATTGTGGGGGCAGTCTTCACAGTCGTTGTAACTGATTGGCTGATTGGCTGGTCTCATCATTCTGACCTTTCTGGCTCAGCACAACATGAACCTGGACCTCCCTCCAGACTGGAGACTGATTAGCGATGGATCAGTGATATAGGTGATAAACGTCCAAGTCCGAGTCTGAATGGTTTGAGGCAGAGGGGAGCAGAGCTACTCCTCCTCCACCTCCTCACTGCTCTTCCTCCTCCCTAGGTGCAGCCTCCTCCTGGCTCCTCCTCTTCTTCACCTCCTTCAGTCCCTCCTGGATTTGGTTCACAGCCTCCTGGTCTCCAGCCTGTCGGGCCAAATCAAGTGCCTGCAGGTAGACCTGCACCGAGTCGTCCATACGGCCTGGACACACACACACACACGTTATCACAGAGCTATCTTCACACAAACTCACAGCCCCCCCCCCCCCCCCCCCCCCCACAGGTGACCTGTGTGCAGTAGCACCCCCCCCAGGTTCCCCAGCAGGACATGCAGGTCAGGATGTCCTGAGGAGCGGCTCAGCTCCACTGCTCGCTGAACCAGAACCAGGGCGTCGTCATGGCGACCCTCCAGATCCAAGATTGTGGCCAGGTCACTCATCAGCACCACGGTCTGAGGAGCAATGATGACATCAACATGAGGCTGGACAGTTCTGGACCTGGACTCTGGGGGCGGATGGGGCGGCACGCAGACCAGATTGCTGTGTGCAGACAGTCAGTCCTTAAAGTGGCTGGTGGATACAAACCTGATTTAACCTGACTGAACCAAACCTGATTTAACCTGACTGAACCAAACCTGATTTAACCTGACTGAACCAAACCTGATTTAACCTGACTGAACCAAACCTGATTTAACCTGACTGAACCAAACCTGATTTAACCTGACTGAACCAAACCTGATTTAACCTGACTGAACCAAACCTGATTTAACCTGACTGAACCAAACCTGATTTAACCTGACTGAACCAAACCTGATTTAACCTGACTGAACCAAACCTGATTTAACCTGACTGAACCAAACCTGATTTAACCTGACTGAACCAAACCTGATTTAACCTGACTGAACCAAACCTGATTTAACCTGACTAAAGGCCGGCACAAGCTTCTGCGACCGCGCGCCCTGCTTCCACCACACTTCTGCGACCGTTCTTCCCAGCTCTGTAATGTTCTTGGCCACCACAAGGGGGCGTACCAATCTATACACAGGCCTGTCCTGCCCCTGGAGTACACGAAGGAGAACGAGATGTAAACAACTCTGATCCTAGTATTTAGGCGACTTGTGTTCCGGTTTTCATGGACTGACCTGGGAAAAGAAAACATTCAGTTCTCTCGGGACACTGAATGTCCCGGGAGAATCGTCCCTCAATGTTTGTATTTCTGTGTGTTTGTCTGGATCCTATGAACGCAGATATGCCGCTAAATACAGCGCGCAGATGAACCACTGTCAATGAGTGTGTATCTGTATATGTGTGTGTGTGTGTGTGTGTGTGTGTGTGACACAGGTGACAACTCGGCGACACAAACGCTCCTCCCGCCCAAGCGTCTGTGCTGTCTCACACCGTGAGTTTGACCAGAGGAAACCATCGTTGTACTCTGTCAGGGCTGGATTATAGAGACAGGTTATAGATTATAGATTATAGGGCTGGACTATAGAGGCGGGTTATAGGTTATAGATTATAGGGCTGGACTATAGAGGCGGGTTATAGGTTATAGATTATAGGGCTGGACTATAGAGGCGGGTTATAGATTATAGATTATAGGGCTGGACTATAGAGGCGGTTTACAGATTATAGATTATAGGGCTGGATTATAGAGACGGGTTATAGATTATAGATTATAGGGCTGGACTATAGAGGCGGGTTATAGGTTATAGATTATAGGGCTGGACTATAGAGGCGGGTTATAGGTTATAGATTATAGGGCTGGACTATAGAGGCGGTTTATAGATTATAGATTATAGGGCTGGACTATAGAGACGGGTTATAGATTATAGATTATAGGGCTGGACTATAGAGACGGGTTATAGATTATAGATTATAGGGCTGGACTATAGAGGCGGGTTATAGGTTATAGATTATAGGGCTGGACTATAGAGGCGGGTTATAGGTTATAGATTATAGGGCTGGACTATAGAGGCGGGTTATAGGTTATAGATTATAGGGCTGGACTATAGAGGCGGGTTATAGATTATAGGGCTGGACTATAGAGGCGGTTTATAGATTATAGATTATAGGGCTGGACTATAGAGACGGGTTATAGATTATAGATTATAGGGCTGGACTATAGAGATGGGTTATAGATTATAGATTATAGGGCTGGACTATAGAGGCGGGTTATAGATTATAGATTATAGTGCTGGACTATAGAGGCGGGTTATAGGTTATAGATTATAGGGCTGGACTATAGAGGCGGGTTATAGGTTATAGATTATAGGGCTGGACTATAGAGGCGGGTTATAGGTTATAGATTATAGGGCTGGACTATAGAGGCGGGTTATAGATTATAGGGCTGGACTATAGAGGCGGTTTATAGATTATAGATTATAGGGCTGGACTATAGAGACGGGTTATAGATTATAGATTATAGGGCTGGACTATAGAGATGGGTTATAGATTATAGATTATAGGGCTGGACTATAGAGGCGGGTTATAGATTATAGATTATAGTGCTGGACTATAGAGGCGGGTTATAGGTTATAGATTATAGGGCTGGACTATAGAGGCGGGTTATAGGTTATAGATTATAGGGCTGGACTATAGAGGCGGGTTATAGGTTATAGATTATAGGGCTGGACAATAGAGGCGGGTGAAGTGGCGGACTTCCTTAACAAGTCTTTTGTCTGAAGGCTCTTCCTGGTTGTCGATGGGGCTTTGACCCCCAGACTCCGCCTCCTGGTGTGGTCAGTTCCACAGGGCGCATGTGCGACCGACGCGACCAAAGCCGCAAGGCCTCAACTTCTGAGCTGCACTAAACGGGCGCGGAAGCTTGTGCCGGCCTTTAACCAAAACTTAATTTAACCTGACTAAACCAAGCCTGATTTAACCTGACTAAACCAAGCCTGATTTAACCTGACTAAACCAAGCCTGATTAAACCGAGGTGTGAAGTTGTTCCCCAGCCAAACCGGACCGGTCTGGACAATTCTGGTGTGAAAGGAGGCGGAGGTGTGGACCCGTTTCTTACCTGGGGGTGGGCTTCTCCCTGCTCCTGCCGGCAGATGTCCAGGGCGCTCTGGTAGTCCTGCCGGGCCTGGCTCAGCCTCAGCCTGGAGGCCCGGTACCGGGCCCGGGAGTCCAGACACAGACCAAGTAGCAGACGGGTCTCCTTCCTCAGGACCTCCTGCTCCTCTGAAGAAACACGCAACATCAGCACCTGGACCAGAGAGCAGGATCAGCTCGGAGGCCAGACCCGGTACAGGTCAGAAACCCACCTGTTCTCTCCTCTGCTGGAATCTCAGACTGCTTCTGCAGCTTTGCCTCCAGAGACTCTGTACAGAACCTGAAACCATGTTCAGCCAGCGCCACCCTGACACACACACATACACACACGCACACACACTGAGTCACGCCTCTGGCAGGGAGGTAAGAGATCAGGGGTCAGTGTGGTTCTCACTTGTTCTGCTCGGCGTAGATGGTGGCCAGCTTCAGAGACATCTCAACTACGGCATTGTCATCCTGGAAACACAGTCAGAGGTTAACACACACACACACACTTGCGCACACACACACACACACACACACACTCACTCACTCACTCACTCACTCACTCACTCACTCACTCACTCACTCACTCACTCACTCACTCACTCACTCACTTGTGGGGTTCCTCCTGACAGCATGAAGCTCATCGAAGCCTTGAAGAGCTTTTCTGCCTGAGTCGAAGAGGAGAGAGGATTATGAAGATGGATGTTGACATGGTGACACAGCAGGGAAGTTGGGCTGTGATTGATCAGTACTCACATTGTCCAGCTCACCCTGAACGTAGGCCAGATTCGCCATCTGAGGACAGAGGTCAGAGGTTACCAGGCTGTCAGTGTAGATGATAGGTCAGAGGTTACCAGGCTGTAAGTGTAGATGATAGGTCAGAGGTCAGAGGTTACCAGGCTGTAAGTGTAGATGATAGGTCAGAGATTACCAGGCTGTAAGTGTAGATGATAGGTCTGAGGTCAGAGGTTAGCAGGCTGTACGTGTACATGATAGGTCAGAGGTTACCAGGCTGTAAGTGTACATGATAGGTCAGAGATTACCAGGCTGTAAGTGTAGATGATAGGTCAGAGGTTACCAGGCTGTAAGTGTAGATGATAGGTCAGAGGTTACCAGGCTGTAAGTGTAGATGATAGGTCTGAGGTCAGAGGTTAGCAGGCTGTACATGTACATGATAGGTCAGAGGTTACCAGGCTGTAAGTGTAGATGATGGCCTGGTTGTTGTGGGTCTGGTGAGCCAGGACCAGCGCCTGGTGCAGGAAGCCAGAGGCTGCTGGGAGGTGTCCACGGTGCAGACTGAGCTGAGGGGGAGGAGCCACAGGTTACACTGGAGCCTGACCCTAACCCTCTCCCTCTCTCTCCCTCCCTCACTCTCTCTCTATCTCTATCTCTCTGACACTCTATCTCTCTACCACACTCTCTCTCTCCCTCTGAGATGTTTCCTCCTTGCTGTTGCTGAGGTCTCTCTCAGAGACAGGCTGTCATCCAGAGACACTAGGAGTGAAGCTGCTGCTCATTGCTGTGGGAGATGCAGCTGAGGAGGTTCAATCTCCAGATGAGGAGCCACCAGGACTCCTCATCAGGGAGGTGTTCCTGGTACAGACCCAGACCAGGGCCAGGAGAGAGTAGTTCTCTTCACTGGGAGCTGGTGGGACCAGTCACAGGTCCAGGTACTGCACCATATCATCATATCATAGTACTGTAGTACTGCAGATCGTGGTACCTTGGCCCTCTTCAGCAGCAGGATCATCTCGTCCTTCTTCCTCTCAGCTTCATCACGCTGGTCTTCATCAGAGCTGGTGAACAGGGAGAAAGCTGCACACACACACACACGTTACGTCTCTGAGTGGAGGCTGGAGACCTTCATAAGTCTGAATGGACGTACCCACAAACGTCCAGAGGAGCCCCCTCTCTGCTCCTCTTCCCCCTGCTCCTCTCTGCGGGTCTCTGGCATTAGGTCTCCTCGTTGTCTCCTCCACAGCTGTTCCTGCTCCTGCAGCCTGAAGCTTACTCCTCCTGGACGCACAACGGGAGTTAGCCGCGCACCTTCCACCTGCACCTCCTCCCCCTTCGCTCCTCTTTCACCTCAACTCCTCCTTGCTCCTCCCCAGCGGTGTCATCTCTTACCTGTCCGGGAGGGCGGGTCTCGCGCTCCCTCTCAGAGATCGGAAGGAGATCAGGTAGCGTCGGAGGAGCGCGCGAGGAGCCCAAGAGGCCGCCATGTTGTCTGTTTACATTTACGCCGGACGTCACGTGGTGTGGCTCGACGCGTCAAGACCAAAGCGAGGTGTCTCACGGCGGAGTGAAGAACGTCCTCACAGGTCAGCCATCTTACCACAGTCAGCTCTCTGGCAGACTCCGTGAAAGCTGATGTAAACAGAGGTAAGGTCAGTGATCTGCTCTAAAGTTATCTCGATGAAATTAAGACGGATTTACAAACTTTTACAAACGCGTACAAACAAGCTATTATTTGGGACATGACATTCTACATAACTATGCAGTATCACAGGTACATATTTGATGTTTAGAACAAACCAAACCGTTTGTGCATGTACCAGCATAGATATATATGGAAGGCCAGGTGCGTCCGCGTTGCTCGCTTACGGAGTCGAACGTCCGCACATGGCGGCCATCTTGTGTCGGGCAGCTCGCTCACCCACTACATTGTGTGTGTATTGAGACATGTACTTTTAAAGTACATAACTTGCTCAAATTTCAACCAATTTTCAAACGGTATGGTTTCTTGTAAACATCAAATAAGTATTTATGATACTACACAGTTGTGTAGAATGTTATGCCCTAAAAATAGATTAATGTTCAGAAATACTGAACTGACTGCAGTGTTTCCTATCACAAAGAGGCCATAAGAAAGGCTGCATGTTGACATTCACACCTGTGATATTTATCACACTGCATACCAGTACTTATGAATTTATGTCTGGACACAAACAACAATACACATCCATGCCTCTAGTTTTGAATGAAAATGAAAATAAGTCAGGGCTGCAGTGGATGCCAAAGTTAAATGAACAGCTTACGAAACATTGATACTTCAACTCCACAGACTCCATGGAAATCAACTCACGAACACACACATACATTTATTTTATTTAAAATCAGATTTAACTTAAAACACATTAACATTACACAATAAGCAATTAAGCAATAAGCAATTATTACACCGAAGCAATTATACATCATGTACACATACACATGCTCTATATACATATACACACACATTATACACACACACACACACACACACACACACACACACACACACACACACACACACTGGGCTGTGGGTTCCTCTGTCCTCATGTCTCAGACTTTGAGGTTTTTCTGAGACCTTGAGGTTGCTAATGTGCTTGAAGACGAAGGGGTTGTTGATGCTAATGGCCATCCTGATCTTGTTGTTCATGGCGTTGATGTACGTCTGATACACTGCCATGCACTTCCTGGCCAGAAATGAGGCATAGTAGATGGGAATGTCATGGAGCTCTGGGTGGTTCTGCCAGTACTTACCTAAGACTGAGACACATACACACATTGGGCTAATGCCCTTTGGAAATCACCTTATTACCTGTAGAAGTCATAATATAAGATGTTAAACAAACCAACCCGAAAATGAAAACCATGTGCAACTTCAGTTAAACAGAAAATAAAGACCAATTCTGCCTCCCTTCCATGTAAAATTACTGGTCGTTTTTAAGGGGAAAAGCTGCGATTTCAACATGTTTACGCATCTCGGGTTGTAACCACGCTAATAACGTTTTTAAGAAACCAAACTGTTTGTAAAACCGTCAAAATTTCAGCAAGATAAGACCAGTAACTTTAGTGCAGATCACTCACCTTACCTCTGTTTACATGGGGCTTCACAGCTTCTGCCGAAAAGCTTGCCCGACACAAGATGGCCGACCTGTGCGGACGTTCTTCACTCCGCCCGGAGACATCTAGCCTTCTGTATATATCTATGTGTACCAGTACCAACACAATTTAATGGGTAAGCGAGGTGCCCGGGGCAAGATGGCCGCCATGTGCCGTAAGCGAGCAACGCGGACGAGGCGTCTAGCCTTCTGTATTTATCTAGGTCCAAAACCACCCCCAGCCCCTACATAGGGCTCTACATGTTGTACCCTATGATTCAGGGCTCTACATGTAGTGGCCTATGTAGGGCACTAATTTATTGGCACACTGTCAGACGCTTGATCGGATGTCTCCTGGGAAGACTTCACTAATGTCACACCATAGGTAACAAAATTGGTGGAAAATACCAGGTCGGTAGAACTTTGGCATATATTACATAACTAATTGACTTGCGTTCATTTAATTAATATATCCATTCACATTTCACAAAGTTCATCGAAGAGTAATTTACTTATACTTGTACCGCAGCTGCTGAGTGTGCTGTTGTCTCGTTCTTTCATCCATGGATGGACATGGCGTCCCATTCATTTCTATCCACCATGGATGTATTATAAGGCTTGCTAACATTGTTTTATATTCAGTCCCACACAAATGTCATAACATTCAGTATGCCAACATGATGCTCTTTTATTTCTAAATGTTTTCAGTGTTCACTTTTCTTTGTCGGAGTTACCTTGTATTGAGTGTTTCAGGTCCCAGATGCTTCTAAATGTTACGTATTACACAACATAAAGTACAATTAAGTGTCAGAACCGTATGTATTGCATGTGTTTTTACATCTGTTCTTATTCTCAAGTTCTCCCAATTCTGCAGTTCTAGCGTCCTGGTGTGTTCCTAGTGCTAAGTGTCCTACAAATACATTGTATCAGTTCAACAAAAACTGAATCCAATACTAAAAACATGGATGCAAACTAATTATCTATCCGTCCTGGTAGCTCTCCCTTGTGAGTGTGTGTGTGTGTGTGTGTGTGTGTGCTAGCCTGGTCAGAGATGCTGGACCATTGTCATTTGATGAGAGCTAGCACCTTCTAACCCTGAAGAACAGCGGTGACCTGGTGGTTCCATCAGAAGGTCCAGTGAAGGTTCTGAGAGCTTCAGAGAGGGTGATCCACCAAACTCCAACCCAGCAACCTCCAAAGCTGCCCATGGTCACACACATGGTCCAGGAGGAGGCTGGAACGGAGGATGTGTAGATATGGTTCGGAGAGAGAGGGTGTCAATAGGCATGTTTCCACTAAGCTGGTTCTGGTTCTTTTTGAGGTTCTTCTGACCGGGCTGTGACTTGGCCTGGTCCTCTCAGGCCTCGTGTCTCCATTACACTAACGGCCCTGTAAGAACCCTGTGATGATGTCATCATAGCGCGTCCGTTTCCAACGTAACGTCACTAACAAAAAGCACCAAAACAAAGCAGCAGCACACAGTGCTTCACACAGTGATGGTATCAGAGGTCGAGGAGCGAGAACACGACTGAGACGAAGGTGAGCTGACTGTCATGAAGCTGTCATGAAGCTGTCATGAAGCCCTCCAGCAGGTTCTCCAGGACCTACCCTCTAGCAGGTTCTCCAGGACCTACGCTCCAGCAGGTTCTCCGCTGGTTCCTGTAAAAGTTCCTGAAAACGGCCCTGTTGGAACGGCCTGGGCAGTGGAAATGCGCACATAGCGTGAAGTTCCTGTAAAACGGCACAGAAGTTCCGATAGTGGAAACACGCCTAATGTCTTGTGTTAACCTTGAGAATCTACATGTTCATTCTCTCTCCTCGCCTCTACACTCTCGTCTGAGAGTGTAGAGGCATTTCCACTTCCTTCTCCTCCCAATTTATTATCCAGGCTTTGTTCTAGTTCCTCATGGTTGTCACTATTTCTATAGTTGTCACTATTACTGTATATCATCTGTATTTGTATGTTTATTTCTCTCTATATTTTTTCATATTTATATATGTATATATATACATATGTACATTTATTCATATGTTGTTTCTGAATTTTTCAACTCATTAAACAAGCTGAATAGTACTTTAACTGCCACTATCTGCTTCTGCATTGTGTCATATATCATATATCAGAATATTCTATTACCGTTAAGCCCACTTTGAATATTAATATTCACCGTCTTGGATCGGGGCTAGCCGCTAGCAGAGGCAACGGTGCATGACGATCTACGGAGGACAGAGGGACTCCTCAATATCAAAGTAGAATCATTCACCAAATTGTTAACCGATTTCCAAACGGTTTGATTTGTAAAAGATGTCAAACATGGCTCTCCCTCTGCGCTCTGTGGACCTTTTATTTCTCTCCCATTCAAATTGGGGACATTTTGGTGGACAGTTTTAATTGGGGACAGGGTGGACGTCTGTCTGCCGGCCCCAGCAGCATGACAGTCAAACTCCTGGCTTCATTAGCAGGTCTTCACAAACCAGGTTGGTCAGTTCTGCATTAAAAATTAAAAGGTCTGGTTCTTGTGTCTCCGGGTGTCAGAACCGGTATTCTACTGGCGAGTTAAAGTTTTCTAGGACCCAGAGAGAGTCAGGCCACGAACCCAGGCATCCCTAACCCTGTTGACTGGAACAAGGACGAGGTCAGAGACACTGGCGCCTGCAGCGCCCTCTTCAGGTCAGGTCAGTTTATCTGTTATTATGAGCCCCGGCCATGGTCCACGGTCCAGAGTCTCTGTGTCCCTGGTCCAGAGTCTCTGTGTCCACAGTCCGATGGTCCAGAGTCTCTGTGTCCATGGTCCATGGTCCAGAGTCTCTGAGTCCCAGGTCGAAAGTCTCTGTGTCCTGGCCCTAGGTCTCTGACCCCCCCCCCCCCCCCCCATGGTGCTGGACCAGCTGCTGCGCTACGAACGATTATAATTCATCTCTGCACAACAACTGTTGAGCAGGGAGAACTTCTTATTCTAACAAAGGATTCAGAGTCTGTCCTGGTCTCTGATGATCTGAACATGACCACAGGCAACTTATTCGTATGCATCCAGTGCATCATTTTTTGTTTCTCTTGGTTTCTCAGTTAAATACATATAAATATCAGGCAGTTGTACATCTGGCCACAGGCCGAGCTCAGGACTTCATCAGACTTCACCATCAGACCTGGTCTCCAGACCAGAGATGCTCCACCAGCATCACAGCTTGTCTCCATGGACCCGTCCACAGCCGCTGTTTAGCGGCGTGTCTGCGTACATAGGATCCAGACAAACACACAGAAATACAAACATTGAGGGACGGTTCCTCCGGGACATTCAGTGTCCCGAGAGAACTGAATGTTTTGGTTCCCGGGACAGTCCGTGAAAACCGGGACAGGTGACAACACAATACTAGAGCTATCAGAGTTGTTTGCATCTCGTTCTCCTTCGTGGACTCCGGGGGCAGGACAGGCCTGTGTATAGATTGGTACGCCCCCTTGTGGTGGCCAAGAACATTACAGAGCTGGGAAGAACAGTCACTGAAGTGTGGTGGAAGCAGGGCGCGCGGTCGCGGAAGCTTGTGCCGACCTTTACTTTCTTGTCTCATTCAGAATGAACGGGAACAACGGCGCTTCAGTTGCTACAACGTGCATGCATGCGTCCAACATCATCGTTAGAACAGTGAAAGGCTCTGAAGCTGCAGCAGCTTCTGTCCTGCATGGGTGCCTGCATACCAGTTATGTGCACTCCTGAATATATATATATATATATATATATATATATACACATATATATACATATACATACATATACATTCACACACGCATATATCAAAGTGATGGTGAAGAGCTGGGTGCAGAGCGAGAGACTGTACATATTGTGGCTCACCTTGTGTGAGCCTTGAGATAACGTCTGTTATGAACTAGCACTTTGAATAAATGAAGTTGGAGTTGAGGAGGTAGACTGGTTCTCATCAGGATTTGGTTTTATTGACATACAGATGTTGAGCAGACAGCTGCTCCAGGTCTCAGCTGGCTGTAGTGTAGCACAAGGGCCAGCAGGTAGCAGCACTGCAGGCCACAGGTCAAAGGTCAAAGGTGCATTTGTCATCAGGATCAATCGGCCAATCACAGGGCCACGTCCCAGCAGCTCAGAGGTCACAGGACGGAACGATACAAAACATTAAAAAAAGAAAGAAGAGTTTGGCTTCAACCCTGACCAGAACAGCAGCAAGGCCTTCATCTTCACACGTTCACCTCTCTGCTCTGTGATCAGCTGTGATCATCCACTCATTCACACGTTCACCAACTTCAGGCCACAAACTGTTGCCATTGCGTCTGCTGTGTCCTGGGTCAGGGCTGGGCCCAGGACCAAGACCGGGACCAGGTCCAGATCCAGATCCAGGGCCAGGTCCAGGTCCAGATCCAGATCCAGGGCCAGGTCCAGGGCCAGGGCCAGGGCCAGGGCCAGGGCCAGGACCACCGACGGTGTTTATCAGTCATCCGTTCATGTTCTGTGTGTTTGTGTGTGTGTGTGTGTGTGCTCTCAGGCCTGGGCCCGGTGCTCCTGAAACCTCTTGAGGTGGTATCTGAGGACTCCTCTGGTCTTGAAGGTCTTGCCACAGCTGCAGGCATGTGGCCGCTCCCCGGTGTGGTCCAGCTGGTGGACCCTCAGCAGAGAGCTGGTGAAGAAGAACGCTCCACAGGTGAAGCAGTAGTGGCTCTTCTCCCCAGTGTGTTTGGACCGCTGGTGGCTGAGCAGAGAGCCAGAGGTGATGAAGGTCTGGCCACAGTCCTGGCAGGAGAAGGGCCGCTCCCCGGTGTGGATGCGCTCGTGGGCCCTCCAGGAGTTGTGGTAGGAGAAGGCCTTGGAGCAGTAGGAGCAGTGGAACAGCTTCTCCTTGGTGTGGCTCAGACGGTGCATCTTCAGGTAGTGGGCGATGGTGAAGCTCTTGCCGCAGTCGTGGCAGGCGAACGGCTTCTCGCCCACGTGGAACAGCGTGATGTGCGACTTGAGGTGCGACGACTGTGTGAACCTCTTGCCGCAGGTGGTGCAGAGGAACGGCCGCTCCCCTGTGTGAGTCACCATGTGGGTCTTCAGGTGAGGAGACTGTGTGAAGCTCTTCCCACACTCCTGGCACTTATAGGGCTTGAGGCCGGTGTGTGTGCGGTTGTGCAGCTTCAGGCCCTGCAGGCTGGAGAAGCTCTTGCCACACTCGCTGCAGTGGTAGTCCCTCAGGTCCTGGTGGGTCTTCTGGTGGCAACGCAGGCCACTCTGCAGCTTGAAGCTCTTCCCACAGGTCGGGCACTGGTGGGGCTTCTGGTCCGAGTGGGTGACCTGGTGCAGCTTCAGGCTCTGGGGGTTGCTGAAGGTCTTCCTGCAGGTCAGGCAGGGCAGCAGCTTCTGGCTGCGATGAGACTTACGGTGGAAGTTGAAGCCCTGGTAGGACACGAACATCTTGTCACAGACCTGGCAGTGGTAGCACTTCTCGTGACGGTGCGCCTGCAGGTGCAGGTCCAGCTCGTCCCGGCCGCTGAAGCCGTCTCCACAGAACCAGCACTTGAAGGGCTTGGTGCCGGAGTGTGTGCGGTGGTGGGTCTTCAGGTCCCTCTTCAGGGAGAAACTGCGCTCGCAGTAGGAGCAGTGGTAGCGCTGCTGGCGCTGGTGGAGCTGCTGGTGCAGGACCAGGCTCTTCAGGCTGCTGTACGCCTTCCCACACTGCCAGCACTGGTTCTTCTTCTGAGCCAGGTCCAGCTGCTGCTGCTGGGGCAGCATCTGGAACCTGTCCCCACTCAACACGCAACAGGGACGCATCCTCTGGCTGCTGCGAGGGAGCTCGTCTGCAGGGAGACAGAGGTCACAGGTCACAGGTCAGAGGTCTACTGGTTCTGGTCATGGATGTATTATAAGACCTGGATAGGGCGCCACCCCTCTGTGAGATCTCTGTGGGGTTCCATCAGACCGGCTGCAGAAGCATCTCAAAGGGGGGCGTCACACTTCTTCAACCTACGTTTTACTTGCTTCAGGTTGAGCGGTGGCTCTGTGACCACTCCTACAGTGCCGAGAAATATTTTTTCTGTCACTAAGGAATGGGTAGTTCATCTCAAAATCCCCCAAAACAAAGAAAAAAACAACAGTGTAGTTCTGTAGAACAGTCACAGGGCAGTGGCACACAGAGAGCTTCATCCAGCTTCACTTCTACTGGGAACAGAACAAAGCACTGATGTCCAGCTGAGTCAACGTCCACCGGCTTCAACAGCTAAAGTTTCCTGTGCCAGCGTGTAATATGGAGGTCAATTAGCACATAATTCCATGATTAATAAGATATCAGAGTGAATGAATGAATATGGGCGGGTCCATTTGATTGACAGGGGAGCCTCACAGAGGAGAGAGTCACATTAACTGGACCAGTAGACCAACATTCTTAGTGTTAAGCACTCCTCTTTTATTAAAGAACATGTTCTCATTTTCTCTCCATCATCTTCTCCATGCTCTCCTTTGTCCTGACTCCTGGACTCCCCTTCCTCATCCTCCATAGAGAGCTAAATGTTAATATCCCTAATATCCTTCAAGTGTTGAAATATTCTATGTTAACACAACATTCTTTTGTTTTTTTGCTTTTATTAATTATTTCACATATTTTTTGTTGTTCTAATCTCTTAGAACAGCTAATTAATCCTTAATCTTCCCTTTATCATTAGTGCTCCGAAAAGGAGCACTATTATTCTACACCGTGTTTATTACTGTTATTATTGAAGATTTTAATAGTTTTATTGCATTTTATTGTCTTCTTTTCTGTTCTTTTCTAGCTTCTGAAAGCAGTAACAGAGATGAGTTGATGCAGGGGATTTTCTTCACTGAAAACAAGGTTTTAAGATCCAACAAACAGCCTAAATAATCATCTACATGGCATTTACTAGAATACAGTATGTGCTCCAATAAAACTGAACTGGTGAATTGATGGACTAGCTGATGGTCAGCTAGCTTTCTGTTTCTCTCCTGTCACATAATTCAACTTCATGACTTGAAAAAGAAGTCAATCCTCAGCTCCTCCTCCGTTTGGAATGATGAAGAATGATTTTTGAAGAATGACGATAATGATGAATAATATCAAAATCAGTGGATGGCTCTAGACCTCTGTCCGCGACCACTAACTCTACTGGACTTAACTTTGGCACCTGGCTTTCTTAATATTAGCTGACGCGCCACAAAGCAAGATATAGTTTATCTATTCACAGATGAAGTTCTAGCTCATTAACCAGTTAAATAACGTTTCATACTTCAGCTCTGTTCGCTGTCTGGGCTGTGATGGCAGCCCAGACCCCCCCCCCCCCCCCCCCCAAGTTTTTATGTCTGACTCAGGTGGCAACCCCAGACTATGTGGAAGACAGTCTTATAAACTAGACCAGCGGGCTCCATAGGAATGAATGGGTCCCCATGTTTAGTCTGGTATCCAGTTCTTATAATACATCCATGGTTCTGGTCTACATCTCTCACCTACAAACAGGAAGTCCCGCCCCTCCAGCCAATCCCTGCAGTCACTGAGTTTGACAGACAGCTCTCGGAGCAGCGGGTGTGCCTGGATCCGCACGTTTGTGTTCGGCTCCATCTTCACCTGGACGGAGGCTGTGCCCTGAAACCACAACCAGCACCTGAGTGATGGGCAGCCCCAGGCTCCGCCCACCGCTCGCTGTGACGTCACAGCGGACACGCTGCATCTGAACAATGCAGGAGGTTGAATTAGCTTAGCTCAGAATTTCAGTCGAGTCCAACTCTCTGCTCTGACTCACTTTCACTTCCAACATGGCGCTAGAGCCTCCCAGAGGATCAATAAAGTCTCTATCTATCTATCTATCTATCTATCTATCTATCTCCATCTATCTATCTATATCTATATCTATATATCTCTATATCTATCCAGTCACTGAGACACAAAGCTGGTGGGACCCAACCAGTAGGACACAAACCGGTGTCTCGGTTCCGCTCTGGCTGACGCTGTGTATGTGTATGTGTATGTGTGTATGTGTGTGTGTGTATGTGTGTGTGTGTCGGTGGTACCGTTGCAGCGGGCTCCATCCCTCTGCTGGGCCGGGTACGGCCGGGTTCGGCCGGGTTCGGCCGGGTTCGGCTGGGCTCGGTGGACCTGGGGGTCCTGGCTGCTGCAGGGACCAGCGTTGCTTCTTCTGCGCAGGCGCAGGAAACAGCTGGTAGCTTCCGGGGCAACAAGACACACCCCTAGTCAAAAAGTCCTAAAGAGGATTTTCATCTTTTCTGTTAGAATCCTTCGGGATTCTCATAACTTTCTATAAGAATTCCATGTGGAACAATTTGAGTTCTTTTGGGACTTTTTTCCTATTGGAAAACAATTTTCTATTGGTTGCAATAAAATACTATTCTAATGCATTCCAAAAAAAAGAAAAAAAATGGATGTAACCCCTTTGTAAAAAAGAACAGTCAACCGCCACAGGCTACATGGTTTTTGAAGGACTTGTCGAACAATAGCTGTCTATGTGCATGCAGTTCATGTTGAATGTGTTGGATCTGAATGGGTGGGTGGGGGTGGGGGGGGGGGTGATGGCTGGAGCCCTGACACCTGTTTGAAGCCTGGTGAGTAGCACAGAGGAAGGATGAGAAGCTGGACTGCTCCTAAATCTATGTGCAGGATTGTTGCTGTAATTAATTAGAAACAATAAAGGTTATTTTACAATACTACAGATGTAAGGTCACCCGCGGTTTTGCAACAGACCCAAACAGTATTTTCCCCACTGCTGCTCCTTCACAAGAACAGATGTTATATCATCTTGATGTTGGAGGAGCTGAGCAGAGAGGAACACTGACTCGGTTGAGGCTCCTCCTCAGGGTTGGGGTTAGGGATAAACGTGATGCAGGTGGAGCGGCCTCTGATCCAGGATCAGCTGATCAGCCTAGACCAGACACCGTCAGAACTGCTCAACAAGACCTGGAGCAGTGGAGGTGCTGCACCACCTGACCATCACCTGACCATCGCAGGACTGTCACATGACCATCACCTGACAGGTCATGCAATAGATAGGGACAGGGTGTGTGTGTGTGTGTCTGAGCAGGTGCAGAAGGTGTCATCTCATTACTACACGATGAGCAAGGCCAGAGCCAACATGGCCGCCATGACGAGCATCATACGGGTCACTGACCTGACTCCAGCTGACTCACCTGAGAAGGTAACAGTGTTGTTACCTGCAGGGGTGGGCGGAGCTGCATCTGCTGCAGCGCTCAGGTGACTTCCTGCTGGAGGGCGGAGCTTCAGAGCAGAGCTGCAGCTGCTCACCTTAACACAGGTAACACACACACACACCTGAGGAGCAGCCGATCACCTTAACACAGATAACACACACACCTGAGGGGCAGCTGCTCACCTTAACACAGGTAACACACACACACACACACACCTGAGGAGCAGCTGCTCACCTTAACACAGGTAGCAGTAGGTGTGGCCTTGCCTGTGTCTCCAGGTGAGCCGGGCTCTGTACAGCTGGGAAGCCTCGGCTCCAGCCTGGTCTGTTACCTGGAGCAGGTGGACATGTTGGTGGAGGAGGCACTGCTGCAGTTGCCGCTCAGATCTCTGAACTTCCTGTGTGACAACATGAATCCTCAGGTAGTCACCTCAGCTCCCTCACTCTCTCCTCCCAGAATCATGGAAAACTCCTAACCTACCTCCTACCTAACCCCCATGGCATGTCGTCCAGACCTGAAACACACCTGGAAACGTGTGTGGGGCTCTGGTCCTCCTCTGGTGTCAGTGTGTCTTCAGCTTCAGGAAACCAGCACAGTGCAGGGTCCTGGGCTGAGGGACTTCCTGGACTCTATGGTCTCAGGACTGTTCTCAGGTGCTGCTCTGGCCAGAGTGTCTAATTGTTACCATGGCAACCACCAGGTCTATAACATCACTGTGACATCACACCCAGCTGTCTCTGTGTCTCAGGACACTGTTCCTGCAGGAGGTGTGTCTCTCCGCTCTGCAGCAGCAGGTGAAGCAGCATCTGTGACAGGTGGAGGAGGATGCAGACCTCCTGCGCTTGGAGCTCCACAGGTATTCTCACCTGTGGCAGCGCGACAGGAAGTGTGTGATGCAGGACTTCTCACTCTGACATCAGTGTCATCGCCCGCCGACGTCCTGGTGTCACCTGTGCTCTGCTCATGCTGTGTGTGTGTGTAGATCATAGAGAGACCAGAAGACAAGTAGATAAATTAATGATTTAATAGAATATTTTTCTTTTCAAAAGCAGTTTTTCATGACACTTTGAGCCCAACAGTCAGGTCCAGAGTCCTGGGACCCGACCAACCACAACAGAAAAGAGGCACGATGATGAGAAACCTACAGAACCATCTAAAAAAAATAAAACTTCCCACTTCTCACTCAGCGTTTCCATGGCAACAGAAAACACACCATCTGCGTCTGTTCCACTGCGACCCTGAGGTCAGAGGTCACAGAGGAGCACCCCCCCTCAGCGGCGGTAGACCCCGAAGGCCACCAGGCTGAGCAGGATGGTGACCCCCACCAGAGAGGCGGTGGCGGGGGCGGTGAAGAACTGCCGGTACTGGATCTGACAGTACCACAGCACCGACAGCATCAGGACCAGCAGAGGCACCATCAGGCTGCCCACGTTGAGCGCCACCTGCACCTGGTCTGCAGGCCGAGGCCCCGCCCCCACCGCCCCCCCTGCCTGCTGGGAGATGTGGCAGTGCAGCACACAGTTGTGAGCCAGGTTGAGAGACTGCAGCGTCTGGGAGTCGTCCTGCAGCAGCTGACCCTGGTAGATCAGACGCACCCGCTGCTCCTGGCCTGCAAAGTAGGTCCTGGAGGGACAGGAGAGGACAGAGTACAGTCATGGGACAGTCATGGGACAGACAGAGGACAGACAGAGTACAGTCAGAGTACTGTCAGAGGACAGAGTACAGTCAGAGTACAGTCAGTACAGAGTACAGTCAAAGGACAGAGTACAGTCAGAGTACAGTGAGATGACAGAGGACAGTCAGATGACAGAGGACAGTCACAGGACAGTCATGGGACAGACAGAGGACAGTACAAAGGACAATTGGAGGACAGAGTACAGGCAGAGGACAGCCACAGGACAAACAGAGGACAGTCACAGAACAGTCATGGGACAGACAGAGGACAGGACAAAGTAGAGTCAGACAGCTAGTTAGCGGGTTAGCACGCAAAGCTACCGTTTGATGTATCCGATGGTGTCCTGCGGCTTGACTTGAGCCGTTCTCTCTGTGTCGTTGAGGAACTTGAGGCGTACGACCATATTTCTCTGAGAGGATGAAGATCCTGCTCCTCCTCTTCCTCCATCACCTCCTCCCCCTCTGTTCCTCACTTCATCTCCTCCACTTGTTGCTCCACCTGCTCCCTCTCCCTCCTTCTCCTCCTGGGTGGAGCTGCTGGTGGGTGAAGTCTCAGTTACTGGGCTGTCCTCTGAGGGTGATGGTGAGGAGGTGGTGGTGGTGGAGGAGGGGGGTGTGTCCTGATAGGCGGTGTTGCTCCTCGGGGAGGGGGCGGGGCCTGAGTCAGAGGGGAACAGGTGCTGCGGGGCCTCCGAGGTGCTGGTGGAGATCCAGGCAAGCAGAAGCACCAAAAGCAGCAGCAGCAATCCAAAGAGCAGGGTTACCTCATCCCCAACGCCCTCGATCAGAGCCATCGCCACGACAACCAGTCACCTGCACAAGGGGCGGAGCTACAGTCAGGTCACAGGTGGCGGGGCCTAGAGTCAGGTCATGGCGGGTTGAGCCAAAATCAGTTAACGGGGGCAAGGTAAAAATCAGGTCACAGAGGTGGGGCCTAGAGTGAGGTCACAAAGGGGCGGGGATTGTTAGGTCACACAGGGGGTGGCGCTACAGTCAAGTCACATGGGATGACCCACTATCCTTGAGAGTGTCTGGACAGCAGTCAAACCTGGAACCTCCCTCTGGTGAACTCTGATGATCTCACACAGCGCTGGGCATGCATGTGGCAGTATGAGAGAGTGAGGGAGTATGTGTGTGTGCGTGTGTGCGTGCGTGTGTGTGAGGGGCTGAGGGGAAGTGGGAGTTGTTTGTTGTTTTGGTGTGTTTACAGCTGACGCTTTCTGTAATAAAGCACAGGGTTCTTGCTGTTGTTGACCGAGATGAAATACAGTCCACCATCTCTGTTTACTTTTGCTATTGAGAATTCATTGCTCTCAGACAGTTTGGTGTAATTTGCCTGAAACACTTTAAAAGGAAACATTGGGCCTCATTCACGAACCTTTCTTACGAACAAATTTGTTCTTAAGTCCCACTTACGAAGATTTTACGAAGATTGTGGCATTCATGAATTTCTTCTTATGTGGGATTTATTCTTAGGTCAGAACAAACGCTACCAACACTCAGGAGTACTTACACACATATCAGTGCTGACATGTTGGGTTTTCTTCTCTGTACAATTCAACAAAATTCAATATTACAGTGATAATTCTATCATATTTATTATTTACTCATTTTATGTCCTTTGTAAATATACTCAGAATTTTTATATTTTAAATAATTAAAATGTGCTATGATTTAACATTAACCAAGTGAATTGGAAACTGCCCTGTGATGGCTCTGATGCACTGGTCCAGCTCAGACAGGTCGGTGTCTGCTGTTTCCCTCCTGTTGGGATTTTGCTCTTTGTTTAGTTTCAGATTCAGATCAAACCATTTCTCTTTCCTCCTCCTGACGCTGTGTCCACTGCACTGTGGTCGCCTCCCACGCTTCTATTTTGTTTGTGGTGGCATAGCTTGAGCTAAGGCTACCGAATATAGTTTAAGTTTAAGTTCAATTTAAGTTTAAATTAAGTTTAAGTTTTCTCTCTACGTTTCTCTTCACCTGCTGTGCTCCACCTGATCTCTGCTTTGCTTTAAGCGTTTTGTTGCCGTTTGCTCCATTTTGTTGCCGTTTGCTTGTTGCTGTTTACTGCCTCCTGTCCACACAGCCTGTCAGTCTCTTCAACAGGCCTTTTATGGGCATTGATGGGCGGTTACCCATGCTAATCCTATGTTAATTAGATTTGACTGGCACGCCCTCTCAACTTAAGAGGAGATGGCTTTCATCAAGTAAGAACACAGCTGCAAACATTTCTGAGGCTTACGAACGCGTTGATGAATCTGACGTAGGGTTTTCTAAAGGAACTCCTTAAGAACAACTTATGAAAGAATCTAAGAAGACTCTTAAGAAGATATTGGTGAATGAGGCCCAATGTGCTTATTTTACTGCTTTTTCCTTACCGTTGTTACAATTTCAACACCAGAGTAATTCTGTGGAATTTTTAACTCCAAAACCTCCTTAGTTATCTCCTATGTATGTCAAGAAAAAAAACAATGCCACTTTGCATCATTCGTTCTGGCTACTACTTCCCTCTGATTAGCTGATCAGTGGACATCTTAATACTGTAAAGATGTTCTGAAATATCACACAGCACAACCCCTTTAAATGTCCCCTTTAAAGTCATAGGTCGTAACTTACAAGTCTGTAAAACACAAGTTACAAGTTTCCCCAAACACACCTTTAGAAACAGGTCACACAGGGGGCGGGGCTTAAGTTAGGTCACAAAGGGGGGGGGGGCTGATAACATGGATATATTATAAGACCTGGATAGGGCGCACAATGCATAGGGGCCCCTCTTATATTTTTTGTTGAGAGTCCCATTTTGGTTAGTGACGGCCCTGGCGCCACCCCTCTGCCTGCGATCCGATTTTTCCCAGTGGCCAACCCTGGTATTGCAACAGAAATCCCAATGCGCTGTTTCATGCATCAGAAAACATTTTAAGACGGAAATGCCACTGAAAGATTTCACAGCACAGTGTGACGTCCCAGCAGCTCACATGCACTCTCAAAGCGCATGCGTGTCGTCTGGCAGCTTTCTCCCCAACATGGATTGGTTCATGATCCAGTGCTGCCTTATGGGAGTGACTCTCCAAAAGAACAGGGTCCATAGGAATTAATGGGCTGCCATGTTTAGTCCAGTATCCAGTTCTTAGAATACATCCATGGTTAACAATCAGTGAGACACTGATCAGTATAGACAGTGCGGACTGCAGAGCATGCTGGGTAATCAGTTCACACACACACACACACACACACACACACACACACACACACACACACACACACACACACACACACACACACACACACACACACACACACAGGTCTTGGTCTAGACTCTAGATCCTGGTCTGGGTCCTCTGAGGTTGAACCTCCTCCCTGAGGACCGGTGATGTCACCTGAACCAGTGACGTGTCCAAGAGAGAGCTAGCATACTAACCTGCAAGCTGCTGCTACATGTTAGTTAGCCTGGAGACAACAAGACTTACAGTTCACAGGAGATTCATCAGAGCCGAGCCCGGCTCCAGGCCCGGCTCCGCACCGGCTCCGGCTCCAGGTCCAGATCCAGGTCCAGGTCCAGGGCTGTTTGTGACTCGGCTTGGCTTCCGGCTACTGCTCCCCCTTCGTCTGTGTTCTGCCGGAAGTGACGTAGATTCTTCTTCTTCGCTTCCAGTCTGGAGACCTTGCGCCCGCTGCAGGGCCAGGCGTCCTGGTTTTATTTGTTTGTTCTGATGATTGTAAACTTCAACTGTATATTAAGGGCCAGTTCATAGCAACGTTTAAATTATTATTCCAGTTCTTGCAAATCAGTTATGAACATATTATTTTAGGTAACTACTGTGAAAGTTCTCCTATTGTGCTTTAAATGTGATTTCCATTGAGCTAAAATGGAGCCTATGAATGGAGCCTAATAATTGCTATCAACGATTTTCCTGTCTTAGCCATTTCTTATTAATAGTTAGTAATTAGTTTTTGATATTACCTTGATTATTACATTTTATCACTACTTTTTATTGATTAATGAGCGGATTCTGTGTGGACTGTTGTGTATGTTGTAACCCCCCTCCACTCCACACACACACACACACACCTTGGGTGTCTCTTAACCCAAACCCTTGTTTTATGAGACAGAAACTACCACCTGTTCCTCTGTGCCAGAATCAAGAACCACTGACGTCGTGGTGGGGGGGGGTTGCATTACAATCTGGGGTGGGGACCAAAACATGGAGCTCTGTCTAAGTGATGATGAAAAGTCCAGCTTTTTTTCTTTACTTGTTTGATATGAATATTTTTTGGAAACACACCTGCTTCTGTATGTTTTCACTTCATGATATAAAAGCACAAATGTGTGGAGAAGTTCCTGGTTCATAAAGAACAAATTCACTTTATTTCACTTTAATTGATCAAAAATTGTAGTATTTTGTGTTAATAACCAATAATTCAAAATAGTAATTGACAGGTTAACTGGTATCAAAATAATCCGGATTTGCAGCCCTGGAGCTGCTGTCTCCAGGAGTCTGCAGGAGTCTGGCGATGTTTCCAGACTCTGTGATGCTCCTCTGGTTCCTGCTGAGGAGCTACGGTTGCAGCAGGAGAAGAAGCAGATCCAGCAGGAGCAATGAGGAGCCGATGGGGGGAATCTCCAGTGTTTCCTCCCGGTTTCTCTGCAGTGTCTCCGGTTTCTCCTCCGCCTACGCCCCCCCCCCCCCCCCCCCCGACATTCTCTCCCTCCTGCGCGGCCTGTCTCTGGTCCCTGGCCCCGGTCTGTCCCGGTCCCTGGGCCCGGGCCCCGGGTCCTCCCCCCGGCTCTGGGCGGAGTCAGGCCGCTCCAGTCGCTGTTGTTGTGGGCACAGAGTCAGAGCGAGTCCCGGGGATCAGACACGGAGAGGAGGCCCGGACCCTCCGCACCGCCCGCAGAAACCCCCGGAGCCTCTGGCCGGAGTGAGGAGCATCAGGAGCAGCTGGAGCAGAGGCTCCTCCGTCCCCAGGTTAGTGGTTTTCCTCCGAGCAGGAGCAGCTCCAGGCTGCGGCAGGAGCAGCAGGAGGCCCCAGTCTGAGAGGAGGCCCCGCGGCCTCCCGCTGCTCCGAACGCATACCCTGCTGCTGCTCCTGCTGCTGCTCCTCACTCTATGCCACCCCCACCCCCTCCTCCTCACTGCTGCTCCTCCTGCTCCGTCTAACGTGTCTCCATGGCTCCTCCGGAGCTGCAAGAGGAGCAGATCCACGGACACGGAGCAGGAGGAGCTGCAGGAGGACTCCGCTCCACCTCCTGCTGCTCCTCCTGCTGCGGTTCCTTTTAATGAGGCGGGAGTTCCGGGGAGACTCCTGCAGGAGAACAGGCGCCATTACCGGAGCAACGGCTCCTCCTCCTCCAGCACCAATGAGAGGAGGCGGAGGAGCAGCAGCAGGAGCCCCGGGTCAGTGTCGCTGCTCAAGCCGCTGGAGAGGCTCCAGACTCGGTCCCAGTCCGAGCAGCAGCCGCGGAACCTGGAGCCCTGGCGCCCCCTGGAGGAGGAGGGGGGGGGGGCTGGGTCAGGAAAATAACAAGACGTGAAGTGATGTAGAGTTACAGAAGGGCTCATGCAGCTAATCAGAGCTCAGCCTATTTGTGGTTGCCAGGTCACCATGAAAAGAGCCAGATCTGAGCAGGAACAGAGCATAATATTCCAGCGGTAGCTGCGGTAGCTGGTAGTCTTTCAAACAGGTTACTATATTTCCAGTTGGGGACCACCCCTAGCCTCTGGGACCCCACCCTCCACAGCTCCTACTGCGCTGTCAGACTGGTGGCCAGTACGCAATCAAACACAGTCAGATTAATCAGGAGACACGACTGGACGCCTCACCAGTCCACATGGGACTGAACATGAAAGCCACCGCTGCCTGTCTGTGTTTTTAAAAGCTGCCAATCATAAAATCATCCATCTGCGTTCACAGTTCGTCCAATCAGCAGCCAGAGCCTGAGCCTCAGGGGAAAGCGTTGTCCCGCCCCCTCACTGACTCCCAGTGAGGCTGGGAGTCCAGATGGGAACATTTGTCCAATAATCGTTTGGCCTCTAAGTTAAGAACATCTGATTCTGTGATGCTGGGTTTGAAATTGCAATGCCATAAAGTAGGTGGAACAATACAGTAGTCGTAAACAATGTTCTCTGTGATTTTTAGAGGAGGCTCCGCATCCCTAACAATGCCTGCACACTATTTGCAAATGTCAACATACTGACAAAATTTAGAGGATTAGACAAAAAGGATGTAGCTCCTCTACAGGCAAACTGGCTGTGTCACCAGTTCCTCCTCCGTTTAATAGAAATCTAGAAAGAATTCAGATAGATAGTAAATGTGTCTCATCTATCAGGAGTTTCCCAGGGCCCTGAAAACTGCAGTAATCAAACCTCTCTTCTTGGCCCAAAACAATCTCTTCAATCCCTTCCAGTCGGGTTTTCGACCACACCACAGCATCTAAACTGCACTTATTAAGGTGTTAAATGACATACGCCTTAATACTGATGCATTCAAAACTTCAGTATTGGTACTACTGGATCTTAGTGCTGCATTCAATACAGTCAATCACAGCATTTTACTCAACAGACTTGAGGAGTGGGCTGGACTTTCTGGTACAGTTCTAAGTTGCTTCAGATCTTACCTCGAGGATCGTGACCTCTTTGTCTCACTGAGAAATTGTGAATCTGAGCGAACAAAGATGATGTGTGGGGCCCCTCAAGACTCTATTCTCAGGCCCCTTCTGTTCAACATCTACATGCTTCCACTGGCCCAGATCATGGAACACTAGAACATCTCTTCCCACTCCTATGCTGATGACACACAACTCTCCATTACAGTGTCCCCACATGACTCCAGTCCACTACTGTCGCTGAGTGAGTGTATCCAACAGGTCAAACATGGGCCAGAACTTTCTCCAGCTCAGTGAAGAAAAGACAGAACTCATAGTTTTTGGTCCCAGAAACGCAAGGCTAGAGGTCAGTGGCCAACATGAGTCAATGACACTAAAAACAGCTGACCAAGCTAGAAACCTTGGTGTGGTTATGGACTCAGACCTGAATGACAACAGCCACATAAAGACTATCACTAAATCAGCCCATTATCGTCTCAAAAACATTGCACAGATGAAGGGATTTATGTCTAAACAAGACATGGAAAAACGTGTTCATGCATTTATTCTCAGTAGGCTAGATTACTGTGATGCTGTCTCCAGCTGCAGCTCATCCAGATGCTGCTGCCAGAGTCCCGACCAGCAGCAAGAACATGGACCATATCACACTGGTCCTAAAAGCCCTACAATGGCTTCCTGTCTGTCAAAGGACCCAGTTTAAATCCTGTTATTGGTCTACAAGTCACTGACTGGTCCGGGACCTAGGTACATCAGAGCTGCTAGTTGGGTATGAAGAATCCAGACCCCTCAGGTCATCAGGGACAGGGCTACTTCGTGTCTCCAGGGTCAGAACCAGGCAGGGTGAAGCTGCTTTTAGCCTCTATGGTCCTCACCTGTGGAACAAACTCCCTGAACACCTGAGGTGTCAGCTCATTTAAATCAGGGCTGATATTTCATTAACTTTTCATTAACTTCAATTTCATTCACTCTACCCTGCGATCTGCTGTTTCAATGTGTACTTTATCTACTTGTTTTAAATGTTCCCACTGTTTCTCTGTAAAGCACTGTGAATTGCGTTGTGTAAGAATGGTGCTATACAAATAAACTTGTTTCAGAGCAATCGTCTCTGGAATATTCCCACAGCTACAGACTCTGAGCTCATAGCTCCTATGTTGACTCCAGAGATAAAAACTACATTGGTAGTAGTAGTAGTAGTAGTAGTAGTAACATCTACTGAACTGTCTCTCTCTGTGTCTCTCTCTCTGAGGTTCCTCCTCTGCGTCTCCCTGATCTGAGGTCAGGGTGTTACGACTGTAGAAGCTGTTTGATTACAGATGAAAAGCGCCCTTAGTAATCTAAGGGCTTTGTTATGAACTGGTGCTTAAATGAAGAAAAAGGTAAAGTTTGAAGTGTGTGTGTGTGCGCAGAAAGGCCGGGGCAGCAGCTACATGATGAACGGCAGCGTTTCCAAACCTCAGAGCAGCCGCATCAGGAGTCAGCCAGGTAAGCTGTGATGTCATCACCAGGCACCACCCACACCTGACGGCCTCACCTCACGCTGTGTGTGTGTGTGTGTGTGTGTGTGTGTGTGTGTGTAGATGAGTGGAGTAAGGAGGACTGTCTGCTGCTGCTGGAGAGGATCCGTAGTCTGCTTCCAGACAGCGACGCCATGAAGTACAAGACGACAGAGTCTCACTTCGACTGGGACAAGGTCTGCTTCGGCAGCTTCACCGGAGACATGTGTCGCCAGAAGTGGCAGAAGGTGTCGTCTGAGGCAAGCAGTCTCCATGGAGTCACTCTGATGTCAGTCTCCATGGCAACGTGTTTCTGAACGGAGGCTGTTTGTTGTTTGTGTCTCAGGTTCGTAAATACAGAACCATGACGGAGCTCATCGTCGACGCCGTTGAGTTCGTCAAGAACCCGTACAAAGGCAAGAAGCTGAAGGTGAGACCTGACTCCTCCTCTGCTCCTCCTCTGCTCCTCCTCTGCTCCTCCTCTGCTCCTCCTCTGCTCAGGGTGACCATCATAAACATACATAAGAAACTATATACATATGCTAACCATATTTTGATATAGATTATTTGCAGTGGGGTGTTACTGGGTTAAAATCTGTCTGTCTGTCTGTCTGTCTGTCTGTCTGTCTGTCTGTCTGTCTGTCTGTCTGTCTGTCTGTCTGTCTGTCTGTCTGTCTGTCTGTCTGTCTGTCTGTCTGTCTGTCTGTCTGTCTATCTATCTATCTATCTATCTATCTATCTATCTATCTATCTATCTATCTATCTATCTATCTATCTATCTATCTATCTATCTATCTATCTATCTATCTATCTATCTATCTATCTATCTATCTATCTATCTATCTTGCTAGCTAGCTAGCTAGCTATCAGTGAGTGTCAGTCCATTCAGTAGACTCAGTAGAGTCACTCCTATCAGCCAACCCAGGATCATGAACCAGTCCATGTTGGGGAGAACACGCATGTGAGAGCATGTGACCTGCTGGGGCGTCACGCTGTGCTGGGAAACTGTTCGCTGGCTTTTCTGTCCTTTAACATTTTTCTGATACATGACACGTCCATGAATTAAAAATTTGCAATAGAAAGATCAGTAGCGATCTGTGTCTGCAGCTGAGGACGTCCTGACAACAGCTTCACAGCCGTCTCTACTGCTGTCTATGGGGAAAATGCTTTTCGCCCAATGGGATTTCTGTTGCAGTACCAGGGTTGACCACTGGGTGATTTGGCCCTCTCTTTGGCCCTCTCTCCCTCTCTCTCTGTTTCTCTCTGCATGGACAGCCTGTTCAAAGTGTCAGCTAATTGAAAACTCAACATTTAAGCTTTGTAAAAAGAAGATGCTTGGTCACCGTGTTTAACAACATGGATCCATGACATTTGGTCGTCTTCAACATGGCAGCATGGAGTATGCAGGAAGCATGAAGCAGTGACTCCTCCTCTGACTCCTCCTCTGCTCCTCAGACTCACCCAGACTTCCCTAAGAAGCCTCTGACTCCATACTTCCGCTTCTTCATGGAGAAACGAGCCAAATACGCTAAGATCCACCCAGAGATGAGCAACCTGGACCTGACAAAGATCCTGTCTAAGAAGTACAAGGAGCTGCCAGAGAAGAAGAAGGTGCTGCTGCAGCCTGGAAACTGGCTGTCAATCAATTCACCAACCATCAGTCAATCATCTGTCAGCCATCTGTCAATCATCTCTCAGTCATCTGTCAGTCATCATCATTCTCTTGCTTCTGCTTCTCTTGCAGCAAAAGTACATCACAGAGTTCCAGAGGGAGAAGGAGAACTTTGAGAAGAACATGGCTCGCTTCAAGTAGGATCACTGTCCCTCCCCCTGGCCCCCTGACCACCGTGTGTCTAGCGTGTCTAGCATGTCTCTAGCGTGTTTCTAGTGTGTCTGGAGAGTGTAGCGAGTCTACATCATGTCTGTAGCATGTGGCATTTCTGTAGTGTGTCTATAACATGTAGCATGTCTGGAGTGGGTCTCTGCCATATCTGCAGCATGTAATATGTCTGTAGCATGTATCATGTAGTGGGCATGTAGTGGGTCTGTAGGTTGTAGCATGTCTGTGGCGTGTCTGTAGCATGTAGCGTGTAGCTCTAAGCCTGTGTCCCTGCAGAGAGGACCACCCGGAGCTGATGGAGGAGAGAAAGAAGTCAGACCTTCCAGAGAAACCCAAGACACCACAGCAGCTGTGGTACAACCACGAGAAGAAGGCCTTCATGAAGCTGCACCCAGAGGTACACGCAGACACGCACACACACACACACACACTGAGACACTCTCACACACACACTACTTGTCCCACTGTGTGCAGGTGAGTCAGAAGGAGCTGAAGGAGGCTCTGAGGAGACAGTGGTCACAGCTGTCTGACAAGAGGAGACTCAAGTGGATCAGCAAAGCTCTGGAGCTGCAGAAGGATTACGAGGTATCTGACTGAACAGGACCAGACTAGACCGGACTGAACCGAACCAGACTAGACTGGACTGGACCAGACTGAACCGGACTGAACCGGAGCAGACTAGACCAGACTGGACTGGACTAGACTAGACCAGACTGAACCGAACCAGACTAGACCAGACTTAACCGGACCAGAGCAGACCAGAGCAGACTGAGCCAAACTGAACCAGAACCACTGATGCACTGCCTATGTTGTGTGTGTGTGTGTGTGTGTTTGTGTGTGTGTGTGTGTGTGTGTAGGGCAGTATGAGAGCGTACCATGAAGCTCATCCAGACGTGAACTCCGACCACGTTCGGTCTGTTCTCACTAAAGCTGAAAGGCAACTGAAGGACAAGTTTGATGGACGGCCGACCAAACCTCCTCCGTGAGTCTGACAAGCTAACTGCTAGCACAGCTAACTGCTAGCACAGCTAACTGCTAGCACAGCTAACTGCTAGCACAGCTAAGCAGTACACATCTGTTGTTGATGTTAGCTTCTGCGACTGCTCGAGCTGCCATCCGTTTGGCCTGTCAGCACCCGTCAGCTGTCTCAGGAGTCCCCCAACCAGGCTCAGTAGGACTCCATCTTCAGCTTGACGGCATCCCTCACTTCCGGTGTCCACCACCGGGTTCTGGGATTGCTGCCGTGACAGGCACTGGAGGTCTTACGGCCACAGCTTTGAATGGCTGCATCTACAATGGAGGTGGAGAACATGGTCCACTCGGACTCCTAACCCTCCCTGACGGGGGATTCCACCAGGCATTCCCAGCAGCCCCTCACAATGTGCATGAGTTTCCCAGTCTGTCCAGCTTCCTCCCCCTCCAGCAGATCCAACTCACCACCAGGTGGTGGTTGGTTGACAGCTCAGCCCCTCTCTTTACCCGAGTGTCCAAGACATACGGCCGAAGGTCAGATGATACGACTACAAAGCCAATCATTGACGTCTGGCCTCGGGTGTCCTGGTGCCATGTGCACTGATGGACACCCTTATGCTTGAACATGGTGTTCGTTATGGACAAACTGTTACTGGCACAGAAGTCCAGCAACAGAACACCGCTCAGGTTCAGATCGGGGGGGCCGTTCCTCCCGATCACGCCCCTCCAAGTTGCCCTCATGAGCGCTGAAGTCTCCCAGCATAACGATGGAGTCTCTGGTTGGAGCACTTTCCAGTACTCCCAGGGACTCCAAGAGTCTGGGTATTCTCTGCTGCTGTGCGGCCCGTAAGATGAAGTTACAGTTAGGGATCCGCCCCCCACCTGAAGGCCGAGGGACGCGTCCCTTTCACTCTGCGGGGAGAACCATGGGGTCCATGGGGTCTTCTGAACCATTCTTAGTCTGGCCCCTCGCCTGAGACCAGTTTGCCTTGGGTGACCCTACCAGGAGTTCATGACTCCCAACAACATAGCTCTCAGGGGTCTTAAGGGCACGCAGACCTCTCCACCACAATAAGGTGATGGTTCCTGGAGAGAACAAACCAGTCAGTTCATCTGTTTTAAACTGGAAAACAAACCAGTCATTGCCCAGTTTCAAACAGATGAAACCATTTATCTACCAGATAAATGGTTCGATTGGGAATATCCAGAACAACACAGATACTCATACAAACAGCTTCCTCGTCTTGGATCAATGATGGCCCAGAGTATATAACGTGTATCTGTGTGTGTGTGTGTGTGTGTGTGTGTGTGTGTGTGTGTGTGTGTGTGTGTACAGTAATGGCTACTCCCTGTACTGTGCTGAGCTGATGGTGAACATGAAGGACGTCCCCAGCACTGAGAGGATGGTTCTGTGCAGCAAGCAGTGGAAGATGATGACGCAGAAGGAGAAGGACATGTTCCAGAAACGCTGCGAGCAGGTGTGACATCACTCCCTCACCCACCAATCAGCTGCCGGCACCAGATCTGCTCTCACCTCCTGTGTGTGTGTGTTTTCAGAGGAAGAAGCAGTATGATGTTGACCTGCAGAGGTTCCTAGAGGTCTGTGAAGGTCAGGGGTCAAACACGTGGGACACCTGCACACTCATCTGCCCTAAATGTTTGTGTGTGTGTGTATGTGTGTGTGTGTGTGCACAGAGTCTGCCAGATGAGGAGCGTGACCGTGTTATGACTGAGGAGAAACTGGGTGGAGCCAAACTAGGAGGAGGCGTGGCCTCCAGTCCTCACCGAGCGCGCTCCCCGCCTGCCAAGGTGATCAGCACCTTCTCCTCACACACTCACCTGGGACTGGCTCGCTAACCCTTCCCTCTCATTGGCAGGAGGCTTGTCGGGAGGCGGAGCCTGAGCCCTGGGTGTCCGTGGCTCCGCCCAGAGAGCGGAGAGACAACAGAAAGGCAGTGAAGCTTCCAGAGACGCCAAAGACTGCAGAGGAGATGTGGCAGCACAGCGTGCTGGGAGACTACCTGGCCAGGTTCAGGGTGGGTCAGAGGTCAGCAGGGGGAAGGGTCTCCTCGGGTCTGACCTTTGATCCCTGTACCCATGTGTTCTCAGAGTGATCGCAGGAAGGCGCAGGTGGCCATGGAAGCATCCTGGAAGTCCATGGAGAAGAAGGAGAAGATTCCCTGGATCAAGAAGGCTGCAGAGGACCAGAAACGCTATGAGGTGCTGACCTCTGACCCCTCCACTCTGATCCCTGACTTTTCGTTTCTGACATCTGACCCCTGGCCTCTGACCCTGCTGGGTGTCCTGCAGAGAGAGCTGTTGGAGATGAGGACGCCCCCTGCAGGACAGAGCCAGAGGAAACCCAAGTTTGATGGAGAACCAAAGAAACCCCCAGTGTGAGTACACACACTCTGCAGGAAACTGTGCTTTGATATCAGAGGCAGCAGATTTCTGTCCAAGAAGATTGAGGTGTGTGTGTGTGTGTGTGTGTGTGTGTGTGTGTGTGTGTGTGTGTGTGTGTGTAGGAGTGGCTACCAGATGTTCTCCCAGGAGCTGCTGACCAACGGGGAGCTGAACCACTTCAGCCTGAAGGAGCGGATGGTGGAGATCGGGAAGAGGTGGCACAAGCTGAGCCAGAACCACAAAGACCGCTACAAGAAGCAGGTGGAGGAGCAGCAGCTGGAGTACAAGGCCCAGCTGGAGACCTGGCTGCAGGTACACACACACACACACACACACAAAAGGCCGGCACAAGCTTCCACGGCCTGTTTTGCGTCGTTGAGTTGAGAGGCGGTCCCGTCGGTCGCGCATGCGCCCTGGTGAACTCGCCACATCAGTGGGCGGAGTCCGGGGGTAGCGGCGGCATCTGCGCGCTGTATTTAGCGGCACATCCGCAAACATAGGATCCAGACAAACACACAGAAATATAAACATTGAGGGACGGTTCTTCCGGGACATTCAGTGTCCCGAGAAAACTGAATGTTTTCTTTTCCCGGGACAGTCTGTGAATACCGGGACAACACAATACTAGAGCTATCAGAGTTGTTTGCATCTCGTTCTCCTTCGTGGACTCCGGGGGCAGGACAGGCCTGTGTATAGATTGGTACGCCCCCTTGTGGTGGCCAAGAACATTACAGAGCTGGGAAGAACGGTCGCAGAAGTGTGGAGGAAGCAGGGGGGGCACACTGCGCCGCGTGGTCGCGGAAGCTTGTGCCGGCCTTAAGTCTCTCTCTCTCTCTCTCTCTCTCTCTCTCTCTCTCTCTCTCTCTCTCTTCCTCTCTCCGTCTCTAAATTTCACTTCATCCTGCTTTTATTGCCAGGACTGTGTTTTAACAATCTTTCCAAAGCGTATAGAACATACATAAGTAATTAATGATACTTTTTTTTTAAATAAAAAAGAAAGGAAAAGATTGTGTGTGTGTCATTTCCAGGCGGTAGCTCCAGTAGTAGCAGCTGGTCCAGGTAGCAGGTGATCTAGTTCCTCTGATGGAGCAGCATCAGGTCAGGGTCAGACCAGGGTCATCATGTACATCTTAACAGGGCGGCTCGGACTGCTTCATCCTTCTGTTTTCATGATTTCAGGTTTTACAGCACATTTATTATTTATATACACGTCTGTTTTATTATTATTTATTGTTGTATATACATGTCTCTCTCTCTCTCTAGGCTCTCTCTCCTCAGGATCGAGCCATCTACAGAGAGTTCTCCTCCTCTGTGAGTGACCTGACTCAGCCAATCACAGGACAGCATTTCACCCAGACCTGTGAAGTCACACCTGTGTGTGTGTGTGTGTGTGTGTGTGCGCGTGTGTAGAAGCGGCGCAGCAGCACCAAGGTGCGCAGCAGTCCTGCAGGTAAAGTCCGAGTGACGGTGAAGGGAAAAACAACAAGCTCACGATCCACGAGTCAAACAGCCGGAGCAGCCAAGAGAGAAAGAGCCATGGCCTACAGAGCCAAGGTAGCGCGCACACACACACACACACACACACACACCTTCTACACGTCTGTCTATCCTGGTCGTGCGTGTGTGCAGCAGGACGTGTCGGACTCGGAGGAGGAGAAGAGCGACTCGTCAGACTCTGATGAAGATGACGAGACGTCGGGCTCCTCAGACAGCGACGAAGACGACGAGGAAGACGAGGATGATGAAGATGATGAGGTAAAGCATTTTCAGCATGTTACCATGGCATCCACTGGTCATAGCAGCTACTGAAAGCACGGTGAACTGACCTTTGACCTTATCCCGTTTCAGGAGGAAGAAGAGGACGAGGACGACGAAGATCAGAGCTCCTCAGAGGAGTCTAGCGATTCTGACTCGGACTAGCCCCACCCCCTCTGCCGCGTAGGAGAGGACCCCTCAGTGTGGTGACATTACACTGTGGTCATGCCAGCCCCGCCCACCATTTGGGGCGGAGCCTGACAGCGTTTTGTTACTTGTGTGTTTGTTTTTATTGAGTGTTTGTTGGTTTTTATCAGCCGGACGTTTTAGACAGATGTTGAGATGCATTTTTATGACATTGGAGCGTAGTCTGTACAGATTGACAGGCAGTGTGGGTTGAGCCTGTTTGAAGTTAGTGTTGCAGGCGGGGCCTACGGTCACCCTCCAATCAGACGCCTCCTGAGAACATTTTTAACAAATAAATGCACTTTTTTTCTCACTCCAGGCGTGATGTCATTCACTGACCAAGCCATGACATCACACTGACATCATCTCAGCACTTCACCCAATTACAGCCTCGGAGCAGTGGTGTGGGGTCAGAGACCTGTCAGACTAGGGGAGGAATCAGAGACGACATACACACTTGATGTTTGTTTTATAGACTTTGAACAGATTTATAGAATATAAACACGTTTTTCACCTGATTCACAAATAAATAATGTGACCTTTGACCACCCTGCATCCGCCACATCAGACTGACACTGCTCCCCCAGAACTTTGGCACACACACACACACACACACACACACACACACACACACACACACACACACACACACACACACACACACACACACACACACACACACACACACACACACACACACACACACACACACACACACACACACACACACACACACACACACACACACACACACACACACACACACAGAAAATAAAGATATGCTTCTTCCTGGCCAATCAGATCAGCCCTCCCTGTCACACCTGAGCAGGCGAGGGCGGTGGGTTCAGGGACCCTCGTTAGGAGGGTTAAGGATGTTGGTGCAGCCAGCCAATGAAACATGAGCTGAGGTGTGATCACCTGCGTCAGCATGAAGTGAGAATTCATCTCTGAGCTCAATGATTTATCACCAATCATTAAAATAGTCCATCAGTCAATCAAAGATGTTTGTGGAGGCTGATCAATAACCATTAATTGATCAAATATTTATGAATTGAACTCTAAACAAACTGCTGACCTGTGACCCCAATACAGTCACACACACACACACACACACACGCGCACACACACATGCGCACACACACAGCGTCATAGTGGGATGTCCAGCAGCTTCTTGTGCAGGTACTGCTTCACCTCCTCGATGCCATTCAACTTCTCCAGCTCGTGGTACGGAAGCTGAGAGGAGACAGGACAGGTTATATGACTGCTACATGCTACATTACAGCTACTTAGCATAGCATCAGTCTCTGACTCATGATCTGCTTTTTAAACTGGTTAAACATGCTAGCATAGCTGCTATTAGCCTGGGACTGGTTAGCATAGCTCCGTGGTGTTTAGCAGTCAAGGAAAGTGGTGGTTGAATGACAGGTGAGGTCAACATCATGAGCAGTGCATTGTGGGTCATTGACCTGGAGGATGATGTATCCCAGCAGCCTCAGGTGCCGGTCCCTCATGGCCCTGGACCCGACCAGAACCTCTGAGTTGTGGCAGTAGTGCCACTTGTCGTTGACAGACATGATGACCCTGCAGAGAGAGACAGGTCAGGTCTGACCCATGGTGTCCATGCTGCTGGTGTGGTGTGGACCCACCTCTGGAGCTGCCGCTGCTCTGCCAGGGGGGGGCTGTCTCCCTCCACTCTGCCAGGCTGTGGGAGCTGCGGGGGCGTCACAGCTCCTCGCTCTGGCCCAGATGCATCAGGATACGTGACTCCGTCATAGAAGCCCGACAGCTCACAGTCCGCGCCATGCTCCCCGGGTCCCCCCTCGTCCTCCAGGATCTTCCCAATGGAAAACTGGAAGAGTGAGTCTGGAGGTGGAGCCCCAGCAGGACTGGGATCCCCAGGTGGGGCCAGGCTGTCAGAGGGGGGGCTGCTAAGGGTGGAGCTGTCCTGGCTCTCCAGAGAGTGCTCCTTGGCCAGTGTGGAGTAGAACTCTGCAGCAGGGACATAGTAGGCGCTATAGTCCAGTGGGCCAGCGCTGGCCCCAGGCCCAGGCCGTGGGGGCCCTGCAGGAGCCATGGACCCCACTGTGTTGCGGATGTGGGGTAGGAAGGGCCGGGACTCTACGGCCTCGACCACCTGACATGCAGGCTCCGCCCCTTCCTCCAGTGCCACAAACGGAGAAAACTTCTGGAACTCTGAAGCCACGGCAGCCACAGCACCGTCAACCGGCTTGGACGGAGGAACCATGGTCAGAGGCAGAGTGGTGCTGGTCCTGATGGGCAGAACCCGTCCAGAACTGTCCATCCACAGCAGGAAGTCTGTGGACAAGGAGAGGGAACATGTGACTGGGAGACACGTAGGTCACTGGAGTCATCGGAGGCACTCTGACCTGTGTAGTAGCCCGGAGGAAGAACCTCGTCCTGCTTGTAGTTCTGTTCTCCCACCAGCTGCCTTAGGGCCTCCGCCACCAGACCCTTGTAACTGATCACAGACACGGGTCAAAACCAGCAGAAGAATTAGTCCAGGACAAGTCCAGGGCCAGAACACAGAAGCCAGTCAGGAGCAGGTGTGTCCAGATTTCCAGTTACCTGTACTTGCGGTTGACTTCGTCGGCGGTCAGTGCATGATCAAACATCAGCACCTTGTGAGCGTCACTGAGCCGCGGGCCGCTGTAGTCATGGAACTCCAGCTCCACCGCGGCATCTAGCAGTGACAGGTAGCGCCGCACAATGAGGGCGTAGGGACTGTCTGCAGGGAGGGTCAGAGGTCACACAAAGTTCAGAGCTCCTGCTGACTTCAAGGGTGGTAACTCCCCCTACACACACACAAACCATCTGACACCAGGCCCAACCCAGAGGACCAACCCAGAGGACCAACCCTTAGGACCAACCCAGAGGATCAACCCTTAGGACCAACCCTGAGGATCAACCCAGAGGACCAACCCAGAGGACCAACAAAGAGGACCAACCCTGAGGATCAACCCTTAGGACCAACCCAGAGGACCAACCCAGAGGACCAACCCTGAGGATCAACCCAGAGGACCAACTCTTAGGACCAACCCAGAGGATCAACCCTTAGGACCAACCCTGAGGATCAACCCAGAGGACCAACCCTGAGGACCAACCCAGAGGACCAACCCTGAGGATCAACCCTTAGGACCAACCCAGAGGACCAACCCAGAGGACCAACCCTGAGGACCAACCCAGAGGACCAACCCTTAGGACCAACCCAGAGGATCAACCCTTAGGACCAACCCAGAGGACCAACCCGAGGACCAACCCTGAGGATCAACCACAGGGTCAGATCAAAGGTTAATGCAAACCAGCACCATAGACCTAAAAAAGCTACACTGGGAGCTGGACTGGGAGTTGGACTGGTATGGACGTACTAGTGACGTTGCTGATGAAGGCAGAGGAGAAGACACGGTGCAGGACCAGTCCGGGGAAGTGTCCAAGCTGGAACAGCGACATGAGGATATTGACAGTGGCGAGTGGGGAGCTGAGCGCCTTCAGCTCCACCACCTGCTCCAGGCGAGAGAAGAACAGCTGCTGATTGGCCGGCCGGTAGTTCATTCTGCTGAAGGGGAACACCAGCTTCTGGATCACCTGAAGACACAAAAACACACACTGCAAAGGCTGAATGCAGGCCAGGCTCCACCCAGAGACCACGCCCGCATCATCACCTTGCTGTCCAGGAACTCTGCCTTCTTCACCAGGAAGTCTGCGATGGTATCGAGGAGCCGCGCCTCCCGCAGACGGTGCCGTGCAACGTACTTAGAGATCAGAGCCATCGTGTACGGAGTGATGCTGTCCACCTTCTTAGGCAGCTCCTCTGAGGGACAGGATACACTGGTCAGGTCACAGGTCAGGGTCAGATCAGGTAAAGGTCACAGGTCACAGGCCAGGCTCACCTGCCAGGCTGCTGATGAAGCGCTCCTGGCGGTTTTGGTAGAACAGGTGTGAGCTGAAGATCAGCTCCAGGCTCTTGTTGCTGGCCTCTCGGGCGCAGGCTGCCAGCATCTCGTCCAGCAGCGCCATCTCCTGGTCCCGCACGCCGCTCACGCTGGACAGCGTGTGCTTCACCAGCCGCAGGATCTTCCTGCAGACACACACAGAGGCAGGGTGAAGCGCTGGAGCCTCCAGTCTGGAGATGTGAAGGTGTCAGGTGTGGGTGGGTGTCACCTGTTGGCGAGCAGCTGCTCAGGGTTGGGTGTTGCACCACCACCACCACCACCACCACCACCACCACCGCCGCTGCTAGCAGCAGCAGCAGCAGCAGCAGCAGGAGCTGCGTCTGCAGCAGCAGGAGCAGCAGGTTCCTGCAGCTGCAGCGAGCGCCACTTTAGCCTGTAGTAGGACAGCAGCAGGAAGAGCGTCTGTGGGTGGCGCTCTCGCTCCAGGTTCTTCTCCAGACCTGCCAGACAGGCCTCGGTCAGTGGGTGCTGACTGCCCGGGTGCAGCTTCATGCTGGAGCTGAACACCATGGACACATCCTTCTGGTTGAACTGGTTCAGTCTGGACTGGGACTCCGCCTCCAGCACCTGTACCACCTGAGAGTCACTAGATAGACCTGCAGAGAGCAGCACCACAGAACATCTGAGAACTGAGCTTCACAGTGGATTCAACACTGTTCTGGGGTCCTAACTGTCCTGCCAAGAGCTGCAGCAGCCACTCAGGCTCAAACCCCTGAGAACATAGACTCCATGTGGCCTGTGACTGAGGAACTGAGCGCAGCTGCATCCCATTAGAACAATATAGATCATCTCAGTCCTGTGTTCACTCGCATCAGGAGAACCAGTACCTGCAGTACCATGGTACAGAAGATACCTGCAGGTCCATGGTACAGGAGGTACCTGCAGGTCCTGCCACCCCAGACTCACCTAGCGCTGCTACTGCGTACAGACAGTTGACGATGCTGAAGTTGTCAAACTTGTTGCAGTCGCTAACGATGGCATCACAGAGTGTCTGGAAGTCCTGGTGCTCCAGGACCTGACGCCTGTCAGAGGTCCCGGCTCCGCCTCCCTGGGCCTCGGCCTCTCCCCCTTCGCCCCCCCGAGGAGGAGCCTGCAGCAGCTGGCCTATCTTCTGCAGAGCCACGGGGTAGTGGTTGTGGGACACCTTGGCAGGATTCTGGGTGACCCAGCGCAGAACCTCGTCCGGGCGCCGAGAGCGCTCGATGAGCCGCTTCAGCGTGAAGAAGGTGTCGTAGCTCATCTTCTCATGGATGAAGTTCCACGTCTTCTTCCTGCCACTGGCCGCGCCCCCGTACGAGTGGAAGTGAGTGTGGTGCTGGTAGTGGGGCAGGGTGGGCGGAGCCAAGTGGGGGGGCGGTGGGTGGTAGTGGTAGGCTCCTCGGTGGGCGTCGGGTCGACCCTGGTACAGAGGGAAGGCCTGAGGGGGCGGGGCCGTATGGGGGTGGGGGGGGAGGTGGGGGTGGGGAGGGGCCTCCAGCATGGCCAGCCCTGCCCTGCGGCCCTGCTTCACCCCCCCTCCCCCTCCCCCTCCTCCCCCTGGACTGTACAGGCGGGTGGCGTACATGGACACAGACGCAAAACGGCGGGGGGGGTGGCTCAGCAGGCGCCACCCACTGGACACACACAGCATAGTCCAGGGGGGGGGGGGCAGGGGGGGGCCACTCCTGCAGGGGGGGACAGCGGGTTAGAGAGGCTCAGTGTCAGTCTCACACAGACCCCATAGACCCCCCACACTGCAACCAGCAGTCCCACACACACACACACACACACACACACACACACACCGTCAGACAAACAGGCAGACAAACAAACACACACACACACACACAGAAACAGACACGGAGACAGACAGACACACGCACGCACGCTCTCTCCCGCTCTCAGGCCTCCCTGCTAATGTGCTAATGTGTGTAATCCTCTCACTAGCATCGTCGCAGTGACATCCCAGCCCAGGTGAGACACCTGATGACGTCACTAGTTGCTTCTCACAGGTGTCTTTCTCCGTCCTCACTGCAGGTCTCGGTTACCCCGGTAACTCCTGACAGCTGTCAGTCAGTCCCGGTCCCTCCATACCGGACTGACCGGGCTGACTGACAGCTGACCGGAACTTGATCGGAGGTACCGGAGGGCTGTCAGCCCGGTGTCACGGCCCCGTCCTCTCCACCGACAGCCCGCTCTGTCCCGGTCCCCCAGTCCCTCAGATCCCCAGTCCCCTGGTCTCCTAGTACCCCGGTCCTACCTCATCCTCCGCTCCCGGATCCTCCCGCTCCCCCGGCGTTCCTGGCTACTCAGGCCGCTCACAGAGCGCTGTCTCCGGGGATCGAGGCAGCGGCCCAGCGTCCCAGTCCGCGGTCCGCAGCCATCCTGCTCCCAGCATGCACTGGGAATCACTAGGACTCATTGGGCACAGCGCCCCCGGCGACGGGAAGCAAAACCGCAGCCAATAAGCCTGAGGAATCACATAAATATTGGAGAAAATACATAAACTATAAAAATTTCAATAAAATTAATAGTTAATAATAAACAAACCAACAAGTGTATGGTAAATACGTTTAATCCGTTCAATACCTTTATGGTCGTACCTACCTTCTCCTGCAGGGTGCAGCAGCAGCGTCGCTCTTGGTGACGTCACTGCTTCATGAAGCAGAGAAGAAGAGCTGAGTCGTGAAGATGGCGGCGCACTGTGATGACGGAGCATTAGCCTGTTAGCTGCTAGCTGCTGTGGAGATGTCGCACCGCGCCCTGCTGATTTGCGGCTCCGGGAGGAGCTGGACATGGACCCGGGGCCTGCTGGGTGCGCCCCCGGGCATGCTGGGGGCCCCAACCCGAAGGGTACGTCCCTGAAGCTGTGCTACGCTAACGTTGGCTTAATATAGCTCCAGCAGGTCAGGTGATCTCCACATAAACAAACCTGCTGTCCTGCAGTGTGTGTGTGTGTGTGTGTGTGTGTGTGTGTGTGTGTGTGTGTGTGTGTGTGTGTGTGTGTGTGTGTGTGTGTGTGTGTGTGTGTGTGTGTGTGTGTGGGTGGACACACCTGCCATTGAGGTGATGAGCTGCTCCTCTCGCCTCAGCTGTTACATCGCATTGACATGTCCTCCAGTCCTCATGTCCAGACTGTGTCCTCCAGAGAGGCTAAGGACAGACAGAGTCCATAGTCCACCAGGAGGCAAGAAGAAGAAGAACAGATAGATGTTATAGTGGAGAGGCGGAGAGCAGGAGGAGAAAGAGGAGGGTCTGAAGAGATTCTGGAGGAGAGAGAGAGATGTTCCACTCTGATGGTGCTGGTGGTTAGTTCTGCCATCTAGGAAACCAGTCTGGACTGGGTTCTGGTCGGAGATCAGAGCTAAAGATAGAGCATCAAGTTGGTGATGGAGGTAAGGTCAGTGGAGCAGACCCAGAGTCTCTCTGGAGAACAACACCAGATGCTGGGAGGAGATCCAGCAGCAACCAGTTGTGGTGGAGGTCTGCTAGGAGAGGAGAGCCCCCAGCTCTGACCCTTGGGGCTCCTGTGGTAAGTGGAGGAAAAGATCAAGTTAACCTTGCCAGGAAACGCTGTTCAGATAGGAGCGCCCCAGACACAGTCAGCAGAGTTGTTTCAGTGGAGTGGCTCTTATAGCTGGACTGGTTTGGTCAAGCTTTCTGGACTATCTTTCAGGCCGAGAAAGATGTTGATCATGAAGAAGCCTGAGACCAAGGTGGAGACCTGTCAATGGCTTTGGGTAGGAAGGTTGAAGGGAAACTGGCTGCTAGTTCTCAGCTTGAGTTGAGTTAGTGAGGTTTCTCATTTCCATAGTGGAACTAAGGGATGAACAGTGTCTGGGAGCCCTGGGACTTGGTTCCACATCAGATTCCACCTGGTTTCTGACGTAGTCACATCATAACAACTGATTGGCTGTGAGGAACAAGATGGTGTTGTTCTATGAGTGGCCAACACACCTGTGTCTGTTCCTCAGGTGACGTCCTGCAGTACTGCACAAGTAGAGAGAGGCCGGAGCCTCCTGGACAATCTGCTGGGAGCCTGCCACACACTCAGCTCCAGACCCCCCAAAGGTAGGGGTGAGAATTTGTGTGTGTGTGTGTGTGTGTGTGTGTGTGTGTGTGTGTGTGTGTGTGTGTGTGTGTGTGTGTGTGTGTGTGTGTGTGTGTGTGTGTGTGTGTGTGTGTGTGTGTGTGTGTGTGTGTGTGTGTGTGTGTGTGTGTGTGTGTGTGTGTGTGTGTGTTCTACAGTGATGTTTCTTGTTCTTGCAGGTTTTGAAAAATATTTTCCTGAAAATCAGAAAAGTCGCAAAGCCTCTGAAGCTGAATCCGAAGGAACCAAAGGTAGGAAAATATTAACTCACTGTTTGTCTCTAATGTCTCCTTCCCTCACTGAGTGATCATTGTCTATTCTCAGAGTCCAGGCCAGCAGACAGTCAGCGAGCATCTGGAGGAGGAGGAGGAGGAGGAGGAGGAGGAGGAGGAGGAGGAGGAGGAGGAGGAGGAGGAGGAGGAGGAGGAGGAGGAGGAGGAGGAGGAGGAGGAGGAGGAGGAGGAGGAGGAGGAGGAGGAGGAGGAGGAGGAGGAGGAGGAGGAGGAGGAGGAGGAGGGAAGCGTGGAGGCCGCAGAGAGGAATCCCACTGGTACAGCCGACTGCAGAAGGTCAGGGGGGCGGATGGACGGACGGACAGACTTTATTGATCCCCTGGATTAAAGTCAGACACAGAGTTCGACTCTTAACTAAAACTCTGAACTCTGAGCTAATTTAATGCAACCAATATGGCTGCTCTGCAGTTCATCAAAGACGGTCAGGTGATGGTGATGGTTGGATGATGGAAGGTTGTGTGAATGGGTGAGTTTGAGCCTGTGTGTGTGTTTGTGTGTGGCAGGGTGACGTTCCCTGGGACGACAGAGAGTTTCGGATGTACTTCCTGGGTGGGATGGCATTCTGGGCGGCAGTGGCCTACTACTTCTTCTTTAGGGATGGAGGCCGGGAGGTGACCTGGAAGGACTTTGTGAACAGCTTCCTGTCTAAAGGAGCGGTGAGCAGCTGTGTAACCTAACGCGTTACTAATGCTGGGCGGTTCAGGGGTCACAGCTGCGCTGCTTCTGCAGGTGGAGCGGCTGGAGGTCGTCAACAAGCGCTACGTCAAGGTGGTGTTCACACCTGGGAAGATGCCGGTGGACGGGGTGAGTCTATGACCTTTGACCTCACACCTCGCTGACCACTGTCTGGGCAGAGCTTCCCCCAACACCAACTTCTTCCTGGATCTTAATCAATCATTAGATATTGTTTCCAGAAATATCTCATTTCTGCCACATGGATCAAAGCGCTGCAGTTCTTCAGCCAGACCGCTGGTGGCACTGTAACATCCTGGGTTAAGTCAGGGTTAACTTAAGTCAGGGTTAACTTTAACCTACCCGTAACAGCCCTCATACACTCACTTACTTCCTGTGAACACACCTCTTGTCAGTGAGTTTGTGAACCAAAAGATGACATAGACTCTACAGCAACGCTTGCACAATAGGCTGTATGAATAAAATGCACGTAGTCTCTGGTACAAAGAATGAAGCCAACGCTGAAGTTACTTTACTCGCTATACCAGTGAGATCCTCTAGAGCTGGCTCCAAAAAACACTTTCTCATTCAATATTTGTTTTCATAATCCACACCAGCGTCAACAGCTTAAGTTTTTCAGCCCAGCATGTGATCTGGATGTGGGGGGAGGCTCAAGTCCTCTGTTCTCCTGGCCTGAGGCCGATGGGAGGGGCTTGAGAGCAGCTGCAGGAAGTGATGTCATCTGTGTGTTCAGCAGTACGTGTGGTTCAACATCGGCAGCGTCGACACCTTTGAAAGGAACCTGGAGACGGCTCAGAACGAGCTCGGCATCGAGGGAGAGAACAGGCTGCCTGTGGTCTACTCCACTGAGAGCGACGGGTGAGGAGCCAAGTAACCTGACATAGAGTGGTGTGACATAGACTAGTGTACATTAACATCTTGTAGTGTAGAGTGAAACTGAAGAGTGTAGAGTGACGTAGAGAAGCGTAGAGTAACACAGCATAGTGTAGAGTGATGTAGAGTGACAGAGCAACATGGTGTAGTGTGACTTTGCAGTGTAGTGACAGAGTAGTGTAACAGCATATTGTAGTGTTGTGTAATGTAGTGCAGTGTGGTCTAGAGTAGAGAGATGTAGAACCTGTGTGAGCAAAGGGCTGACCTCTGACCCTCCCCCAGTACCTTCCTGCTCAGCATGCTCCCCACGGTGCTGATCATCGGTTTCCTGCTGTTCATGCTGCGCCGTGGTCCGGCGGGGGTGGGCCGGCCCGGCCGCGGGATGGGGGGGCTGTTCAGCGTCAGTGAGACCACGGCAAAGATCCTGAAGGACGAGATCGACGTCAAGTTCAAAGATGTGGCCGGCTGCGAGGAGGCCAAGCTGGAGATCATGGAGTTTGTCAACTTCCTCAAGAACCCCAAACAGTACCAGGACCTGGGGGCTAAGATCCCCAAGGTGAGGGGGGCAGAGGAAGGGGCGGGGCCAGGGGCAGCAGCCAATCACTGTCCTCACACTGACAGGGTGGGGGGTCTGGGCTGATGCTGATCCAGATGTTTTCTCTGTTATTTCCAACAGCTTCACCTTGTTGACCTGAACCTGAAGCCTCTTGGCACCCCCTCAGTGTTCTGATAACTCAGTGATAACTCTGTGTGCGTGCGTGCGTGCAGGGTGCCATCCTGACCGGACCTCCAGGAACAGGAAAGACTCTCCTTGCTAAAGCGACGGCAGGCGAGGCCAACGTTCCCTTCATCACCGTCAACGGCTCCGAGTTCCTAGAGATGTTTGTGGGCGTCGGCCCGGCCAGGGTGAGTGTCAGCTGTTGATTGGCTGAGATTTCAGGGTCCAGCCAACCTAGAGATCAGGCTGAAGCAGACCTGTGTGTGTGTAGGTCAGAGACCTGTTTGTCATGGCGAGGAAGAACGCTCCCTGCATCCTCTTCATCGATGAAATCGACGCTGTGGGCCGTAAACGGGGACGGGGGAACTTTGGTGGTCAGAGCGAGCAGGAGAACACGCTGAACCAACTGCTGGTGGAGATGGACGGTGGGTCCCGCCTCCATGGAGGGACAGCCTGTGATTGATGGTCTAGAGCAGCTGAGCCTTTGATTGGTTATTCTGTCCTCAGGCTTCAACACGTCCACCAACGTAGTCGTCCTGGCAGGAACCAACAGACCCGACATCCTGGACCCGGCGCTGATGAGACCCGGACGCTTCGACCGCCAGATCTACATTGGTGAGTGGGGGGTGGCAGGTGGGGACCTGTGGGGGCATGTCCTCACCATTTGCTCTGCTCTGATAGGTCCTCCTGACATCAAAGGCCGAGCCTCCATATTCAAGGTCCACCTTCGTCCTCTGAAGTTGGAGAACACGCTGGACAAGGACTCGCTAGCCCGCAAGATGGCAGCACTCACACCCGGCTTCTCAGGTGAGTGTGACACAGCCCCGGCCTCGACCTCTCTGTATCCTCGGCCTCACTTTAGCCCCGGCCTCTCCTCAGCCTCTCTGTAGCCTCGGCCTCTCCTCAGCCTCTCTGTAGCCCCGGCCTCTCCTCGGCCTCAGCCTCTCTGTAGCCTCGGCCTCTCCTCGGCCTCAGCCTCTCTGTAGCCTCGGCCTCTCCTCGGCCTCAGCCTCTCTGTAGCCTCGGCCTCTCCTCGGCCCCTCCTCAGCCTCGGCCTCTCTGTAGCCTCGGCCTCTCTGTTGCCTCGGCCTCTCCTCAGCCTCGGCCTCTCCTCGACCTTACTTCCTGCCTCCTGTGCAGGTGCTGACATCGCCAACGTGTGTAACGAGGCGGCTCTGATCGCAGCACGGCACCTCTCAGACGCCATCGACCAGAAACACTTTGAGCAGGCCATCGAACGCGTGATTGGAGGTGAGGACACACCCTCACCTCTGAACTCTGACATCAGAGCAGAGCAGATTGACTGTGTATGTGTGCATGTGTAAGGTCTGGAGAAGAAGACTCAGGTGCTCCAGCCGGAGGAGAAGAGGACGGTGGCGTACCACGAGGCCGGTCACGCCATCGCCGGCTGGTTCCTAGAGCACGCCGACCCCCTGCTGAAGGTGAGACACTCACTACCCATGATGCTCTGCTGCTCAGAAGGCAGCTGTGACGTGTCTCTGTGTCTCAGGTATCCATCATCCCTCGAGGGCGGGGCCTGGGCTATGCCCAGTACCTCCCTAAGGAGCAGTACCTGTACACCAAGGAGCAGCTGCTGGACAGGATGTGCATGACTCTGGGAGGACGAGTGGCCGAGGAGCTCTTCTTCTCCCGCATCACCACCGGAGCCCAGGACGACCTGCGCAAGGTCACGCAGAGCGCCTACGCCCAGGTCAGAGGTTAGGCAGGTCATACGGCTCAGAGGTCACACAGGTCTTATGGGTCAGAGGTCACACAGGTCTTATGGGTCAGAGGTCACGCAGGTCTTATGGGTCAGAGGTCACGCAGGTCTTATGGGTCAGAGGCCACGCAGGTCATATGGGTCAGTGAGGTGACATGACTGGATGAGTTTTTTATTTGTCACATTCACAAATACACAACATCAATGTATCATTGTGCAGTGCAGATCTGCTGGTCTTTGTTGAAAAAGGTATGTATGTATGTGTGTGTTATTTTCATTGTTTTTATTTTATTGAGCTGGCAGATGACCTGAGAAAAGGGTTAGGGTTAGCTCTTTTTCATCCTTGTTGTGTGGTGGCTTTACTCAATAACCCTAAGGCGGATGTAAACATGAACCTGAGTTGCTGCAGATCGTCCAGTTCGGGATGAATGAGAAGGTGGGCCAGGTGTCCTTCGACCTGCCTCGCCAGGGTGAGATGGTGCTGGAGAAGCCCTACAGTGAGGCCACGGCCAGGCTGATCGACAGCGAAGTCCGAGCCCTGATCCAGGAGGCCTACCAGAGGACCAGGAGGCTGCTGGAGGGGAGGAGGGAGGAGCTCGAGAAGGTACACACATGACCAATTCCAAACCAATCCCTTACAGACTCACAGACTTTTGTTGGTGTGTTGACAGGAAGTCAGTGAGTGTGTGATGGCTGTTCCACTTTCAGATCATCGTCAGTGAATGAGCCCTTCATGCCCCTACAGTGAGTCAGCATCGATGCTGAATTAATGATTCAGAATCAGAAAGCTTTATTTGTCCCAACACTGGGCATTTCAGTGTCATCCGTGAGCCTGCTGCAGCAGGAGGCTGTCTGTCAGCAGAGGAGCAGACAGGAGCAGCTTGACCACATGCTCTTTAAGAAGGTGCTGCTGAAAAATGATACGACCTATCAACATGCAACTCAGTACACAAACAGACCACAAGTTTCTTTAATTTTTTTAATTAAATTGCTGAAGTGGCAGTAGCAGCTGTTTGTTTGAGGAGTTCTGTTTTTCGCATACATTCTTATGGGAAAAACCGGGGCCAAAAAGTGGTATAACTTGGAGGATGGATTTTGATTATATTTTCGGGAGAGTCTCACAAACAAAACTTCTATATAACTTGTCCAGATTCTAGATCGTTTGCTGACAGTCGAGAGTGGGGGTGGTGGTGGTGGTGGTGGTGGGGGGGGTGTATGTGTGATCAACCATTTTCGAGATATGGCCGACCAAATTTTTGCTATAAGATTAAGGAAGAACAACAAGAGTGCTCCCTCCCAGAGCACTAACTAATTGGAAGAAATTAGGCACAGTTCATTGTGTTGTGAAGTCATTCACAGGGGATGCATTTTCCCATATTGTCCTAATGGCCCTCTGTCACAACAATAACATCATCATTTTAAAACTGTCTCTTGGATTAAGATTAAATAGTCAGGAAATATATTCTTTCTGGGTGTGTGTCAGTGTCAGCAATATGTTGTCAGGGTGAGACACACACACTCACCCTGCCTCCTTCCCCTTCTCCTGCAGGTGGCTCTGCGTCTCCTGGAAAAGGAGGTGCTGGATAAGAGTGACATGGAGGAGCTGCTGGGGAAACGACCGTTTGCTGAGAAGTCGACATATGAGGAGTTTGTGGAAGGAACGGGAGGAGAGGAGGAGGACACCACGCTGCCTGAGGGGCTGAAGGACTGGAACCAGGAGAGGAAGAGCAAGGAGGAGAGCCAGGAGGAGCAAGTGGCCAGGCAGATCTCTGGAGGGATGCCTTTCTAAAAGTGTCTGCTGCTGGACCTCAGCTCTCCTCCTCCATGTCTGAACCTTGTCTAGAAACTACTTTCTGTTCTGGAACCACTGACTTAAGTGCATCAAAGCCACTTAAAACATGTCAAGTATGATTGGATGCAGGAAATGAAATATTTGTCTAGAGTAGAAGCAGCTCACACTCCTGCACTGACTGTGATTCTTCTAGAAGAATAACAGTGAGGGCTCCTCAACATTCATGTTCTAAATAACCTGTTGCTGTCTAAACCAACAAAGATGAGAAGACACCATTGGCCTCATGTCATCAGTACAGGAGGAGGCTCCGACTCCATGGTAACCCTAGCCCTGTCACAGGGAGGGAGAACCGTAGAATGAACTGATTAGCTGTCATAAGCTGTGTGTTATCAGCGTGTCACTGTGATGTCACTGTGTGACGTCACCATGTGTGATGTCACTGTTCGGGTATGAAAGTGTAAAACTACGTGAATAAATGATTATCAGGTATTTAAAATCTGCTTAATGAAAACTTGAAATGGCTCCTGTGGTGATGTCACTGTCATACAAGTGTGTGTGTGTGTTTCTTTCTGTCAGTTTCTGTGTGTGTGTGTGTGTGTGTGTGTGTGTCTCTGGATTCATAAAAAAGGACTGAAATCAGACATCAACAAAAACGGTTAATGAGGTTTTCTCATTTGAATTAAGTTGTTTTATTTTGTTGGCCTCTAACTCCCGGAAGTGTCTCCCTCACAGCGGGGCGGATGGAGAGGCGCTCGCACAGGCGCAGCGTGGAGCGTGTTTCCGGGTGACGTCAAGTCCGTTCCCTCTTATTGTGAAGATCCTGGCCGGATGTGTGTGTGTGTGTGTATGTATATGTCTCCCTGTACGGAAGCCCGCAGGTCTCCTGGAGACATCATGGGGGACGCTCCGCTGGAAGAGCTCGAGGACCTGGTCCACTTCTCGGTCAGAGAGCTACCCTCGAGGGGTTATATCGTTATGGAGGAGATCCGACGTCAGGGCAAACTCTGTGACGTCACACTGAAGGTGAGAGCAGGGGTGCGGCTAGCAGCAGTTAGCGGGATGCTAAGAGCGAGCTAACAGCGGCCCAAGGCTGCCGTCGTCACGGCCGACGTCACCTCTGACCTGCGACACCCGGAAACACCTGAGAGCGAGACAGAGGCACCTGCAGCCGGACACTAGTTGGCTGACAGGTTGTCATGGTGATCGGTTGAGTGCGCGCGCGCGTGTGTGTGTGTGTGCGCGCGCGCGAGTGTGTGTGTCAGACACAGATGGAGGATTAAACTAATAGATTTCATGAGCTCAAAGCTGATCATTCAGGACACACACATACTCAAGAGGATCAGCAACTGCTGACACACACAGGAACAGTGAGGTCACAGTGTTGTGCTGGTGGGCCGCTACCCCTGCTACAGCTGGCCAGGTGGGCCAGTCTGTGCCAGTCTGACCAGGTCTGTCTCCACAGGTAGGAGACCATAAGTTCAGCGCCCACCGGATCGTCCTTGCTGCCTCCATCCCATACTTCCACGCCATGTTCACCAACGACATGGTGGAGTGTAAGCAGGATGAGATCCTGATGCAGGGCATGGACCCCAGGTAACACATACACACACCTGTCTGCCAGTCTGAGCCAAAGCTCTCAGTCTAACAGTCTCTGACTCTCTCTCTCTGCCTCTCTCTCTCAGTGCCCTGGAGGCCCTGATTAACTTTGCCTACAGTGGTCACGTAGCCATTGATCAGCAGAACGTTCAGTCTCTGTTGATTGGATCCAGTTTCCTGCAGCTGCAGAATGTCAAGGATGCCTGCTGCAGCTTCCTGCAGGAGAGGTACACTCACACTCACAGTCTCACTCACACTCACACTCATGGCCGGCACAAGCTTGCGCCGCTTGGCTGCGCGGCCCGTTTTGTACAGCTCAAAAGTTGAGACCCTGCGGCTTTGGTCGCATCGGTCACGCATGTGCCCTGTGGAACTCGCCACACCAGTAGGTGGAGTCCGGGGGTCAAAGCCCCGTCGACAACCAGGAAGAGCCTTCAGAGGACAGACTAGTTAAGCAAGTCTGCCGCTTCACCTGCCTCTATAATACAGCCCTATAATCTATAACCCGCCTCTATAATACAGCCCTATAATCTATAACCCGCCTCTGTAATCCAGCCCTATAATCTATAACCCGCCTCTATAATACAGCCCTATAATCTATAATCTATAACCCGCCTCTATAATACAGCCCTATAATCTATAATCTATAACCCGCCTCTATAATACAGCCCTGACAGAGGACAAAGACGGTTTCCACTGTGCAAACTCACGGCGTGAGACGCTAGGTGGGGAGGAGCGTTTGTGTCGCCGATAGAGTTGTTACCTGTGTCTCACACACACACACACACACACACACACACACACACACACACACACACACACACACACATTGACAGCGGTGCATCTGCGCGCTGTATTTCGCGGCATATCTGCGCACATAGGATACAGACAAACACACAGAAATATAAACATTGAGGGACGATTCTTCCGGGACATTCAGTGTCCCGAGAGAACTGAATGTTTTCTTTTCCCGGGACAGTCTGTGAAAACCGGGACAACACAATACTAGAGCTATCAGAGTTGTTTACATCTCGTTCTCCTTCGTGTACTCCGGGGGCAGGACAGGCCTGTGTATAGACTGGTACACCCCCTTGTGGTGGCCAAGAACATTACAGAGCTGGGAAGAACGGTCGCAGAAGTGTGGAGGAAGCAGGGTGCGCCGCGTGACGAGCCACGAGCCACGTGGTCGCGGAAGCTTGTGCCGGCATTAAGTCTCACTCACACTCACACTCAGTCTCACTCACACTCAGTCTCACTCACACTCACTCACTCACACTCACTCACACTCAGTCTCACTCACACTCACTCACACTCAGTCTCACTCACACTCACACTCAGTCTCACTCACACTCAGTCTCACTCACACTCAGTCTCACTCACATTCACTCACACTCACTCACTCACACTCAGTCTCACTCACATTCACTCACACTCAGTCTCACTCACACTCAGTCTCACTCACACTCAGTCTCACTCACACTCACACTCAGTCTCACTCACACTCACTCACACTCACTCACACTCAGTCTCACTCACATTCAGTCTCACTCACACTCACTCACACTCACACTCAGTCTCACTCACACTCACTCACACTCAGTCTCACTCACATTCACTCACACTCAGTCTCACTCACACTCAGTCTCACTCACACTCAGTCTCACTCACTCACACTCAGTCTCACTCACACTCACTCACACTCAGTCTCACTCACACTCACTCACACTCAGTCTCACTCACACTCAGTCTCACTCTCACTCACTCACACTCACTCACACTCACACTCAGTCTCACTCACACTCACTCACACTCACTCACACTCAGCCTCACTCACACTCACTCACACTCAGTCTCACTCACACTCAGTCTCACTCACTCACACTCACTCACACTCAGTCTCACTCACACTCACTCACTCGCACTCAGTCTCACTCACACTCACTCACACTCAGTCTCACTCACACTCACACTCAGTCTCACTCACACTCACACTCAGTCTCACTCACACTCAGTCTCAGTCACACTCACACTCACTCACACTCAGTCTCACTCACACTCACACTCAGTCTCACTCACACTCAGTCTCAGTCACACTCACACTCACTCACACTCACACTCAGTCTCACTCACACTCACTCACACTCACTCACACTCAGTCTCACTCACACTCACTCACACTCACTCACACTCAGTCTCACTCACACTCACTCACACTCACACTCAGTCTCATTCACACTCACTCACACTCAGTCTCACTCACACTCAGTCTCACTCACACTCACTCACTCACACTCAGTCTCACTCACATTCACTCACACTCACTCACACTCACTCACACTCACTCACACTCAGTCTCACTCACACTCACACTCAGTCTCACTCACACTCACTCACTCACACTCACTCACACTCAGTCTCACTCAAACTCACTCACACTCACTCACACTCACTCAGACTCACTCACACTCACTCACACTCAGTCTCACTCACATTCAGTCTCACTCACACTCACTCACACTCACACTCAGTCTCACTCACACTCACTCACACTCAGTCTCACTCACTCACACTCAGTCGCACTCACACTCACTCACTCACACTCAGTCTCACTCACACTCACACTCACTCACACTCAGTCTCACTCACACTCAGTCTCACTCACTCAGTCTCACTCACACTCACTCACACTCAGTCTCACTCACACTCACTCACACTCAGTCTCACTCACTCACACTCAGTCTCACTCACACTCACTCACACTCACTCACACTCACTCGCACTCAGTCTCACTCACACTCAGTCTCACTCACACTCACACTCAGTCTCACTCACACTCAGTCTCAGTCACACTCACTCACTATCAGTCTCACTCACACTCAGTCTCACTCACTCACACTCACTCACACTCAGTCTCACTCACACTCACTCACACTCAGTCTCACTCACACTCACACTCAGTCTCACTCACACTCAGTCTCACTCACACTAAAGGCCGGCACAAGCTTCCGCGACCACGCGGCTCGTGGCTCGTCACATGGCGCGCCCTGCTTCCTCCACACTTCTGCGACTGTTCTTCCCAGCTCTGTAATGTTCTTGGCCACCACAAGGGGGCGTACCAGTCTATACACAGGCCTGTCCTGCCCCCGGAGTACACGAAGGAGAACGAGATGTAAACAACTCTGATAGCTCTAGTATTGTGTTGCCACCTGTCCCGGTTTTCACGGACTGTCCCGGGGAAAAAAAAGCCGGTTCTTGGAAGAATCGTCCCTCAATGTTTGTATTTCTGTGTGTTTGTCTGGATCCTATGAACGCTGATATGCCGCTAAATACAGCGCGCAGAGCGGTGCACGCAGATGAACCACTGTCAATGTGTGTGTGTGTGTGTGTGAGACACAGGTAACAACTCTATCGGCGACACAGACGCTCCTCCCCACCTAGCGTCTGTGCTGTCTCTCGCTGTGAGTTTACACAGTGGAACCGTCTTTGTCCTCTGTCGGGGCTGGAATATAGAGGCGGGTTATAGATTATAGGGCTGTATTATAGAGGCGGGTTATAGATTATAGGGCTGGATTATAGAGGCGGGTTATAGATTATAGGGCTGGATAATAGAGGCGGGTGAAGTGGCAGACTTCCTTAACAAGTCTGTCCTCTGAAGGCTCTTCCTGGTTGTCGATGGGATTTTACCCCCAGACTCCACCTACTGGTGTGGCGAGTTCCACAGGGCACACCAAAGCCGCGCAAGCTTGTGCCGGCCTTCAGTCACACTCACACTCAGTCACACTCAGTCATAGTCACGCTCACACTCACACTTGCAGTCACAATGTGTGTGCTTTTGTGTGTCTCTGTATGTGAGTCTAGGCTGCACCCCAAGAATGTCCTGGGGGTACGTCAGTTTGCTGAGACCATGATGTGCACCTCCCTGTACGACTCCTCCAACAGCTTCCTGCAGCAGCACTTTGTGGAGGTGTCGCTGTCCGAGGAGTTCCTGGGTTTGAGGACGGAGGAGGTGCTGGAGCTAGTGGACTGTGACGAGCTCAACATCAGGGCTGAGGAGCAGGTGGGCGGGTGGGGGGGGTTAGGGTTAGGGTTCACCCACCATGCCACCTCTCCCACCTCAACTAGTTATTTTAAGAGCCAGTTTATAACAGACGACATCTCAAGCAACTACACAAAGTGACGCACAATATGTACATAGTAAACACCCCCCGTCCTGAGACCCTCGCAAAGGCTACTACCAGACTATTTTTTTAATGGACAAGCGGTCAAAACTGCTCTTTTGATGGTTAAGGCTGCCGAGCCCTGAGCTAGACAGTATACCGTAGAAACAGTGCATGCAGCAGGAAGAGGCGGGGTGAGGGACAGAGCATCTATGGGGTCTGGCAAACAACCACGCTACTCTTGAAGGTGGGGGGGGGTCTGCCTACAGGACTGAGACTGGAAGCTTACAGCACCTGGTATTCCCAGGCGGTCTCCCATCCAAGTACTAACCAGGCCCAACCCTGCTTACCTTCTGAGATCAGATGAGATCGGGTGTGTTTTCTGCCTGTCTCACTTATCTCGCCTGTCCTAGCTGTCTCGTCTGTCCTTTCTGTCTCACGTGTCCTACCTGTCTCACCTCTCCTGTCTCATCTGTCTGACCTGTCTCACCTTTCTCACCGCTCCCAACTGTCTCATCTGTCTGACCTGTCCTACCTGTCCAGGTGTTCGAGGCTGTTCTCTCTTGGGTGAACCATGACCGGGACCATCGGGAGCCGGTTCTTCCAGACCTGCTCTCTAAGATCCGTCTCCCTCTGTGTCGACCTCAGTTCCTGTCGGACCGAGTCCAGCAAGAGGAGCTAGTCCGCTGCTGCCACCGCTGCAGGTAAGGTGCTGACCAGGTGATCTGTGTATGTGTGTGTGTGTGTGTGTGTGTGTGTGTGTGTGTGTGTGTGTGTGCGCGTGCGTGCGTGCGTGCGTGCGTGTACGTGCGTGTTTCCCCGTCTTGGTGGCTCCTCCTCTGGTTCAATCACAATGTGACCTTCTCCTCCTCACCTGACAGGAAGCCCCTGCTCGCCTCCTCCTAAATATATCCTCTCCTCCTCCTCCTCCTCCTCCTCCTCCTCCTCCTCCTCAGGGTTAGTGTTGATGACGTGGTTAGATGAGGCGAAGGACTTCCACCTGATGCTGGATGCTGTCCTCATCTTCCCCTCGTCATCTCTTCTTTCTCCTCCTTCTCACCTCCTCCTCTCCTCCTCAGGGACCTGGTGGATGAGGCGAAGGACTTCCACCTGATGCCGGAGCGCCGTCCTCACCTGGCGGCCTTTAAGACTCGTCAGCGCTGCTGTACGTCCATCACAGGTCTGATCTACGCTGTGGGTGGACTTAACAGCTCAGGTAACACCTGACCTCCTCCTGACCTCCTCCCGAGGAGGAGGTTACTGACGTCCTGGTCTGGAAAAGACAGAAAAAATATTAATGTTTCCATGCCTGTTTCCACTGTTGTCTTTCAATGTGCAGTTGTCGTGAGTTATTATGATAATAAATTTATCAACTTCAACTTCAGTTTTATTTAAAGTGCCACTTCATAATGGGATGTCAGGACATGAATGAACAACAAGCAACATAAACAGAGCAGAGCAACAGAACCAACCAGGATCATGAGCTGATTGATCCATACATTGTTCAACAATACATATGAATCACATGGTCAAACAGTCAGCTACTGTTATGCTAACTCATATTTTTTACTGAGAATGATCTGAATGCTGTTTTCCAGGTGACTCGTTAAACGTGGTGGAGGTGTTTGACCCAATCGGGAACTTCTGGGAGCGCTGTCAGCCAATGAGGACAGCTCGCAGTAGAGTGGGTGTGGCCGTCGTCAATGGTCTGCTCTACGCTATTGGTGGATACGACGGCCAATCCCGGCTAAGCACAGTGGAGGTTTACAACCCTGAGACGGACAGTTGGACACGGGTGTCCAGCATGAACAGCCAGCGCAGGTAGACACATCAATCCACTGATCAATACTGCAATCAATTCAGGGATCAATACACTGATTACTCCTCAGCGCCATGGGAACGGTGGTGATTGATGGACACATCTACGTGTGCGGAGGCTATGATGGGAAATCCTCCTTGAATTCAGTGGAGTGTTACTCTCCAGAGACAGACAGGTAGGTCACATGATCTATCTGTCTGTCTACTCTAGATAGATAGAGTCTGGCAGCTGTGATTGACAGGTGTGTTATCTGTGCAGGTGGACGGTGGTGACGGAGATGAGTGCGAGTCGCAGCGCAGCCGGCGTCACCGTGTTCGATGGACGCATCTTCGTGTCTGGAGGCCACGACGGTCTACAGATCTTCAACACGGTCAGTCTGCTCACCTGTCAGTCCTGCTCCTGTCTGTAGCTCTGACCCTGCCCTCTGACCACGCTGCCTGCCCTCTCTCTGACTCCGCCTCCTGATCTCTCTAACTCACCACCAGGTGGAGTCCTACAACCATCACACCAATCGCTGGCATTCGGCGGCGGCAATGATGAACAAGCGTTGTCGCCACGGTGCCGCGGTGCTGGGCAGCTACATGTACGTGGCGGGCGGTTATGACGGCTCGGGGTTTCTGAGTGGCGCCGAGGTGTTCAGCTCATCATCGGGTCAGTGGAGCCTCCTGGTGGCCATGAACACGCGGCGCAGCCGGGTGTCGCTGGTGTCCACGTCGGGCCGGCTCTACGCCGTTGGTGGATACGACGGACAGTCCAACCTCAGCTCGGTGGAGATGTTCAACCCCGACACCAACCGCTGGACCTTCAGGGCGCCCATGGCCTCTCACGAGGGCGGTGTGGGCGTGGGCTGCATCCCACTGCAACCAGCCTAAACCGGCCAATCACAGGCTGGGTTTCTCCTGACGCTGCGGGCGGAGGTGGCGCCCGCGCTTTCCGTGCCTCTGGTACAAGGTCTCAGACCTGCTGATCCAGGACTGAGGAATTGTGGGTAAAAAAGTAGCGCCAACGCGTTAGTGGTTAGCACGAGGACTGATGTTTACACAGGAAGTCATATCCACATCCTGTCATTGGTCAGAAAGACAGGAAGTGAAGCTGCAGACTCACGAGAGGAAGAAGAAAATACTGCTGTGTGTCCTGTAGTGGACCTGGGACCTGCTGCTGCTCTGTGTGTGTGTGTGTGTGTGTGTGTGTGTGTGTGTGTGTGTGTGTGTGTGTGCTTGAATGTGCTTGCGTATGTGTGCATTTGTGCAAAACTAAAAATGCTCCACATGAATCTAGTGGCTGTTAACAGCTAACAGCAGCAAAAAGATGGTAGCATCTTTGTTAGCAAAAAGATGGTAGCATCTTTGTTAGCATGTAGCCTAGCTTCATGAAACGGCAACATGTGTGAGAGTGAGAGCGTTTGAGTGTTTTATGTTTGAATTTGTGTCTTGGTTAAAGACTAATCAAACACACACATGCGCATTCACGCACACACAGTCACTGCTGGGAGCTTCCTGCTGCATGGTGACATCAGAGTCAGCTGACCTGCAACTCTGACCTGACTGTATGATTAAAGCACAGCAACTGATTGGTCCAAGAGCGTAGAGACCGTGTCATGGTCACTTCCTGATTGTGTGTGCTTGTGTGTATATGTGTGTGTATGGATGGATTGTACTGCAGGAAGTGACAGCTCTTGTATGATGTCATGAGGTAGCAGTGACGTCGCTGTGGTGATGTCAGTTGTGTTCTTTGATTGTTTCAGTTTCAAATGTAATCTGATTACATCACAACAAGGTGATTAATAAACAGCAGGAAGTCCTGTGTGTGTGCTATTCTGACACTGCTGTCAAATCTCCACTCACCTGCTCGGGTGATGTCCAGCTGCAGGCCACGCCCACATGTGAGGCCGTACCCACTGATGAGGTCACAGAAGAATAGAAACAACTAGAAAACTTCACATGCTTTTATTTTGTGGGTTCAACAGATCAGATTCGTCCTCAAACCTAAAAATAACCTGGCCCAGGATCATTGTGTAGAGCTGAGAACTCTGTGATAAATCAATCTAATATTATCTAATTTTATTTATTCATCTTATTTTATCCTCTCATCTCTGAAATCTGAATCCAACCTGAGCACTTTTCTCCAGGAACCGAAACATCTGTTTCTGATCCCCTGAGCTCAGCAGCATGGCTACTGCAGCACCTGTTGGAGGAGTAAAAGTAAAAATAATAATAATAGTCATTGTAATTATTGTTATTGTGTTATTAATTTGTTATTAATTATTGAGCCAGAAATAAAACAAACACTAATGCTTGTTTCTCCTATTAGGCTGTGATGTCACCACTACAGCCTCATCAGGTGCACCACGGGGGTGCTACACACATAACTGTGTGTGGAGGTGTGTTTACAGCTGTGTGGATGCAGGTTTCACCAAACAGATGGTAAAACCAGGTCCTGCACATAAGCAAAGTAATCTAGACTTTCAGGCAGTAATAAGGTCCGACCTTCATCCAATCACACTTCACTGAAATCATGTCACACAGGTGAGTCCATGTCAGGGCTAGGCCACCTGATCCACAAAGAGCCACTGTGGTTGCAGGTTTTTGTTCCAGTCAGGGAGCACACCTGATCTGGCTTATTCGGTCAACCAATCCGAATCGTCAGACAGTTGATTGGTACTGTCTGTGTTATGGGCAGGTTGGAACAAAAGCCTGCAGCCACAGTGGCTCTTTGTGGAACAGGTTGCCTACCCCTGGTCCAGGTGAACCACTCCATCAACGACTGAGCAGAAACAGGACCAGTTCAGCCCTGGGAACACAAAGTCTGGTGTCCTGTAGTCCTGCAGTCATGTAGTAGCAGGAGAGTCCTGTAGGGGGAAGCAGCTCACTAGTTCCAGGAGAGTCCTGTATGGGGCAGCAGCGCACTATAGTACCAGGAGAGTCCCGTCGGGGGCAGCAAAGCACTGTAGTGCCAGGAGAGTCCCATAGGGGGCAGCAGAGTACTATAGTACCAGGAGAGTCCTGTGGGGGCAGCAGAGTGTTGTATCAGGAGAGTTTACAGGACTGCAGAGTACCATTTAGCTAAAGCAACACCAACATCGGAGTCCACTCTGGTCCAGGACCCTGGTCCACTGGATCACTGCTCTGTAGGTCCAGAGGTTCCCAAAGCTGTCTGGCAGTCTGGAGGACCAGGGGCACCAGCAGCTCCTTCTGGCTCTGAGTGTACACCTGAACACCTGGACAGGCGAGAGTGAGCGGTAAAGACCCTGCAGACCCTCTGGAGATGCCTCAATGTGTGTTTGTGTGTATGTGTGTGTATGTGTGTGTGTGAGTGTGTCTGTGTCTGTGTGTGTGTCTGTGTGTGTGTTTGTATATGTGTGGACTCACATGGTGTCTGCGGGGTGGAAGCGGCTCTCCTCCCCATCCAGGATCCCGTGGTACAGGCCGATCTCCTGCTCTAGTCGCTGCTTGTTGCTCAGCAGCGTGTCATAGTCACGCCGCTGCTGTTCGATCTCGCCACGCACATCATTGAGCTCTGCCTCCAGCTTCGCCACCACCGAGCCCAGGTTCTGCAGCTCCATGTCGTGCCAGTGGCGTGCGTCACTCAGAGAGTTCTCCAGACCACGCTTCTGCAGACGGAAAGCTTTATAGTCAGCGTTGGAGGCTGGCATATTTTAGCATCCATTAGCATACTTAAACTGATCTGTTAGCATTACTGGTAGCTGAGATATTAGCATGTTGGAGGATCTGCTGGCGTAATTTAGTAAAGCTATTAGCATGTTAGCTGTTAAGGTAAAGGCTCAGGTATACTTCTGCTAAACACATCGCTCCTTGTCTCCTTGGACAGCGCGTCCCTGGAGTTTCTTCCCTCCAGGTTCCATAGATGCTGAGCTGGATCCAGGACTCTGTCCCTCACCATGGCTCTTCCTGCTGCATGCACTGTTTCTACTCCGACCTCTGACCTATAATCTAAACTGTTTGTCATCAGTGCATGTACCTCTCTATGCCGTCTTGCTTGTGCCCTCCTGTCCGTCCTACAACTTCAACTTTATTTGTTTTAAGTGCCATTTCATAACAGCTGTTATCTCAGGGCACTTTACAAAGAGAGCAACAACATGTCCACAGTGGACACCCCCTGTCCTTAGACCCTCACAAAGGCTGAGGAACAACTCCCAAGAAAAACCCTGACAGGGAAAACAAGGAGAAACCTCAGAGAGAGACAGAGGAGATCCTCATCCAGGAAGGACAGGCGGGCACAAGCAAAACAGTACTGATGTCTAACAGTTCAGAATATAAATGAATCAGAAGTTGAATCAGTTCAGAGTAGAAAGCTGGAGGGAACCGCAGTGGGAGGAGCCGGTAGAGGGACAGAGTCCTGGATCCAGCTCAGCATCTATGGAATCTGGGAGTGAAGAAAGATACAGACACTCCAGGGACACACAGTCCCTGGTCCATATTTTAGTCCTGCATAGTCACGGAATAGGAAAGGAGAGGAACAAGTGGTGGAGGAGGAGGAGGAGGAGGAGAGCAGATGGAGAGAGACAGAGAGGAGGGTGAGAAGCTAGAGGGAACGTGAACCTGATCCACACCACAGAGAGAACAGAGAAGATAGAGCTCAATGTGCTGGGGACCCCAGCAGACTCAACCTAGAGAAGCTTATCTAGGATTGTAGGTCTATGTGTAGGCTCTGTCTAAGAGGAGGGTTTCTAACCTCCTCTTGAAGGTAGAGAGGGTGTCTGCCTCCAGGACTGAGACTGGGAGATGGTTCCACAGCAGAGGGCCTTGGTAGCTGAAGGCTCTGGCTCCACATCTAGACTTAGAGATTCTTGGAACCACAAGTAGGCCTGCCTAGGTGAGGATCCCCTACTCTGTCTCTCTCTGAGGTTTCTCCTCTTTTTTTTCTTGGGAGTCGTTCCTCAGCCTTGAGATAACGGCTGTTATGAACTGGCACTTAAAACAAATAAAGCTGAGTTGAGTTGAGCTCTTTACATACAACCCAATGCTAACATTAGCATAGCTTTCTTGTTCCTATCAGACACCAAAAACAAACTTCAGCAGACTCATTCTGCCGGCGTTCATTTTATTGCAAGTGACTTTAATTAGACAAAACTAAAGTCTCTTCTGCTGAAACTTCACCAACATTTTCTGTCACATTTACACCAACATTAAACGGGCACAGAGAACCATACCACATCCTACACTCATTGCATATACATACACCTCCCTCAGAAGAACTACTCCCCTGACCAACCATCTCTACATGAAGACCCACTTGTTTAACTGTGAGCTTAACGCTTTTTTTTAAGATTAATTCACATAAAAGCTGTGTGTGGGTGTGGCAGAACACCCAGAGGATCACAACCAGTCCTGGCTTGGCCCCGCCAAGCAGGCGCTAGAAAAACAGTGCTGGGTACCAAATTTCATTTTACCAAATTTAAAGGACATGAAAAAAGGCAGAGTTGAGTTGAGTCAAGCTGGTACCATGTAGTGGAAAAATAAAAAGCTAATAAAAAGATGCAAAACTTTCCAGCATTTGTAGTTTGTATTTTTACTTGTTTTTTTTGTTTGTTTATGTATTACAATTTGGACCAAACAGCACTGTGATGTAGCCTCGAAGTTTTGCTGTATTTGCAGCATGTCTCATTGTTGACAGTAACAATAAAAGCTTCTATTCTATTCTATTCTATTCTATTCTATTCTATTCTATTCTATTCTATTCCATTATATTCTTTCTGTTGATATCTTTGTTCTCACCAGAGCTCGGATGGACTCTGTCTCCGCCTGCAGACTCTGGATTTTACAGCCGGTGTCGCTGCACTCGGCCTTCAGGGCCTCCACCTGCTCCTCCTCCGGACTCAGCCTGCTCACACACTGCGCCTCCTGCATTTACACGCACAGTGTGAGATGTGAGGGTTTCTACAGTTGTGATGGTTCCTACAGCTAAGGTTCCTACCTTACACTCCAGGTAGGAGTCAGTCTCGGCCCGGTTTCTCTCCATCACCTTCTCCCAGTGGCTGCGGATGTATCCCAGGATCTGGTCCAGACTGGTTTCTATGGGAGCATCAGGCTCGTCCACCTCTCGTCCAGCCATCTGGTTGTAGAGCACCCGCACATCCTGCAGAGCACAGGCCGCAGCCACACCCACCCAGCCAGGCCCCGGCCCCAGGTCAGACCTCCGCTGATATCATAGCACTACAGAATAGTTTTGCTACTGCTCCTGGCACCACTATAAAAATCCTAGTTGTGGGGGTGCCGTGGCATAGTGGGTTAAGGTGCCGTACCAAGGAATCCAGGTTTGATTCTGGCCTGAGGTCATTTTCCGATCCTCCCCATCTCTCTCTCCCCATTCACTTCCTGTCTCTCTCATCCTAGGTGTTAGTTTTTACCGGGACAGAGTGCCTACTTTTACCTCCACAATATTGCTAAAATTTGGCATATACTCCCTTCCCTCTATATCTCAGACCTGATAAAACCCTATTGCCCCACTAGGACACTCTGTTCTCTGAATGCAGGCCTACTGGTGGTTCCAAGAATCTCTAAGTCTAGATGTGGAGCCAGAGCCTTCAGCTACCAAGGCCCTCTGCTGTGGAACCATTTCCCAGTCTCAGTCCTGGAGGCAGACACCCTCTCTACCTTCAGGAGGAGGTTAGAAACCCTCCTCTGTGACAGAGCCTACACATAGACCTACAATCCTAGATAAGCTGCTCTAGGTTGAGTCTGCTGGGGGTCCCCAGCACATTGAGCTCTATCTTCTCTGTTCTCTCTGTGGTGTAGCTCAGGTTCTCATTCCCTCTTTCTTCTCCCCCTCCTCTCTGTCTCTCCTCATCTGTCCCCCACCTCCTTCCTCCTCTCTATTCTTTATTGACAGGAGTAACATATTGGACAAGGGACCCCACATTCAGGGCGTCTCTGTGCTGTCCCCCCTCCCAGACCCCATAGATGCTGATTTGGAACTCAACTGAACTATATATTGACCTATAATCTAAACTGTTAGACAGTCTATCTGTCTTGTATAATGTCTCCCTCTGTCCTCCTGTCCATCCTGGGGGAGGATCCCCTCCTCTGTCTCTCTCTGAGGCTTCTTCCTTGTTTTCCCTGAACGTAAACACTCTTCTCATCTGACACATCAAAAGTCTGTCTTTATTTAAATTCAACATCTCTTCAACATCTTAGATTCAACATTTTTCACACTTATATCTAATAAGTTGTTTAGCTTCTGTGTCTAATGATCTAAATCTGAAAAAAAGGTGAGATAAAAACTTTGGAACTAAAGATGTCAGGAGCAGCTATAGCTGACTGGGAAGCATGGTTCAACTCCAGCTCTCCCACCAGTTGCAGTGTGTGTCTGTGTGCGGCACCTGCTCGTGGTTGTGTTCCAGACTGCGTAGCTCCGCCCTCATGTTCTCCATCTGCTCCTGCACCTCTGCCCTCGTCATGGTGGCGTCTTCGATCACTTTATACAGAGAGCTGATCTCCTCCTCCACCGCCTTCCTGAAAGGCTGCTCGTTCTCAAACCTGCAGCATAACCAGGCCTCACACACACATTCCTCCTGGGTGTATGTGTGTGTGTGTGTGTGTGTGTGTGTGTGTGTGTGTGTGTGTCTGACCTGTCCTTGAAATCCTCTGCGTTGGCCTGGACGTTCTCTGTCTGCAGCATCAGCCGAGCATTGTCCAGGATGGCTTCACTGACCTACACATCAGTTCACTGTGTTCAGCCCTTCACGTTTACACTGAGCAGTTTCTGGTTTAAAGTTTGTACAGCTTGTACAGTTATTTTCTTGTTCTATTCTATTTTCATTGCAGCTGGATTTCATTGTTTCAACAATAGTGACAAAGATTTCTGATTCTGAAATTACGTAAAACAGCAGCCAGCAGGGGCAGCACACACATAACGCCTCTAACAGGGACTTTTACTGAAACCTATCTCAGGCTGAACCTGATGCCTGTTCCAGGAGTTTATTCCAGGAAGTTGTTTCCAGGTGTTTGGTTGGACCCTAGGCTACTTCAGGTGGAATGGTAAAGTGTCACCATGTTGCCATGGTGATGCAGCGTGCGTCACCATGGCCGGGCTGAGGTTTGTCTCTGACGTCAGGGAATGAGACGTGAACTGACTTCAAAGCTTTGCTGCTCTCACCTCCCGTCATTGAGGTCTGTGGTCGAACTTCCTGTTCTGGTCAGACTGGAGGGAGTTTCCTCAGGAACCACAACCACTAAACTTTACATTGCTAGCTGCTCTGCTAGATGGTAGCTGCTCTGATAACTGCTATCTGCTCTGCTAGCGGCACTTTACATTGCTAACTGCTCTGTTAGCTGCTCTGCTGGGTGGTAGCTATACCATTTGCTGCAGTTAGTTGTTAGTGTCTGTGGTAGCTACTGTGTTAGCAGGTCTGTTAGCTGCTCCATCACTAGTTCACTCTATCCTGTAGTTTACAATTTAACAATTCAAAATACAGTTGCTGTTTGTTTGTTTTTTTGAGTTGTTTGTGTTTCCACGGTAACAAGCATCCAAAGCTGTTGAAACGCATGAACAGCTGCTCTCTCATTGCTCAGAACGAACTATCCACAGACCCAGATCCCATCAGTTGCTGATGTAACAGCCTGGTTGTAGATTCCACTTTAACAGTCAATCAGTTACACCATTGTTCAATCACATAAATGTGATGTTAGCATAGCGCTATCAGTGGAGGACTGTTTCCATATTACATATTGCATATTATGTTCCCGGCGACAATGAAGGTTTCCAATACATTACTGAGATTTGCCAAATGTATTATATTTCGTCATTAAGCGTTTACATAGGCATAGTGCATAGGCTAAGCTAACATTTGCTAACGTGACGTTGACAATAACAGTCAAACATGAAACGTGGAACACAATGCAAACAGAAACCAGTCATTCCAGCTGGAAGGAACCAGCAGAAACCTCCTCCTCCTTCTTCTTCTCCACCTCTTCCTCTTATAGTTAGAGATTTCAGACACTGTGTTCACTTTAGACTGATTTTTGGGGTCAAATGCTCCCTGAGGGCCCTCCGACCCCGCCCTCTTTTCCCCCACCCTAGGCTCCGCCCCCTCACCTGTCTGTAGACATCCTCCCAGTCCCGGCGGAGTGGCCCCCAGGCACCGGCGCTGGAGGCCTTGCGGTCAAGGCAGAGTCGTATCTGCTCCTCCAGCTGCAGGTTGAGGGTCTCTAGTGCCCTCACCTTATCCCGGTACTCCATCAGGCAGCTGTTGAGTCCAGCCGCCGCCACTGCACCATGGCTCGAGGCTCCACCCCCTCGCTCCCCCGCCCGCGGTAACACCGGTGCCGCGCTGCTCCTCATGCCCTGCAGGAACACACTACTGATGCCCAGCGCCCGCCGTGATACACGGGTGCCCAGGCAGGATGCCCCCCCCACCCCCAGGCAGGATGCCCCCCCCCCAGCCGAGCCCACAAACACCCCACGGGGCGACGCCGTGCCCCCCGATGACACCCGGCTGCAGGGCGGCGGCGGGCGCTCAGTGGACGTCTGTCCCAGGAAGGAGGAGCGGCGGCGCGGCAGAGGCATCGTAGGTCCTGGAGTCAAACCGCCGGCAGACGACGAGGCTGCATTTAAAGAGCGGTGGCTTCTGGAAGCTCGACCAGCACACACTGCTCGCTTTGTTCTGCTGAACACACAGAGGCCGCTGAGTCAGCAGGAAGAGTCCTGAACACACACACACACACACACACGGTTCTATCTGTTTAGGCTGCACTTATCGCTCCATGCCTCCCCTGACCTGTGGGTCCAGCTTCTCCCCTCAGGTCACAATGTTTCTGGTGACATCACGTCAGGTTACATCCTGGTTTACTTTATGTTTGTCCAGCACCTCACACCTCACTGCTTCATCAGTGTGTCACATGAGGGGGTCACATGGAAGGTGATGGACACTTCATTGCACTCCATCATCACAGTTTCAGGCTTTTATTTTATTCCACAAATACAACAAATGAATCAGCAAATGATTTATTTATCTAAATAAAACTGGATGGATTTATATAGACACACACACACATACACACACAAGTTGTTTGTTCAGTTTCTAGTGAAGTTTGGTAAAAGGCAAACCGCTGGGGACATATGTGTGTGTGTGTGCGCGCGAGGGGGCATGCGGGAGGAAGTGAAGCAACATGGCAGTTTTTTTTATTAATTTCCTGTTTTTCACCTTCACACATTGCTCACACAACTCACGGTGTAATGTTACATTAGAAAATAGAAAACACACAAAAGAGTATTTGTTAGCAGCATTGTTAGCATCTCATTACTTCAAGTCACTACTTCCTCCTTACGATGCATTTCCTGTTTCCTCCATCTTGCAACATTTGTGAAAACATAGATGTCGCATGACCAAACAATGGCAGCAGAAAAACATCGAAAGCTTCAAGAAGTTTTACATTCAGCACATGGGCAGGTTCTGAAACAGTCCTGGAACAGTCCTTGAAGAGCTGTAGAACAGTTGTGGAGCAGTTCTGAAACAGTCCTGGAACAGTCAAAGCTTGAGAGTTCCTGAATGGCATTAAACTGAAAGGTCAAGTGTTCCGTGATAATTCGTCAGGAACAAACATTCTGAGAGTCCTGTTAATGTGTAATGATGTCATCAGTTAACATCACCTCTGATTGGCTGCAGGAAAAGCATGAAGTGGTGGCAGCGCCACCTAGAGGGACAGAGCCTGAGAGGTGTCGGTGTCGGACATGACAGAGCGGGTGGAGCTCAGGGCGATGCGGCAGGACTTGCTGGCCAGACTCTTGGGCGTGGTGCGCCGGCGACAGCAGCGTAACAGCTGCAGCACATCGCGGCGGAAGCGCGAACCGACAAAGACGTAGAGGAACGGATTGAGACAGGCGTGCATGTACGCCACTGTCTTCAGCACCTGCCCCACCACATCCTGCCGCTTCAGCATGCTGCAGTCGGTCATGGAGATGGTGGCGGCCTGCGCCGCCTCAGACACCAGGACGGCGTTGTATGGCAGCTGTGACAAGATGAAGGCCGCCACCACGGCCAGGATGACGCGCAATGCTTTGTGCTTCTGGAAGTTACGCGTCTTGAGCAGCCGCGCCACGATGACGCTGTAGCAGAAGAGCATGACGATGCAGGGCAGGCAGAAGCCCATGCTCACCTGCAGTGACAGCACCAGCACCTTGGTGCGGTTGCCCAGGTGTGGTGGGTACACCATCCTGCAGATCTGCTGAGAGTCCACGTTGGAGAACACCAGCTCGGGGGTCGCTAGCAGCAGCGCTAGTAGCCACACACCTGCACACATCACCTGGCTGCAGCGCTGCAGCTCCGCCCTTGAGTTATGTGCGCGTGTTGTCTGAACGATGACAACGTAGCGGTCGATGCTGATGCAGGTGAGCAGCAACATGCTGCTGAACAGGTTCAGCTTGTAGACTGCCGAGTTCACCTTGCAGAGGGCTGTGCCAAACACCCAACCCTGGGACGCTTCCGCCGCCCACAGTGGCAGCGTGATTAGGAAGAGCAGGTCGGCCGCGGCCAGGTTCAGCAGGTACACATCTGTCATGGTCTTCAGGCGCCGTCGCAGGTTCAGGTAGATCCACATGACCGCCAGGTTCCCAGCTCCGCCCACCAGTGTGATCAGCCAGAACAGTGGTGGTTCGAAGCGGCTGCGGAACAGACGCACGGATGCCCGGTCACACCAGAAGGAGAGAGGGTAGTCATCGTAATCCTCTGTGGGGGTGGGGCTAAAGGAAGAGTGGCCCTAACAGGAAGACAACACAACTGAGACACCTGGACAAACATGGTAGCTTCAACCACCCATCAAATCAGAAGATGACAGGCGCATAGTATATAGTATATATATATAGTATATGTTACCTCCGTGGTGAAAGCCATGATGTCATCCATGGAGGTCATGTGATCAGGTCATTCAGGGACCTTCACAGGAGACAGACATGTCACTGGGATGTCACAACGTAAACAATCTCCAAACAGTCCTCAAGGCTGTCACCTGCTTCCTCTTACCAAACAGCTGCTTCCTGTTTGTTTCCTTCAGACTCAGACTGAGCTCTGACTAAACTCAGATTAAACTCAAACTAAACACCAGATTAAACTCACAATAAACTCAGATTAAACTACAGATTAAACTCAATCTAAACTCCAGATTAAACTCAGACTAAACTCAGATTAAACTCAGACTAAACTCAGATTAAACTCAAACTAAATCCCAGATTAAACTCAGACTAAATTTAAATTAAACTCCAGATTAAACTCATACTAAACTCCAGATTAAACTCGGACTAAACTCAAGATCAAACCTATATTAAACTCAGACTAAACGCCACATTAAATTCAGAGTAAACTCAGATTAAACCCAGTCTGACCTCAGATCAAACTCCAGACAAAACCACATTCAATTCATCGTAAACTCAGATTAAACTTGGACTAAAATCAGATTCAAATCCAGACTAAAATCAGATAAAGACTCAGAAAGCAGAATCAATCACACGCTCCAACTTTCAAGGCTTGTTCTTCAGCGAGTCCACGTTTCACCCTTCAATTCAGGCCACAGTCAGAGAGAAGGATCAGGAGGAAGTAGAGGAGCAGCACTGGAGAAACATAAGAGCAAAACAAAGTATTTTAAGTTTAAATAGTTAGAATAAACCTGATGAACTCACCAGCGTTGTCTCTACTACGTCGATCTGAAACAAGAGAAACGAGAAGCAGAATTTAGACTGAGGGGGAGGAGCCAGAAGCTCTGCTACTCGTGCTCCTCCACCTGCTCCACTTTCTCTTCTTCATCACTGCTCTTCCTCCTCTTTCTCCTACTCTTCCTCACTCTGATCCTCCTCCCCAGCACTGCTCCTGTCTCCTATGTGAGTTATGTGTAGGGCAGAGCTGCTCCTTACCTATGTACGAACAGGAGGAGGGGTCATCTGATGGAGGCGACACCTGTGCAGTTGTTTCTCTGCTGTCTGTTAGGATGGTGGATAGATAGATAGATAGATAGATAGATAGATACATGATTATCTTTATTTAAGTCTATTATTAAAGTCTCAGACACTGGTGGCAGCTGTGGTTGCTGATTCTGAACATCATGTTCACTTCTCTGTTTACATCACGTCACAAACACACGCACACACACACACACACACACACACACACACACGCACGTTACTGCCACGAGACTCTTCGTGACCACAGTCACTCACACACTCCCCACTTCCTGTCAGAGCAGGAAAAAACAGCAGGTCATGTGACCTGGCTGTTCCCGCCACTTGGCCTGGTTCCGCAGCACAAACAGACCTGTCTGATTGATGACTGATTGATCAATTGTTGCTCAGATGCTCCTGACACAGAAAGTGATAACAACTGTAGCTGTTGCAAAGTAATGGTCAGCTCTGGGATTTTTAGACAAAATGAAAGTTGAAGCACATATGGTTGATTTGTAATGAATGTTCAAAGTTTTTATTGTAGAGTTGTCACGCCACCATCAGGAAGACAGTCTTGTGTTCCCAGTTGGGGACATCTGGCTTGGGTCAGGATCTTTCTGTCCCAGACGGTTGGGCAGATTTCTCATATGGAAATGTTGCACAAGCTGAGGCTGAAACCCACAACCTTCATCACCAAGAACCTTCCTCTATCTCACTGAGCTAATGAGGTGGAGACATGAAATGGAGCTTCACAGGTTAACCAGCAGTCACCTGACAGACTGAAGCTCTTAAAATGAGGCAGATTTCACACAGCTGTCAAAGATTCAGTTAAGACAAAAATCCCAAAATACACAAACTGCATGGAGATGTTGGTATTTGTTTTTTAAAAATGCTTTATTGGCCCCATAAGTGAAAAACCAATGTTTTTTGATGAGAAACTTGCAAATTTGTTGCACACACACACACACACACATATATATCATATCATATGTGTGTGTGTGTGTATATATATATATATATATATATATACAGTATATATATATATATATATATATAGAGGGAAAGGCAGAAAGAGGGAAAGTGGAAGTCTAGCAGATGTTGTTGAGCCGCTCTCCGTGGAATAGGACTCACACACTCACGTAAACACGTACATTCGACGGAGAGCGGCTCAACAACATCTGCTAGACTTCCACTTTCCCTCTTTCTGCCCCTAGCTCCGCGCGCATATCTGGCCTATCTGCGATGACGTTGCACTGAAACCACCCTCTTCCTGAAACCGGACATGACGCAAGCGCAAAGCGGAAGAAAACTGACTGGTGAGTGTTCATTTCAAAGTTTGTTTTAAACCAAAACAACAATGCTAGCTTGCTAACAATGCTAGCTGCCGCTGCTAGCTTGTCTTGGGCAGTGAAGGATCCCATCAGTGTCCTGCAGGAAAAACATAAACACATGAACGAGCTCCAGCTTCAGTCAGCTCTGCTCTGTGGTTCTGAAGCAGTGAGGACTTGTTTCTTAAGCCGTGGACGTCCCCGTCAGTCACGCTGTAATGCTAAAGGTCCTTCAGCCTGCTGCAGACAGAACTCCAGGAACACGAACTAGAGCTAGAGGAATTAGAGTTATCTCAAGACGCCTCACATGAACAAATCAAGGAACATACACGGAGCAGGGCCATTTAGATCATCCTTGATCCAGCACAGCATCCATAGGCTCTGGGAGGGGAGAAAGCACCAGGTGTACTAGGTCCAACATACTAGAATTGCAGAATCGGGGGATTCGAAAAATAAATAGAGGGAAAATGGAGGAAGAGAGACGGGAAGCGAGACAGGAGAATGTTTGTCACAAAGAGCTCTGAATTAGCTGCAGAGTTCTGAGAGACCTGTAGAAGCATCCAGCTGTCCAGCTCGATCAATTGCATCTATCTATAGCAAGTGAGGAGCTGCAGCAGTCTAGTCTGTATCTAACCCTATGTATATGTATATTAATAGGTATACATAATATATGTATATTAATGTGTATATCTATATCTAAAGCTAGTGAGGAGCTGCAATGGTCCAGACCAGAAGTAACAAAGCCACGGACTAGCTTTTCTGCTGCATCTCAGGGGACTACACGCCTAATTATTTTTTAATAATATGTAATTATTTAATAATCCCAGTTTTACAAAAGTGAAAATAGGCAGAACTTCTAGACAGAGGAGAACGTATTGTTTGAGAACTGTTGTTTGGAGCAGTAGGTAGAGGTCTGAGAGCTCTGTAATGACTCTGTACTGTCTTCAAGCTGTGTCCTGGCTTAGGTGAAGCTGATGTCCTGGGTAAAGCAGCGGTTCCGGGACATCAGTCCTGTGATGGTGCAGGTGGGGGGTGGAGCCATCAGCTCCAGTCTGTACTGTGGAGAGGTGGAGGGGCTGGGGGGGCTGGTGGAGGCCTTCCTGGTGGAGCTCTATCGCTGTAAACTCTGCCAGTTCACCTGCAGCCTCAAGACCTCCATCACCAACCACCTGCTGCTCCGCCACCGCCTCCTTGGGGGGTCCGACAGAGAGGGGGGGGGTGAGGACAGGGTGGAATCAGGGCTCCAGCAGGCAGTGTTACCCTATCAGCTGGACATCAGCACAGAGTCGAAGCAGAGTGACGAGGATGAAGACTTCCTGCTTTACAACATGCTGGACAACATGAGCCCACCCACCTGTGAGATCAGCAATGAGGGGGGCCTGCAGGTGAGTCCCTCAGAAGCTTCTAAGAGGCTCTAGGTGTTTCACGTCTTTCACACAGAGATATTTCTTGTGAATTGGAAACAACAGATGTTTGAGAACACATCTTTCCCTCACAAACGTCACAGTTTTAATCTGCTGTTAACATTAATGCTATTAGCATAAGCATTTGTGTATACGACCACGTGCCATGCTGTGTCGTATGGCGGTCGTGTCCTGTGTTGGGAAAGAAGCGCGTCGGTCACACATGTGCCTGAACTGGCCTCAAAAGTAGGTGGAGTCGAACACTCAAAACCCTGTTGACATCATGGAAGAGCACTTCTGGCCACGAAGAAGAAATAGTTGTTTGTTTACATTGACGAACATGAACGCTACTTCATGTGTTCTCCTCGTACTCATGAAGCTGTGAAATGCTGTAGATCCATGTTTTGACAAAAATATCAACTTTGACAAAATGTCTACTTTTGCCTGGACATGTCCGCTTTTTAAGTTCAAATTCATTAAAATGTCATTTTTTCAATTGACTGGTCGTTTGTGTGGCCCTGCAACACACAAAGAGAGAGGGAGAGAGGGCGCAGAGTTGACATTGCTTACATAGTAGTGCTGTCAAAGTTAGCGTGTTATTAATAGGTTAACTTTTAATTAATAGGTTATGCTTTTAATGAAACAATTTTTTTTTAATGCGTGCACCTTCTGGGCGCCACTGTCGACTTACGTCAACAAGATGCTGGGGCTGAATAAAACAGCCAATATTGTCATAGCGTGTCAAATGTCATTCTAACTTCCTTTCTCTAGTTGGCAGGCGTGTCAGACTACATCCCTGACTGACTGCTTGCTCATGCTTTTATCATAAATATTTCAGCGAGAGCGCGTTGAACCAGTGCGAGTAATAGCGGAGCTCCAGCACAAGTCAGCCATTTAAACGTTGTCAAGATTAGCCAGTATTTGCTTTAGATTATCGTCTAATATCATCAAAAAATTTACTTGCAATGAAGTGCTGGGTCTTCTATTCATGGACCCTGACTCCGAAGAGGAATATCCACGCTTCAGATGTGTCCCTGCCTTGCAATAGCGCAGCTGGACAAAGTAAAAGTTTGTCCCTCCACCAAGCTCAAACTTTGGATCATTTGACCAGTGTCAGGCGAGAGAACACAGTGGTTTCACGGAGTTGGAGTGTTCATTGGGAAGTTAACAGGTTTGTTAGTTGTGTGGGGAGCCGGTTCGTCTTTTTACGGCACTAACTACATAGCGTCCTTGCCTTACGACCATGGGCCTCTCCTCCCTCTCCGGCGACCACGTCACGGTCACATCACCACACTAGCACCCATATTCTGCAATATTGCATGACGTAAATAATACACAGTGCAAGTTAGGAAAAGTCATGACTTTGCTTTATTCAATGCGTTTATGGCTTTTGCATAGAAACTGTTTTTTCTGTTTGTTTTTTAGCCTGTTTGTCCATGCTTGTAATGACCTGAAGCATTTGCCCGAGGGCAGCAGTGTGGGATGAGTCCCTGGGGGATGTTGCTGGCACTGCTGTGGCAACGGCAGCTGTACAAGTCTTCCAGGAGGGGGAGAGGGCAGCCGATTAGTTTATGGGCTGTGTTGTACAGCAGGCAAGCCACACACACACACACACAGTAGGTCAGGATGCTCTCTATGGAGCAGCGATAGGACACCAGCAGTTCTTGGTTTAGGTTATTATTCCTAAGCACTCTCAGGAAGTACAGCTTCTGTTGTGCCTTCTTGGTGATGGACGTGGTGTTGATGCTCCAGTTTAGGTCTGCCTCTCTGTGCACAGCCAGAAATCTGAAACCTGTCACCCTCTCCACCTGTTCCCCACTGATGAACAGTGGCTGAGTGTCCGTGTTACATTTCCTTCTGAAGTCTGACCAGCTCTTTGGTCCTGGTGGTGTTCAGGGCCAGGTTGTTGTCAGGACACTGCACTGACAGCCGCTCTACCTCCTCCCTGAAAGCACACTCATCCCCCCAGAGATGAGCCCCACCACAGTTGTATCACCAGCAAACGTGATGATGGTGTTGCTGGAGTACAGGGGGGTGCAGTCGTATGTGTGGAGGGTGTAGAGTAGGGGTCTCAGCACTCAACCCCGGGGGGAGCCAGTGTTAATCGTTACTTCATAACGATTGGTGTCAGTGCTACTGGACGGTAATCGTTTCGGCTGCTGCTGCTGGTCTTCTTTGGGAGTGGAACGATGGTTGAGGACAGACAGTGAGGGACGGCAGCCTGAGACAGAGACTGGTCGAAGATCCTGGTGAAAACCCCAGCCAGTTGATCTGCGCAGTCCAGTAGCATCTGTCCCGAGATGCCGTCAGGTCCCACAGCTTTCCTGGGGTTCACTGCCCTCAGCGTGCGCCTCACCTCGCGCTCCTCCACTGTGAAGATGGGGCCGCTGCAGGCTGGTAGGTGTAGCATGGCTGTGTCCTGTGATGCTACCTCGAAGGTGGCGAAGGAGTGGTTCAGCTTCTCTGCCAGTGAGGTGTCACCAGCATCAGCTGAAGTGCTGCTGGGTCTGTAGTTGGTGATGTGCTGGACGCCCTGCCACACGTGCCTGGAGTTGTTGCTCTGGAAGCAGTCCTCGGTCCTCCTCTTGTAGACAGCCTTGGCCTCTCTGATACCTCTTTTCAGGTTGGCTGTGGCAGCGCTGTACAGTTCCCCATCACCACACCTGAAGGCGGTGTTCCTCCCCCGGAGCAGGCACTGCACATCTTTTGTCATCCACAGCTTCCTGTTTGGATAGACGCGGATGCATTTATCTACAGTGACGTTGCTCATGCAGTAGTTGATGTAACTCAGGACAGCTGTTGTGTAATGCTCCAAATCTTGGTGTTCAAAGACATCCCAATTTGTTAACTCAAAGCAGTCCAGCAGCTGAAGAGGAGAAGTCTTCAAGAGATTCTTGAAGATGGGTAGAGAGGTTCCCACTCTGATGGTGTTTGGAAGTTTGATCCACCACCTAGGGACCACAAAGGCAAACAGTCTGGACTGGGATTGCTTTGTGCGTAGGGATGGCAGAGCAAGACTACGTTCTTAGGAGGACCGTAGTGCTCGAGAGGGATTTTACCAATGTTTTAAAGAGCAAAGCGGCATGCCCGGGAGACCACTGCAGTGTGCTCTGCGAAGGAGAGCTGATCGTCGATCAAGACACCGAGGTTTCTTGCGGTTCTAACTGGGCAGAGGGAAGAAGAGCCAATTTGTATGTCAGTGTGGTGGAGGAGTGGTTGGTTGGTAGGGATCACTAAGACTTCAGTCTTAGAGAGGTTGAGATGGAGATGGTGATCCATCATCCACTGTGATATGTCAGAGAGACAAGCAGAGATCCACCCTGACCCAATAGAGTCGTCTAGTGGGAAGGACAGGTAGAGCTGGGTGTCATCCACATAGCAATGGTAAGAGAGGCCATGCGAGCGGATGACGGGGCCCAGGGAGGTGGAGTATGCTGCAAAGAGGAGGGGGCCCAGCACTGACCCTTGGGCCACGCCCCTGGGGAGGGGATAGGAGGAGGAGGCAAGGAAACTTTGAAAGAAAGCCAGTTTATATATTAGTTAGACCAAGAGAAGACTTTGCCAGAGATAAACATTTCAGTGAGTGCGAATAGTAGGATATGATGGTTCACTGTGTCAAAAGCAGCTGACAGGTCTAGGAGGATGAGAACTGAGGATTGTCCTGCAGACCTGGCAGCCCTCAGAACTTCTGTCACAGACAACAGAGCCGTGTCAGTGGAGTGGCCGCTCTTAAAGCATGACTGATTCAGGTCAAGGAGGGCATTGTGCATGAGGAAGTGTGAGACCTGATTGAAGTCTGCCCTTTCAATGGTTTTTGAAAGGATGCAAAAAAATCAGCCGATAGTTCTTGACTTGACCTGTATCTAGTGAGGGTTTGTTGAGCAGGGGCACCACCTGAACCTGTCTGAAGGAGTCAGGAAAAGTTCCAGAGGCCAATGAGGAATTGTTGGACAGAGGACACAGACTGTCCAGACAGGAGGACTGGGTGGAACAGAGACTCTGTGGCCTCGTTTATCTCCAGAGAGGAAAAGGAGGCGAGTGTGGGTAAAGCAGATGCTCTGCAGAAGAGAAGTAGGTGGAGACAGATTGTGGAGGTTTTGGCGCAATGACACCAGAGATAGTTGGGGAGTCGGGAGTGATTTAAGATGTATTTTGTAGTTAATAAAGGAATGGTCAGAACCTGGACAGCATGGTACTCAAATGAGGTGAAATGGTGAGGGGGTGATATGGGGGTGCATTTCCATTCTTTGGAGATCAGGAGACCCGTCCCGGACCCGACTCTACCCGTCAGAAGGGAGGTGTGAGTGAAGGGGTAGTTGGGAGAGAGTGCAGCTGGTGTGGCAGAATGTTCCGGTTGATCCAGGTGAGGGATTGAGACTGAGAGATTGCTGATAGGCATAAGCAGGAATGAAGTCAGCTTTGTAAACTGCAGTTTGGCAGTTCTAGAACCCAATAAAAAAGGAAGTCAGAGAGGAGATGGGAGAGGAAGTGCTTGTAAATTAGCTAGGTTCCTTTGCCTGCTGGAAGAGTGAGGCTTTCTATGTGCACTGCAGGTGACAGGAATGGTGAGACACATAACTATGGCTAATCAGAGAGTTGTCACGATCTTCAGCCTATTTTAAGACGATGCTCTTCTTTGTCTCCTCTGTGTGCAGACTTGTACTGCCCCCCCTGTGGTGGCACGGAACATTACAGAGCTTGGCAGAGCTGCCATGGAGGTCTGCTGGAGACTGGCGGTGCACCACAGGGAGTGCCTGACATGTTGCATGGTAGCATACTGTGGCCTTTAGTGTTCGTGCTGTTAGCATTAATGCTAACTTGCCAGCTTGTAACAGCTGCTTTACTGCCCCGCTGATTAAAAGTCCCTCATCCATCTTCTCGTGTGCGTATTATGCCGTCTCAGTTAATGCAGCGGTAAATGTGTGCTTTTATTTTGAAAAACGGCCTAATGCCTGCTTTGTTTTGACAAGTTTCTTCCTGCTGTACTGTACTGAAAACTACTGGTCTACTACTCACTGCTGCATAGTCCGTCAAAAATTGTAGCCATCCTACATGTGACAGATCCGTCAAACTGACAGTTTGGTGATGGAGCACGCACGTTTCAACTCTGAAATCCAGTCTGAACGTTGATGCTGAAATAAAGCATTGTTTGGAACGAACACCCCTTGCTGTTCCTTCAGCCCATCTAACCCAACTCATACTGATATTAACACCTGTTCTTATGGCATTTGAACTGAAAAAAGGTTTGATGTTCTTCTCAAACTTCAGAGTGTTTCCAGTCTTATCCTATATCGCTTTACCTGCAGTTACACAAAGTTTTAAAGGTGGTCAAAAGGTTCTGATCAGATGTATGTGTGGTTACATCATGTACCACAAATGAAAGTCAAAATAAATGAAAGTGAATGATTAAATATGTTTGTAAGCACAGAGAGCACTGTGCTGGGAGGTGTGACTGCTCTTCTGTCTGCAGGTCGGCAGCCTGTTTGAGGACACCTCCATCTGCCCTCTGAAGGGGGGGGCGGCAGACCTGCCCTGCCCTGTCCACCCCGCCTCCTCCCAAGAAGAGCTGGCTCAGTCTGCTCACCTTATGACCCTTGGGCTGTGTCGCATCTCCTCCTCCAAACCTGCCCCTACACCTACTGCACCTCCCGCCCATTCTACCCCTCCACCTCCTCCGCCACCCACTTCTACTCCATCCGCCCCTTCTACCCCTACTTGGAGGAGCAGGAGCAGCAGGAAGGGCAGTAAGAGAAAGAAGAGCAGGAGCAGCAGGAAGGAGGAGCAGAGACAGGAGGAGCAGCAGGAGCCGGGATCAGTCTGTCTCAGAGCACTCGGGAGAAACTTAGCAAGGAGACGTAAAAGCCAGTCAGGTCATTGATCTGTCTTCAGGCAGTCACTGATGATTTCATCCGATTGATCCAAAGTCAGTTCATATGAGTGGACTTTGAAAGTCATTTAATCTTAATTTAACTGAAACGTTTGAGTTTGTGCTGTTAAACTCACTCGATCACTTATCAATAATGACATCATTACTGCTGTTCAGTGATCAATAACCACACCACTCATTTCCTCAGGTGAGCACAGGAGCCAGCTGATTGGATGGACAGATGAGAAGGAGGCGGAGCAATCAGACAGGTAAACCTCGGATGTCTCACCTGCTTTATGATTAACAACTTCATCCACCATCCATCCTTCATCCAACCATCATCCATGTCATCCATCCATCATCCCTTCATCCATCATCATTCATTATGTGTCCATCTATGCATCATCCCGTCAGCCAACTATCATCCATTCATCATCCATCGATGATCCACCAAACATCATCCAGTCACACATTTATTGTGTGTGTGTGTGTGTGTGTGTGTGTGTGTGTGTGTGTGTGTGTGTGTGTGTGTGTGTGATTGTTCCTAGTCAGAGCAGCAGAGCTGGGACCAGCAGGAAACCAGAGGAGACGTTCTGCTCTGTGTGTCACAGGTGAATACATTACCCACAGTGCCCTGGGGTCTCACCTGTCTGAGCTGTCCTACTTGCTGACCTGTCGTACCCGTCTCACCGGTCCAGATGGTTCTCCAGTAAAGTGACCCTGAGACGTCACCTGGGCGTCCATGGAGTAGACAGACCGTTCTGCTGTCCTAAGTGTCCATATAGCAGCCGCCTCAAGGCCTCACTGTTACAGCACCTGAGGACACACTCAGGTACACACACGCACACGCACACGCACACACACACACCTGTCCACTACAGCATCCCTACACCAGCTGAGTGAAGGCATTGCTGCAGCAGCATCTAATATTGTGGTGTGTGTTCAGGTGAGAAGCCATTCAGGTGTTCTCAGTGCTCCTACGCCTCCATCGACCGCAGCTCTCTGCTCAGACACTGTCGAACCCACAGCCAGGAGAAGCCCTACAGATGTCAGCGCTGCCACTACAGCAGGTAGCACACACACACCTGTCTACACCTACCTGATGGACTGTGCTGTTCAGAGCTTCTCTGCTGTGATTATGACTGCGGTAACCTGGGGAGCTGCAGCTGTGACCTCACTTCCTGGCTATGACCTCCCTTCCTGCCTGTGTCAGCATCCAGAAGAAGAGTCTGGACCTGCATGCTCGGCGACATCACACGGGGGAGGCGTTTTCATGCAGACAGTGTGAGTACAGCAGCCCCGATCCCCAGCTGCTCCGGAGACACGTCCTCAGACACCACCCCCCTGCCACATCACCATGACATCACAGCCACTGGCTGCTCTGATTGGATGTCGTGCTCCCTGCCTCTGAGGGGAAGTGGACCTGCTGAGGACAATGATAAACTCCAGAAAATAAAATGAAATGAGAGCCAAACCTGAGGAATGTTCCGCTCATGTGTTGGATGAATTGCATTTGACTCTTATTTAATTCTTTTTTTGTAATTAGCATTCAAGAAAATTAAAAAGCAGTAAAAATTGAATTCCAATAAAATGGCAGTCATGAGTTAATCTCTTGAATACATAACACATCCCTGGGCCGCCTTGATTACCCCCCCCCCCCCCCCCCCCCAACACACACACACACACACACACAAGCTGACACACAAGGCTCAATAGAAGGCTCAATAGAAGGATAGGACAGACTTTTTTTTTCATATTGGAGGGGGAAGAGCACTATTTAAGAAAGGACGTGCTCTTGGAAGAGGAGAGTCTTCAGGAGATTCTTGGAGATGGGTAGAAAGGTTCCCACTCTGATGGTGTTTGGAAGACCACCACTTGGAGACCACAAAGACAAACAGGCTGGACTGGGACTGGTTTGAGCATAGGGATGGCAGAGCAAGACGACGTTCTAGAGAGGGAGCATAGACCTGGATGAAGGAGTTCAGGTGAGAGGGAGCGGACCTAGAGGTCACTCTGTATGTTGACACAAGTGACTTGAATTTGATTGAGGCTGCTACAGGTAGCCAGTGGAGGTCTATCAGAAGCTACTGCTAGCCAGTGGAGGTCTATCAGAAGCTACAGGTAGCCAGTGGAGGTCTATCAGAAGCTACTGCTAGCCAGTGGAGGTCTATCAGAAGCTACTGGTAGCCAGTGGAGGTCTATCAGAAGCTACTGGTAGCCAGTGGAGGTCTATCAGAAGCTACTGGTAGCCAGTGGAGGTCTATCAGAAGCTGCTACTGGTAGTCAGCGGAGGTCTATCAGAAGGCGTGGAGCAGCATTCTGCACCATCTGTAGAGGTTTTGTGGCACACAAGGGAAGGCCAGCCAGGAGAGAATTGCAGTAATCGAGGAGGGAGGTGACCATTGCCTGAACCAGGGGGGAAGAAGAGCCAGTTTGTATTTCAATGTTGTGGAGGAGAAGTTGATTGGTAGGAATCACTAAGACTTCAGTCTTAGAGAGGTTGAATTGGAGATGGTGATCCATCATCCACTGTGATATGTCAGAGAGATCCACAGGACAGGTAGAGCTGGGTGTCATCCACATAGCAATGGTAAGAGAGGCCATGCGAGTGGATGACGGGGCCCACGGAGGTGGAGTACACTGCAAAGAGGAGGGGGCCCAGCACTGACCCTTGGGTCACTCCTGTGGGGAGGGGATAGGAGGGATCTAGTGAGGGTTTGTTGAGCAGGGGCACCACCTGAACCTGTCTGAAGGAGTCAGGAAAAGTTCCAGAGGCCAATGAGGAGTTGATGACATGTGTGATGGCTGGTGGCTGTACCTGGTGGCTGTGCCAGGGTCAGTGGGTGAACCAGTTCAATCACGTTCCTGAACATTTAATTAAAATTTTTTTAACTTTTCTTTCACCAGAAACATTCAGGAAAGAGTCAACGTATGATCTTCAGACGCGTGGAGTATTTATAATAATTGGAGTACTTGGATTATTTGGATTATGAGTGAAGAGTGAATCTTGTGTGTTTGTGGTGGGGGTGTGGGTGGAGCTCCCTGGGAGTGGACAGCTGGAGGTGAGGGTGAAGTGGTCAGATGGTTCCATTCTGCAGCTCCTCAGGAACAATGAAGACCTGGATCAGGTGATGAAAACGCTACAGGACATCTTCCTGGACCACAGAGACACACTGCCCCCCTGGCTGCTCTCAGGTTGGTCCCCGAACCTGTCTGTCCACACTGTCCAATGCCTGTCTGTCCACATGCCTATTTGTCCACATGATTGTCCATTTGTCTGTCCTAACACATGATCAAGAATTCTCACTGTCCACACGTCTGTTACCTGTGTCTCCGTGTCCATCAGACCTGTCCGGGCTGCATGTGCTACTCCTCAGCTCTGTTCCTGCAGTGAAAACTGAAGCCATGAACAAACTGCTGAGGATGGTCATCAACCGGCCACATAAGGTCAGCACACACACCCCTCCTGGTCCTGGACCAGCAGATGGTCTCCAAGCAGCTCATGTCTAGAGTCTGTATTCCTCATCATCTTTATCAGGAACATAAACGGACAGGAAAACTAACAGTGAATGCAGACAGCAAAACTAATAAAGGAAAGAAGAGAAATCAAGAAGACAGGTGGCTGGCTGGTTGACTGGTTATCTGGCTAGTTGGTTAGATGGTTAGGTGGCAGAGGACAGTCCTGAGGACAGTTGACCACCCTGAGGACAGTTGACCATCCTGGGGACAGTTGTTCTCTGTGAATGATCCTTCAAGAACTGTGACCAGTTCCTCTTGTGGTTGTCAGGTCTTCCAGTCCAAGGCAGTGCTGGCCTTCTTTGAGCCGGAGGACCAGACCTCCAGACAGGAGGACCAGGATTTGGCAGTCCTCAGGAGTCCAGGGCTGGTGACAGGTGTGTGCTGGTGGTGCTGCTGAGCCTTCAGCCATGGGTGGCTATTGGTCTCATTCATAAATGGTCTCATTCGTGTGTGTGAGTGTGTAGAGGTCATGGCGTCCAGTGGTTTTTGTCTTGCAAACACGGAGACTCACCTCCTAGACTCAATGACAAACCCCTGAAAAATGACATTGAAAATAAATCCAAATAAAATATTATATTTTTCATGCCTGTGTTCCAACTTTTATTACAATGTCAAATGCAAATGTGTAATACCTAACACTGCACAATAAAACACTGGAAGTAATAAAGTAATAATAGCTACAAACTATCCTGGAATACCATATCTAAACCCAATGTTGTGATAGCTCATTCCAGCTATCTAAACCAGGTTTAATGCACCGTTTCATCCTGGCTCAGCAAACCTTCAACCAATTATGAGACGCCCCGACCAGACTAGGTCAAGCCGGGCTTGTTCAGTTATCCTGGATTTCTTTATTCTACTTTTGTGCAATAGCTACCCCTCTGCTTTCATACAACCAACTTTAGGCTATATTCACCTAGGATGCCCAATATATCTTGGCTTAATCCCTTATCTTGTCTTTGTGCAACACCCCACTGACAGAGTTGAAAAGATTGAAATAATAAAATTTAAATGATTAAAACAATAAAGAAACCTCCACAAACAGAGAAGTTCAGACCAGAAGATGATGGATGTCACTCTGGGCTCGACATCTCTATAGCAAATACTCAGCGGCCTGTTGTTGATGTTGTTGTTGTTTCATTTCATCTGAGAGAGTTTTAAATCAAAGTTCTCAGGGTGTTTGTGGAGAGGGATTCTCTCTGGTCTCAGTCAGCTGTGGAGTCCTGACTGGTTGGAGATTGTTCATCATTTCCTTTCCTCTAAGAGTCATCCTTACAGGAAGTGGTCTGCAGACTTCCTCTCTGTCCATTTTGTTCAAGCCAATAAAGTTTGAGTGGATTGAAATCGCTAATCCAGCAGATTAGCAGTTATCTGATCAGCAGTTAGCAGATTAGTTGCTCAGTTTGTCTGTGGTCGTCATGATGGCTGGGAGGAAATCGGTGATGCTTGCAGGTACTGGGGTTAACTGGAGGGGCGGGGGTCAACCGGGGGGACATGGGTTAACTGGAGGGGATGTTAACGGGGGGTTGCCCCCGGTTTGGGCAACCGGGATGGGGGAGGGGGGGCACCTGACACCTTACAAACCCCTGAAGCTCAGCAGAACTTCATGTGGACAGAGATCGAGATGTTGCTCTGTAACTGAGATAATGGTGGTGAGGATGGAGATGAAGATGAATATTAAGATGCAAATGCTGCTTTACTCTGATAGTCAGAGCTTCCTCTTTAAAGCTCTGACAGAGCATACACGTGTAGCAGTGTTATCAGCCATCTTTGTTTGGGGCACATGGTGACTCGTGTGTGTGTGTGTATGTTTGTGTGTGTTTATGTGCGTGTGTGCGTGTGTGCATGCGCGTGCACTCTAGCTTTTCTGGCTCTGTCTGGGAGTGTGTTTGGCTATGTGGAGGAGCTTGATGACTCGTGAGTACAAACCTCTGATTGTTAATCTCCTGATTAATTTATTGGTTGGTTCTGTCCCTGCTCACATTGTGGTTGTTCACACTGTGGTTGTTCACACTCAGGTTCATGGAGACGAGAGGAGACGACGACATCTGGCTCATCAAAGTATGTCAACAATTCAATGTTTATTATGATTATTGATTATCAGTGCTACTATCTGATCTCACAGCTCACTTTGTCTATGGACTGTGTGTGTATGTGTGTGTGTCCAGTTCTACGCCCCCTGGTGTACGTTCTGTAAACAGCTGGACCCTGTCTGGCATCAGATTGGCTCAGAGCTGCGGAGCCTTGGCTCTCCGGTCAACATGGGCAAGTCAGATGCCACTGTCTACACCAGTGAGTCAGATCAGTCTGCTATCATAGACCTATGACGCTGGTTCACACACATAGACCCACTCACATACATCAGAATCAGTTCTACAACCAGTGCAAGGAGTTTACGTTGCTGTTCGTACACAGCAACATGCAGGACACACATTGGCAGCACAGGACAGAGATTAGAACAGCAGATATAGAAATATCCATTTGTGCAGTATTACAGATCTGTATGCACCTAGACATAGACACACATACATAGTGATGGTTGAGGGTTGTATGGATGGATGGATAGATGGATGGATAGATGGATGGATAGATGGATGGATGGATAGATGGATGGATAGATATATAGATATATAGATAGATAGATAGATAGATAGATAGATAGATAGATAGATAGATAGATAGATAGATAGATAGATAGATAGATAGATAGATAGATAGATAGATAGTCAGACAGAAACATAGAGATTGCAGCAGCAGGTGGTGACATGTTTTTTTGTACAGGTTTGGCCAAAGAGTTCAAGGTCAGAGGTTACCCAGCCATCCTTATGTGAGTCCTCAATGTGTGTGTGTGTGTGTGTGTGTGTTTGTGTCTGTTGCTGATTGTCATTGTTTTGAAAGCTACTGGAATACTTTTCTCTCTTCAGGCTAAAGAAAAATGTAAAATATAACTATTCTGGCCCGAGAACCAAAGATGGAATCATGGGCTTTGTTGATCGTGTTGGAGGGTGAGTGAATGTGATTAGATGTGATCAATCACCCAGAACATGCAGAGCTGTTATGTGTGTGTGTGAGAGAGAGAGAACATGTGACATCTCTGTGTTGTATTGTCCAGACCATTGGTTCGATCTCTGACCAGTCTGCAGCTCTTCCAACACACCATGAGCCGCCACGATGTCATGTTTGTGTACATAGGAGCCACATCTCCACTGAAGGTACACACACACACACACACACACACACACAAACAGACATACAGACACTCACCATGCCTTGGCTAAAGTCACCTTTAGAACTCATGTTGAGAAGACAAAGACTATTTTTCCATCTGGAACATCTGACCTGCTGCCTCTGACCAGATCTGACTAATGCCCAATGCACAGTCCAGAGTTAGTCAGTTGGAGGGAGTTGCATACAGCGACAAGTATATAGTGTGAGACCCCTGGATGGAACAGACACACTCTCTGACCTCTGACCCCTGACCTTTGACCTCTGATGTGTTGTAGGGAAACTACACCTCATTGGCTGAGGAGATGATTGTTCACACCTACTTCTTCTCTGCTTCTAGAGAAATCCTGCCTAAGGTGAGCTCAGTGGATCAAAGGTTCTGTAGACTTGGAGGTGTGGTGGGCAGAGACCGTGGTTCTGGTTCTAGTCTCAGATCATGGATCCGGTTCTGTTTGCAGGCAGTCTCATTGGTTTCTCTCCCGGCTGTGATGGTTTTCAAAGATGGAACCTACTTCACCTTTAACGGTGAGACCTCTCTCCTGACAGGTTGACCTGAGGTTTCCATGGTTAACCACAGCATCTCACCTGTGTTTCAGAGGAAGCTGATGGAGACCTGAAGACCTGGATCAATAGAGAACGATTCCCAAACTACCTGAAGGTAGACAGCTACACCCTGTATGCCATGGGAGAGTCAGGTAACCTTAACTCACCCGAACACTTACCTGAACACACACTGAAAACACTTGAACATGACTGGACACACCTGTACTCTTGCAGGTAAACTGGTAGTGCTGGCTCTAGTGGAGAAGAATCCTAGTAAGGAGAGTGTGAGGTGAGACTGCAGCAACACCTGAGTGACATCATCATCATGACATCATCATCCTTAATTGTGCATTTCCTGTTTTCTATCCAGATTGAAAGGTCTGCTGGAGAAAGTGGCTACAGAGCACAGAGAGCAGTACAGCAGGTACTGTCTGCCTGAACATCTGTCTGTCTGAATGCCTGTTTGACTGTACACTTGTGTGTCTGGACAAGTCTGAATAGCTGTCTGTCTTTCAGACTCTTCCAGTTTGGCTTCATGGATGACACTGATTATGTGAATGGACTTGTGATGAAGTGAGTTCAGTGTCTGATGGAGCTTGTTAAGCTCGTTAAGATCGTTAAGCTCGTTAGAGAAACCTGTGTGTTGTGTTGCAGTGAACTCTCTGCTCCATCCTTCATCGTGCTCAATCTGTCCATTGATGGCTACTTCCTACCACTGGGCACCATCGACACTGAACAACACCTGCTGGACTTCCTGGATGGAGTTCTGGATGGCAGCATCCAGGTGAGTTAGACTCAGGTGAGTCAGGTGGTTTAGGTGTGTTCAGGTTGGTGAGTGACAGTTGTGTTTGTGTCTCAGGGTCAGGGAGGGAACAGTGTCTCTCAGCGCGCCAGACGCTTTGTTTATGATGCCAGACTGATGCTGACGGTAAGTCTCGTCAATCACTCGTACTTCCTGTTTCGTGCTTTCCATTGATGACCTTGGACCTTTCTGTTCCTGCAGCCGCTCTTCAAGGAGGCTCCGGTACTTGGCTGCTTACTGGTTGGTTTCCCGGTTTCTGTGGCTGTTTTGTTCTGCTACCTGTGCTGTAAGCAGCATTCTGGTCTCCATGGCGACGATGATGATGCGGATGATGCAGCTACGCCACTACAGCGTCACAAGAAAAAAGACTGAAGACAGAAAACCCAATTGAACTGAACAAACAGAAATCAGTTTCCACTGGTTTTCTGTGGAGAATGCTTAAATAAAAGCATGAAAATAAGAACAACACATCAGGGTAAATCATATCCCATGCAAATACTTGACTGGAATAGATCATCGTCTTGTCTCATCTCATCTCATCCATGTTGGGGGCGAGTGGCAGTCTCAGCAAAAAGACCAAACTCTCCCCTCCAACTCGTTCAGCTCATTGCTGAGAGATCTCATTTTATGATTTATGACTTGTCAATTTTAAGAAGTAATAGTTTTAATTAATTGCAAATGTAGGAAAGTTAAGTCTAAATAGGTTTCAAGGTTTAGAGGTTTGTTTTTTTTCTGGAAGAATAAATTCATTTGGAGGACTGAAGAGTAGTTGGTTTTCATTGTTGCTCTACTGAGTTCTTGCCTCCCTGTTTCCAGTGGATCTTCATTAAATCATTCAAATCTTCAGTGTCTGAGGCTTTTATTGTGAAGGTAACACTTTCAGACCGGATATTCAGGTGGGGCCGAGCTAACAGCTAACAGCTAACAGCTGGAACGCGTGAACTCCTCTGTCCGTCCGTCCGCGCGCGCCCAGCACGTGCCCAGGTGTCTCCAGGTGAGGTCTGGACGTGGCTTGTGCTCAGGCTCAGCTTCGCGCAGTTTCCATGGCGACGGAGGAGTTCTACGAGGTGAGCTAACATGCTAACATGCTAATACGCCATAGATGCAGAAAAGTTCACTAGCAGAACCTTCCCAGAGTCCATGTGGTGTTTACATATTAATATGAGGTTAACATAAAGTATACATATTGTTTACGTGTTATTGACATAGTGTCCATTCTGCTCAGACTGTGAACATCTCCTCTAATTAACTCATACTGTCACAACCTTTGAACCACAGGAAAATCTGCAGAGATGTTCTGATGTTCCAATGGTTCTGATAGATAGATAGATAGATAGATAGATAGATAGATAGAAACTTGATTGATCCCTCTGGGATGGTTCCTTTCCCTACCCGGGGAAGCCTCACCCTGAGGTCCAGTTGAACTGTTGAGGTGTTAGAAGCTGGGGTGTTTATGAGACGATGTCTCAGCCTGTTTCAGTTGAGATGAAGAGGTCTTTTCATAGTGGAGATTGAAGGGGAGAGCTGAGACAAGTATCATCATCTTTGCACAGTCTCTACTATGGAGAGGGATTAAGTTTCTTCTCATTTCTTGGAATGAGAAGGCTGATAGCCCAATAGTGGTCTTCTTAAATATGATGGAACGATCACCTACGCTCCTGGATCTATATTTCGACACTGTTATTTGTCTCACTTTGTAGTTAACCTTGTCATAAGATTTTGTAAATTTTTCTTTCTGTGACACTTAGTCCTAGGAATGCTCCAAGTTTGTAAACTGTTTTTATATTTTCGTATGGGTAAATAATCATTTTTGTGGATAAGCTTGAGGGCCTGAAAGGGTATTTTGAGCGGATAGTTCTGGAGGAATAAATAAGACTCTTAGACCGACCATCAGTGCAACTCACTAAGCCCCGCGCCTTGCCGGACCCTGGATTATCTGGACCTGTAAGGGGCCTGATCTGCCTGAGACCACCACCTGTGCAACCAGCGCAGTGGAGCATCCACTGTCCTGTGTGCTGTCTGGATTAAGCCCCTGGTTAAGGCTAACCCGTGGGTGGACCAACTGCCTCCTGAGCGGTCAGTCCCCAGAACATCACCCGACAGCCACATCCCTGTTCCTGCAGCTGACAAACCTGTGGCTCCTACGTAAGGCACCGATCGCTGCATATGCAGCTGCTGCCATTTGGTCAGAGTTTGAGGTCGTCTGGGAAGCTTTCTTATTTCAAACCAAATTTAGATTCAGTATCTCCAAATTATTGCATATGCCTTTGTCACTTTTCCCTTTAAATTACCATATCCTCTCCCTCAAATTAAATCTCCTTCAAATTAACCAATAACTTTCTAGGTATTACTCCATTCACTGTCTCCATTCATTCTGTTGTTCATTAATTAATTTGAATGGATTGAAATACATCTTCAGATCTTCATAAATAAATCTTCAGAGTTTGAGATTGTTTAATATCCATATTTCCTTCAACAAAAGGTGGTCCCCCAAACAACCAGAATAACAATTACATTTGTTATAGGCTGTTGTTCCTACATGAAGGTGATGCTGATGTGATTATGATGAAGGTGATAATGATGATGTAGATGATGATAGTGATGAAGGTGTTGGTCATGCTGACTGTGGTGCTCTTGCAGGTGGAGAGGATCCTGGATAAAAGGAAGACAAGGAAGGGTCGGGTGGAGTACCTGGTCCGATGGAGAGGCTACAGCTCCGAGGGCGACACCTGGGAGCCGGAGAGTCACCTGTCCACCTGCATGTTCTATGTGCACGACTTCAACCGTCAGTACGCAGAGTGGCAGCGGGACAGCACCTTACTGCGCTCCACCCGCACCGCCTCCGCAGAGCACTGTGGCCCCGCCTACCACCGCCTTTTCCACCAACTGCCTATGGATGCAGCTGGTGGTTCAGGTGCACACTGTAATTCGGTGATTGGCTCACTGGGCCCCGCCCACCTGCCCCCACCTGGGCTGCTCTGCCCGGCACCCAGCGGCTTTGGCGGCAGCCAGGGAGCGCTGCCTCCCGCAGGCTCCGCCCGCCGCAGTGTGGACCTGTCCAAGACTGGTATCAAGATCTTGGTTCCCAGGAGCCCCATGAACCTGAAGGACTCAGAGTCTCCCAGTGAGGGGGGAGCGCAGGGCCTGGAGCCTGGAGGACAGGAGGCCCAGCTCCTTCCCCCTGAGGTGGCCCTGGAGATGCCTGCAGGCGTCCAGCTTGGCCCTGGGGAGGAGAGGGCCCGTATGGGGACCCGCCCCCGCACACAAAACCCACTGCCCCCTCCAAGAGTGCCCCTCACCCCTGCAGCCATGAGATCACTCAGCGGAACAGGTGAGGTCTACTTTGAGGTAGACATACAGTGTCGGACTGTTGCAGTGTTTCTCTCTGAGTTGTTACAGGTCACTGGTTGTTACCGGTTGTGATGGGTTGTCCGTCCTGAGGGAAGATCCGCCCCTCTCTCTCTCTGAGGTTTCTCTTTGTTTTCCCTGTCAGGATTTTTCTTGGGAGTTGTTCCTCAGCCTTTCGTAGGTCTGGGGGGGGGTCACTGTGTCAGTTCTCTGGACATGTAGTTGCTCACTTCGTAAAGTACCTTGAGGTAACATCTGTTATGAACTGGTATTTAGAGTAAGAAAAATAGAGTTGAGTTGAGTTAAAGGTTATTGAGTTACAGGTCCTGGAACAACAGACCAGCTCTGTCCTCTCACAGGGATCTGGTAGCCTGGAAGGCAGTCTTCCAGTCCACATGGGCTTTGTGGAGCTAGAGGAGATATAGGACTGGGTCCTTAGGGATGTTCTGTGGGAGGTTCTGGGGGAGGGTGGGGGGTGGGGGGGTCATCCAGTCCTTGTCTCTAGAGCCAGAGCTGTGAGCAGATACAGTCAGTCTGATCTGGTCCCAGTGGGTGTGGCCTTCACCAGGACTGGACACCATCCTGTCCGTGATGTTCATGGGCAGGATCTGCAGGAGCAGCCATGGTGAGGAGGAACTTCATAGAGGATCATCTCTTCTCTTTGCAGACAAAATGGTCCTGATGGCACCTTCAGCCTTAGATCTGCAATCACTGGAGGTTCACAGCTGGATGCAGGTCCTGCTCCAGTTAGGATGCTTTGCTCCAAGTGAATTAGTTCTGGTGCAGTGATGAACAACATGGGATGTACCAGAGGATGGAGGAGGTGCAATGTTGCAGTCACTCCACTGCTGTGATGAAGAGCAGCTGAGCCAGAAGCAAAGCTGTCAATCTAGTCTTTATCCTAGTCTTGGTTCCTCCCTCAGTTGTGGTCATGAGATGGTAGATACCAGTGGTTGAGATGTTTCCTCCTTGGTGTGGCTCACAGATAGGCTGAGAAGCTCAGATAGAGGACGTTCAGGCTCCTGTTGAGGAGCTATCAGGACTCCTTCCTCAGGAAGGTACTCACCAACCTGAACACACCTAAACCACCTGACTCACCTGAGTCAGACCCAGACCAGGGCGATCTCCTCACTAATGGGACCAGTCTGAGTTAGAAGAAGAGGAGAGAGAAGTCCGGAGCTCTGCTCAGGATGCTCCTGAGACATGACTACATGATGGATGGATGGATGATGATGATGGATAGAGGGATGTATGGATGGGTGATGTATGGCTAGAGGGATGGATGGATGGCTGAGGACCAATAATGAGACCTTATGGGACCAGGAGTTTGACCCACTGATGATTCTCCAGCCACGGTTCTTCTGGCAGGAACCCTTCCTCTGATGGAGGCTGTAGCTGCTAACGGCAGCGCAGGTGTGCAGAGCGCCGTGGCCGTGGCAACCAGTGCGACAGGGAAGCGGCGCCTGGAGGATCGCGCAGCCTTCGACAAGCGCCTGAGGTTCAGCGTACGTCAGACGGAGAGTGCGTACCGTTACCGTGACATCGTGGTGAAGAAGCAGGACGGCTTCACCCACATCCTGCTGTCCACCAAGAGTTCAGAGAACAACACGCTGAACCCTGAGGTGCAGAAAGAGCTGTCTGTCTGCCTCCCTTTCTCTCTCTTCCTGCCTGTCTGTCTGTCTCCATGTCAACCCTGTCTGTGGTTGTCCAGGTGATGAAGGAGATCCAGAGCGCCATGGCAACAGCAGCGTCAGATGACAGTAAGATGGTGTTGCTGGGCGCCGTCGGCAGTGTCTTCTGCTGCGGTCTCGACTTCCTGTATTTCATCAGACGCTTGGCAGACGACAGGAAGAAGGAAAGCATCAAGATGGCAGAAACCATCAGGTGAACGGTAGTGACAGCATCAGCAGGTGGCAGGCTGGAGCAGCCCTGACCTGTGTCTCGTCTTCCTCAGGACCTTCGTCAACACCTTCATCCAGTTCAGGAAACCCATCGTGGTGGCGGTGAACGGGCCAGCGGTCGGCCTGGGGGCCGCCATCCTGCCGCTCTGTGATGTGGTGTGGGCCAATGAGAAGGCCTGGTTCCAGACGCCGTACACGGCATACGGACAGACGCCTGACGCCTGCTCCTCCTTCACCTTCCCCCACATCATGGGCCTCGCTGCGGTCAGTGGTGGCCCCGCCCCTACCACACCCATGTCCTGTTGAGTCACTGCTCTGTATTTCTGCTGAGTCACTGCTCTGTTTCCAGGCCAACGAGCTGCTGCTGAGTGGCAGGAAGCTGACAGCTCAGGAAGCCTGTTCCAAAGGTCTAGTTTCTCAGGTTTTGTGGCCGGGAACCTTCAGCCAGGAGGTGGCACTACGCATCCGAGAGCTGGTGACGGTCGACTCACAGGTCACACACAGACACACAGACACACAGGCACACACACACTCATCCTGTATCTGACTGTTCTTCTTCTGTGGTGCCTGAAGCAGGTTTTGCGCGAGTCCAAGGCTCTGGTGAGGAGCAGCAGCCGAGCATCTCTGGAACAAACCAACGAGCGAGAGTGTGAAGCTCTGAAGAGAGTCTGGGGCTCGTCGCAAGCAACTGACTCCATCCTGCAGTACCTGCAGAGGAGAACTGAGCTCTGCTAGAACCACCGTGTGCTTTGTTCAGTCACCATGTTCTGTCAGACCTCAGGGAATCATTGCAGGGGTGTCAGGAGAACAGAGGGCAGGAAGCTTGGGAGGAGGAGCCCCAGGAACCTGAGGAACTTTACCCTGGATATGATAGATCATCTGTCAGACCTTCTCCCAGAATTCTCTCTGATCAGTTGTATCAGGAGCTTCATCCCCCCCACAGCTCCAGTCTGACAATGTTCCTGTAGGGCCACCTTCAGGACAGAAGCTGCAGAGACGAGTCTGCTGCTGCTGCATTCTGGGAACTTGCTGAGGACGGGTTGTGTGCGTCTGGCGTAAATGAACCCGTTCTTCTGTGTTCGCTGTTTCATGACGGAGCACACACACACACACCCCTACAGACTCATCTTCAGATTAAACAGACATTAACTGACACGTTTTTGATCACATTTTGTTTGTCAGAAAATGAAATTTATTAAAACAGATATTGACTTTTAATCAGGATGAACTCAATTTATTTTTATTGATTCTTGGGGTGTGGTCACACTGAAGGGCTGCGGTCGCAGCCGAGGGGGAGTCCTCTCAGGAATCTCCTAATGACATCACGGAGGGCAGGTGTCATGTGCACCTGTGGCCAGGTAGAGGTGGTAGGTGTCGTCCTGGAACATCACCAGGTTGTACAAGTTCTCCCCTCCCCTCAGGAACCCGTGTTCGTTGCCCATCCACGACACTGGACTGTCAGCAAACCCATGGACTGTCAGAGATGACCAGCCAGAGCCCTGAGGACGCTGTGCCAGGTATGTCCTGTTGGGAGGGGGACAGGGGGGTCACAGAGGTCCAGTAGCATGTTAGCTGTCAGGCTGCATCAGGTGACCTACCTGAGCTGCTGCAGCAGGTGCAGGATGTCCTGGGGGAGGAGGAGTCCCGACACCGACACACTCAGAGCTCCACTCAGAGCCGCCGTCACTCCAGGAAATGCCAACGAGGACAGGAAACAGCTGGATGAGTTCTGGCTGACAGCACAGTCAGTGGGGAGAGTGTGTGAGTGATTCTGTGTGTGTGTGTGTGTGTGTGTGTGTGTGTGTGTGTGTGTGTGTGTGTGTGTGTGTGTGTGACCTCACCAGTTGATGTTTCCATTCACAGCACCTAGCCACTCAAGGAAGCTGTGGGGGTCAGAGGTCAGGGGGGCTGGGTCCTGCAGGTCTCTCAGCACCTGGCTACGGACATCTGGCTGCTGCTCTGACCAACTGTAGCGTGATAGAAGAGCCTTCAGACTGGCCCCGCCCCCTGCAGAGTGTAGGAGATGATGGGTATTGTGTACAGGCCCCCTGCGTGAATAAGACTCCACCTGATGCAGGACGGGGGGTGCGGTCTCACCTGGATGATGTGACAGAAGGAAGTCACAGTGTAGCGGGAGGCGGGACTTAAGCCCTGTCAGCAGTCTGTTGTAGCCCCGCCCACCCGGAGCCATGTTGCTGTCCGTCAAATTCACACGCACCACTAGAACACAGCACACACTCATGAGCCCCTCTCTGTAAGGTGCATCCTGATTGGCTGCATAATCAGGCTGATGATGTCATCACTGACCAAACCTGCTGGTGTTTCGGTGGTTGAACTGTGATGGTTTCCCCTCGACCCCGAGAACCTGGAAGGACTCTTTATCCAGAGAGAGAGACAGGTGCCCTAGAAAGAGAGAGACAAGTGAAAGTGAGCGAGACCGATCTCTGAGAGATACAGCTGACCTAGCGAGAGAGAGAGACAGAGATAGTTCTTACCTTGTGGCGTCAGAGCAACACAGTTGTCTTCATCTATTCTGGTTCCATACGACAGTGCATAAACGCTCCCTGAGACAAACAGTCTGGTCAGACAACTCTGTGTGTGTGTGTGTGTGTGTGTGTGTGTGTGTGTGTGTGTGTGTGTGTGTGTGTGTGTGTGTGTGTGTGTGTGTGTGTGTGTGTGTGTGTGTGTGTGTGTGTGTGTGTGTTACCCTGGTACACTGCAGAGTGCAGGAAGTCTTGGTCCAGCAGTTCATATACGGGCAGGTTCCTGATCAGATAGAAGCTACTGAAGCTGTTTAAAGCTGTTGTTAGGTGAGAGGGGGCGGAGCTACACTCAGGCAGCAGCACTGACACCTGTACAGGTGAAACAACATATTAGGCCAACACTGTCCTGCATGTTTTACATATTTTCTGCTCCAACACACCTGATTGAAATGATGACTCCTCATCAGGCTTCTGCAGAGCTTGATGATTGGCTGATCATTTCAATCGTGTGTTGGAGCAGGAAACAACATGCAGGACAGTGTTCCCCGAGGAGCAGGGTTGAAAAACACTGCACTAGGCAACATCTCACATCAGCTGAGACAGCTTCACATCACACACACTCCCCTAATCTGACCCTCATACACAAAGGTGAGAAGAGTGGTCTATCACCTGTTCTCTTCCCTGGCCTGTCACTTGTGCGTACTTAATAGCGGTTTCTGTGTTTCGCCTCAGCCAGTGCTTTTATTTTGAAATGCCTCCACACGTTAGTTGAAGTAAGAGACACGTTGAAGCATATCCCGATTCTAAACGTATGTGTGTGTGTACCTGGTAATTGAAGCTGTGCTGCTCCACCTGCTCCTCCACTCTCCTCCTCACGTCCTTGAAGCTCGACTGTTCCCAGACCAGCAGAGACCGAGGGGTCTGCTCCAGGAGCCCAGACATGTCCTCTTCACTGCTCCTCACACCTTCTCACTGCTCCTGTCTGCTCCTCACACCTTCTCACTGCTCCTGTCTTCTCCTCACACCTTCTCACAGCTCCTCTCTGCTCCTCACACCTTCTCACAGCTCCTCTCTGCTCCTCACACCTTCTCAATGCTCCTTATTGCTCCTCTCATCGTTGAAGCCCCTTGTCTGAACTCCTCACAGCGGAAGTCTTTTCAACATAAAAGCACGTATCGTGACTGGTTCAGTCTGATTCTAAAATCTCTCTCTCTCTCTCTCTCTCTCTCTCTCTCTCACACACACACACACACACACACACACACACACACACACACACACACACACACACACACACACACACACACACACACACACACACACACACACACACACACCTCATATAGGGTGGGATGAAGCCGCTTCGCTAAAAGCCAGCTTGTTCCTCCGCAGCCGCCGTAGTGACACGCTCCGACGGCGGAAGTGTAAGAACACGCTGCATTGGGAACCAGGCTGAGGGACCAGGTTTATCAGACCGGGATAACTGGACCGGATTAACGCGTTGAAACGGTTTGCTGTGACGTCATGTCGGTGCTGGACTCCGTTCCTGGACAGTTCGATGACGCAGAGGAGGAGGATAGGTGAGACGCGACTGGTTGTTTCTGCTTCTTGATCCGCTGCTCTGCACACACACACACACACACACACACACACACACACACACACGGAGAGACATAGACTCTCTCTGTCCTGGGTTCAGTTCAGCGTCTCCGGTGACCTGAAGATCTAAGGAGGACCCAGAAGATCGTGTGACCTCCAGACTAGGTCTCTGCGGGAGTGGAGCCTGGACGTCCTCCTGAGAGGCGCAGTGCTGACCACTGGCCCACCGTGACATGTCTTATATATCATATCTCTTTTTCTCTACCTGCAGCCGATCAGAGCGGCTGACTCCTCAGCCTGATGTGAGTGACAGCCTCAGGAGGCCTTCATCACAGCAGGAGGATGAGGAGGACGAGAACTACGAGGACTACGAGGATGAAGACGAGGAGTGGACCTGGTGTTCAGGAGCAGGAGATCTGACCAAGAGATACAACAGGATGGGCCTCAATGCACAGGTCAGTCTGACCTACTGGGTCTGAGGCTTTGCTGGTTCTGCTTGTGTCTTCTGGTCTGTTTCTCTGTGACTCAGCCTCAGATCTTTGTTCTGTCCTCTCTGCTCCATCTCTGGACCAGTATCTTCTCTTTTGTCTCCAGGTACAGTGGAGTCATGTTCTTTTGATTGCAGTGGGGAGGGGGAGGGTCTACAGGTCCAGACCCCCCACTAAACCATCTTTACTGGTTGAGCCTACTGGCCCACAGCCCACAGTGATGATCCTATCCAGTTCTTATGTCTCAGTCCACAGGAAACCTGTGAAAAACCTGATGTCAGCTGGCTGCCTCACTTCATCTTAACTCCACTCAGACTTGATTTGTGCATCCCTTTATAAATAACTTGATTCCTGGGTGAAGAGTCCAGTCTCCTCTGACCACCACCTTGATGTTCCTCCTCCACCTCCACCACCTTCTCCTTCACACTTCTTCTACTTGGTCACCTCCCCTTTTCCTTTTCTTTACTCACATTCACCTCCTTCTCCTCCCTGGAGGTAAACAAAGCCATAGAGTCTCTCTGTTCCACTCTGTCCTCATGTCTGGACAGGGTGATCTGTCCTCCAGCCCTCCACTGTGTCCAGTTGGATCTCCGCTTGTCTCTCTGACAGATCAAGGCAGATGATGGATCACCATCTCCAACTCAGCCTCTCTGACTGAAGTCTGAGTGATACCTGCTAACCAGTCCATCCAGCAGCACATCACCATCCAGATGTTCTCCTCTCTCAGCCCAGTCAGAGTCTCTGGAAACCTGGGTGTCCTGCTGGATGAGCAGCTGTCCTTCAGAGACATGGCAGCAGTCTCCTGGTCCTGCTGCTTCTCTCTCTAGATCAGTGGCCACCAACCACTGTGCCCAAGATCCCTAACCTCTGCCCTGGTGACAGGCAAGATCTAACTATTGAGGCACTGAGAAAAAGACTTTTCAGATTCCAGACTGTTGCAAGTTGAGGCTTTTTATTTAGCCTAATTTCAATTGAATTAAATCAAACACACTGATCCAGCTTTTAAATTCATGTAACCAAGAACACACTACATGATCATTTCAGTGCAACATAGAATGGAAATGAATTGTTAATATAACCAATAAAAAAATATATATACTTGCAGTGAGCAGACCAGGTGAATACCAAGTTGTGGTTTATCAGCTGGTTTCCCTCCGCCATGCTGGTAAACTAGAAAAGCACTCAGAAGAAGACCTCCGCGAGGCAGCTCAGTTCCTAGTTTCCCCTTTCAAAATAAGAGTGCCACAATAGATTGCACATTGCCTATTGCAAATTCTTCCCAAGATAAACACCAAAAAAAGAATCAGCTTGAGCCATTGTACATTCCAACATACAGAGAATTTCAGAACAGTGCATTCGGGTGTTGGGGAGTTATTTTGCACACCAAACGAGCCAGCCCACAAACTGTCCTGAAAACAAAACGGCAGATGAACTCCTACTTCCCCTTTCACAATAAGAGTGCTGAAATAGTGCTGATATTCTGGGGTTGTTCACAGTTGGCAAGCCTCCGCGATTGACCAGTCTATCACAATCTACGGGTTGGCGATCACTGTTCTAGGACATTAGAAGAACCAGACCTGACTCAGGACCAGACCCAGCTCCTGGTCCAGTGGTCACCTCCCTCCTGGATCCCTGCAGGTCTCTCCTGGTCCATCAAACCTCTCCAGATGGAGCAGAATGCAGCAGCACAGTGAGGTTGTTTCTCATAGACCTCCACTGCTACTGGTTGCTGCTGGATCTCCTCCTAGTGACTCCCAGTGTCTGGTGTTGTCCTCCAGAGAAACTCTTGGTCTGCTCCACTCACCTGACCTCTGTCACCAGCTTGATGCTCCTTCTCCAGCTCTGAACCCTGACCAGAGCCCAGCCTCAGTCCAGACTAGTTTCCTTTGTGCTCCTAGATGGTGGAACTAACCACCAGCACCATCAGAGTGGAACATCTCTCTCTATCTTCCAGAATCTCTTCAGACCCTCCTCTTCCTCCTCCTGCCCTCCTAACCACTGCTCTCAGCCTCTCCACTAAAACACCTATCTGTTCTTCTCCTTCTCTTCCTTTCTCCAGCTCTGTACCATCTGCAGCCTCCTGGTGGACTGTGGATCTCTGTCTGTCCTCAGTCTGTCTGGAGGACACAGCCTGGACAGAAGACAGTATAATGGTGTGTCTGGTTCTTCTGATTCTTTCATTTCCTCTTTCAGTCCAACAAACAAAGTCCGTCCAATAAGACGCTCCCGTCAACGCCGTCAGACAAAGCTCTGAGGAAATATGAGCACAAGATCAACCTGGGTAACACGCACACATCATCCAGGAACATTTGTGCTGAAAATGTCATTTACTGATGTCAATGTTCACTACCATGTTAATGTGATCAGAGCTGATCGAGTCTTTGATTTCAGATAAACTGAATTATGCCGACTCTGTGATCAATAAAGTGACGACGATGCAGAAACAGAGAGAAGCCGACACGTACGTTACTGTTCGTTAGTGTTGGTGTATATAATTGAATATCCTGATACAGTATTTTTTCTTAAAATTCTCTCTTATATATACACTCACCGGCCACTTTATTAGGTACACCATGCTAGCAACGGGTTGGACCCTTTTGCCTTCAGAACTGCCTCAATTCCTCATGGCATAGATTCAACAAGGTGCTGGAAGCATTCCTCAGAAAGTTTGGTCCATATTGACATGATGACATCACACAGTTGGCGCAGATTTGTCAGCTGCACATCCATGATGCGAATCTCCCGTTCCACCACATCCCAAAGATGCTCTATTGGATTGAGCTGAAAGGAGTGGCACCCGGCGTGGTCTTCTGCTGCTGTAGCCCATCTGCCTCAGAGTTCGACGTACTGTGTGTTCAGAGATGCTCTCCTGCCTACCTTGGTGGTAACGGGTGGTTATTTGAGTCACTGTTGCCTTTCTATCAGCTGGAACCAGTCTGGCCATTCTCCTCTGACCTCTGGCATCAACAAGGCATCTCCGCCCACAGAACTGCCACTCACTGGATATTTGTTCTTGTTCGGACCATTCTCTGTAAACCCTAGAGATGGTTGTGTGTGAAAATCCCAGTAGATCAGCAGTTTCTGAAATACTCAGACCAGCCCTTCTGGCACCAACAACCATGCCAGGTTCAAAGTCACTCAGATCACCTTTCCTCCCCACACTGATGCTCGGTCTGAACTGCAGGACATTGTCTTGACCATGTCTACATGCCTAAATGCACTGAGCTGCTGCCATGTGATTGGCTTATTAGAAATTAAGTGTTAATGAGCAGATGGACAGGTGTACCTAATAAAGTGGCCGGAGAGTGTATATATATATATATATACACACAAAATTATGTGTGTATATATATATATATATATATATATATGAAATGGATGGCAATTTCTCTTTTATCTTCAAATCTTGTCTTTAAGTGGTAGCAAACACTCTGTTTGCTTTGTGTTGCAATTTCCCATAGTTTTATTGTACGGTACACGTTCTTATATTGTACTATCACACAGCACAGGTCATGTTGGCGTAACTGGTCACATCACTGGTAGATTGATAGATACATTGATTGATTGAACTTTCAAGGTGGTTCGCCCACCAGTGATGTCACTGAGTCTGATATTCCGATGATTTCTGCAGGTTTAGAGTGAAAGATAAATCAGATCGAGCCACGGTCGAACAGGTGAAAACTCGTTCCACACATTTAAGAGAGCTCTCTTGTCCTACCTCTCTTTGATGATGTCATCGTTCTGCAGGTTCTCGACCCTCGAACTCGAATGATTCTCTTCAAGTTGTTGAGCCGAGGAATCATCAGTGAGATCAATGGCTGCATTAGCACTGGGAAGGAGGTCAGCATCCAATGTCCAACTATCATCCATGCACCCATCAATTCAACACTCATATACCCAACATAATGCGAGAGAGAGAGAGACTGAGAGAGAGAGACTGAGAGAGAGAGAGACTGAGAGAGAGAGAGACTGAGAGAGAGAGAGACTGAGAGAGAGAGAGAGAGAGAGAGAGAGACTGAATACTTAATGTGTCCTCCAGGCCAACGTGTACCATGCCAGCACCAATGGTGGAGAGAGCCGAGCGATAAAGATTTACAAAACATCAATATTACTGTTCAAAGACCGGGACAAGTATGTCAGTGGAGAGTTCAGGTAAGGTACCAGAGAAGAAGAAAGTCCAAACTGACCCCTCACAGACTCACTGACTTAGAGGTGTGTTAACAGGAAGTCAGTGAGTGTGTGAGGGATCATCAGTCACTGAGGCCTTAATGCCCCTCCAGTCAGTCCTCTCGTTGGCCTGCAAGAGTGTAAAGTCAGTCTCAACATGTTGCCGCTTAGGAGATGGACAAGTGCTGTTCATTCATACCTGGAACCCTCACTCAGGGCTGGAGGGAGGACTGAGTCTTGAGTTTCAGTCTTTGGTTCAGGTTGAGGTTCAAGTCCTGGTCCAGGTTCAGGGTGTTTTCTGGTTTCAGGTTTCGTCATGGCTACTGTAAGGGGAACCCCAGGAAGATGGTGAGAACGTGGGCGGAGAAGGAGATGAGGAACCTGCTGAGGTCAGAGCCGGAACCCCCTAACCAGATCCACTGATGTGTGTGTCTCTCTCCCTGTCTCTCTCTCTGCATGCTGGGAGCTGTGAGTGATTGTGTGAGGAGTTTGGAGAGCTGCTGTGTGAGTGAGAAAGATGTGTGAGCACTGTGCTTTCTTCTCCATGTTCCTGGCTCAAAGGTCAGAGGTCTTTCATCTTTGGAGCAGAGATTGAAGGGGCTGGTGGCAGCACGTCTGAGGGTGGAGCACAATTTTTACTCTCTGACCAGAAACCTCCAGCCAGAATTTCAAGGCTCTGTGGGGAATAAGACAGGTTTTATGTTCTCTGAGGATGGAACACTTGTGCTCGGTTTTTAAAATGTGTATGTTTGTTTCAGAGTTTTTGTTTGCATGGACACAACAATGAAAAGCTATGTATAATAATGTGAAAGTTTCTGTTAAAAGTCAAAAAGTCTCTGTCTCTGTCTTTCTCTCTTTCTCTGTCTTTCTCTCTTTCTCTGTCTTTCTCTCTCTCTGTCTCGCTGTATCTCTCTCTCCGTGTCTCTGTCCCTCTTTGTCTGTCTCTCTGTCTTGCTGTCTGTCTCTGTCTCTCTCTCTCTGTCTCACTGTGTCACGCTCTCTCTGTCTCTCTGTCTGTCTCACTGTGTCTCTCTTTCTCTTTCTCCTTCTCTTTGTCTTTCTCTCACTTTCTCTCTCTTTGTGTCTCTCTGTCTCGCTGTCTATGTCTCTGCTTCCTCACCCAGGCTGCAGACTGCTGGGATCCCCAGTCCTCAGCCTCTTCTCCTCAGGAGTCATGTTCTGCTGATGAGCTTCATTGGGAAAGACAACATGTGAGAACTGTGAAAACATGTGAGTAACTCGCCCTGATCATTTGTCAATCCCTGTCTCATTGGTCATTTTTGATCATTGTATTGATCAGGCCGGCTCCTCTGCTGAAGAATGCTGTGTTGTCAGAGTCAAAGGCCCGAGAACTTTACCTGCAAGTTGTGCTCCACATGAGAACCATGTTCCACCAGGCCAGGCTGGTACACGCTGACCTCAGCGAGTTCAACATGCTGTGAGATACACACACACACACACACACACATGCTCACTTCCTTACTCGCTGGTCCCTCCCTGTAATGCATGACGGGGACTCACCTGTCCTCAGGTACCATGATGGTGACGCCTACATCATCGACGTGTCTCAGTCAGTGGAACACGATCATCCTCATGCTCTGGAATTCCTGAGGAAGGACTGTAGCAACGTCAACGGTGACACACACACCTGTCTACCTCTCACCTGTCTCACCTGTCTGTCTGTCTCACCTGTCTGTGCTGTCGTTCTCTTGCCTGTCTCATCACCCAGAGTTCTTTGGGAAGCGTGGCGTGGCGGTGATGACGGTCAGAGAACTCTTCGACTTTGTCACTGACCCAGCCATCACCTGTGACAACATCGGGCTTTACCTGCAAAAGGTCTGAGACCACACACACACACACACACACAGACACACACACACACACACACACACACACACACACACACACACACACACACACACACACACACAGAGAGGAGGTGTGTCTCACCTGCTGTCTGTGCTGCAGGTGATGGAGTTGGCATCGGAGCGGACAGTGGAACAGCGCTCAGACCAGCAGCGTGTCGACGAGGAGGTGAGGAGAGAACCTACCTGTGAAAGCAGGTGTAGCAGGTTTGACAGGTGTAGTTGTGGTTACAGGGTTGTGTTTGCCGTGGTTACAGGTTTTCCTGAAGGCCTTCATCCCCCGGACACTGACCCAAGTTCATCACTACGAGAGAGATGTGGACCTGATGAAGACAGAGGAGATGAGCAGACACCAGAACGACAGTGTGAGAAACTGAGGCAACATCAGCAATGATGTCATTAATGTGGTTCATGACATCATGAGAATTTTGATGCTGTCTTTGATGATGCCTTCATGCAGGTTCTCTACCATACTCTGACGGGACTGAAGAAAGATTTATCCGGAGTTCAAACGGTAAAAGTTTCACTCTGTCAGTGCAGCATGTTTGGCGTGTCATGTATTTCTTTTTAGGAGGCAACTTAACTTCATCCCTAATCCAATTTAACTTCATCCCTAATCCAATTTAACTTCATCCCTAACCCAACTTAACTTCATCCCTAACCCAACTTAACTTCATCCCTAACCCAACTTGATTTCATCACTAACCTCACCTTAACTTCATCCTTAACCCAACTTAACTTCATCCCTAACCCAATTTAACTTCATCCCTAACCCAACTTAACTTCATCCTTAACCCAACTTAACTTCATCCCTAACCCAACTTAACTTCATCCCTAACCCAACTTAACTTCATCCCTAACCCAACTTAACTTCATCCCTAACCCAATTTAACTTCATCCCTAACCCAACTTAACTTCATCCTTAACCCAACTTAACTTCATCCCTAACCCAACTTAACTTCATCCCTAACCCAATTTAACTTCATCCCTAACCCAACTTAACTTCATCCCTAACCCAACTTAACTTCATCCTTAACCCAACTTAACTTCATCACTAACCCCAATTTCTCTTCGTCACTTAGCATAACCACTTGCATCCTGTTGTTATCCACAGAAGAAGAGTCTGTCTGAAACACAACAGACATTGTAGCAGCGCCCTCTGCTGATTAGTTATGGAGTGAGCTGAAGTTAAGTCTGGCACAAGCTTCTGCAACCATGTGGCTCGCCGCGCGCCCTGCTTCCACCACACTTCAGTGACCGTTCTTCCCAGCTCTGTAATGTTCTTGGCCACCACAAGGGGGCGTACCAATCTATACACAGGCCTGTCCTGCCCCCGGAGTACACGAAGGAGAACGAGATGTAAACAACTCTGATAGCTCTAGTATTGTGTTGTCACCTGTCCCGGTTTTCACGGACTGTCCCGGGAAAAAAACATTCAGTTCTCTCGGGACACTGAATGTCCCGGAAGAACCGTCCCTCAATGTTTGTATTTCTGTGTTTGTCTGTATCCTATGTGCGCAGATACGCTGCTAAATACAGCGCGCATATGCCGCTGTGTGTGAGTGTGTGTGAGAGACACAGGTAACAACTCTATCGGCGACACAGACACTCCTCCTGCCCTGGTGTCTGTGCTGTCTCTTGCCGTGAGTTTGACCAGAGGAAACCGTTTTGTCCTCTGTCAGGGCTGTATTATAGAGGCGGGTTATAGATTATAGATTATAGGGCTGGACTATAGAGGCGGGTTATAGATTATAGATTATAGGGCTGTATTATAGAGGCGGGTTATAGATTATAGATTATAGGGCTGTATTATAGAGGCGGGTTATAGATTATAGGGCTGGATTACAGAGGCAGGTTATAGATTATAGATTATAGGGCTGTATTATAGAGGCAGATTATAGATTATGGGGCTGTATTATAGAGGCGGGTTATAGATTATAGGGCTGTATTATAGAGGCAGGTTATAGATTATAGGGCTGTATTATAGAGGCGGGTTATAGATTATAGGGCTGTATTATAGAGGCGGGTTATAGATTATAGGGCTGTATTATAGAGGCAGATTATAGATTATAGGGCTGTATTATAGAGGCGGGTTATAGATTATAGGGCTGTATTATAGAGGTGGGTTATAGATTATAGGGCTGTATTATAGATTATAGGGCTGTATTATAGAGGCGGGTTATAGATTATAGGGCTGTATTATAGAGGCGGGTTGTAGATTATAGGACTGTATTATAGATTATAGGGCTGTATTATAGAGGCGGGTTATAGATTATAGGGCTGTATTATAGAGGCGGGTTATAGATTATAGGGCTGTATTATAGATTATAGGGCTGTATTATAGATTATAGGGCTGTATTATAGAGGCGGGTTATAGATTATAGGGCTGTATTATAGAGGCAGATTATAGATTATAGGGCTGTATTATAGAGGCGGGTTATAGATTATAGGGCTGTATTATAGAGGCGGGTTATAGATTATAGGGCTGTATTATAGAGGCAGATTGTAGATTATAGGGCTGTATTATAGAGGCGGGTTATAGATTATAGGGCTGTATTATAGAGGCGGGTTATAGATTATAGGGCTGTATTATAGAGGCGGGTTATAGATTATAGGGCTGTATTATAGATTATAGGGCTGTATTATAGAGGCGGGTTATAGATTATAGGGCTGTATTATAGAGGCGGGTGAAGCGTGTCCTCTGAAGGCTCTTCCTGGTTGTAGACGGGGCTTTGACCCCTAGACTCCGCCTCCTGGTGTGGCGAGTTCCACAGGGCACATGCGCGACCGATGCGACCGAAGCCGCGAGGTCTCAACTGTTGAGCGACGCAAAACGTGCCGCGCGGCAGCACTTTGGCCGTGCGGCCCAAGCCACGGAAGCTTGTGCCGGCCTTTAGTCTCTACGAAAAATAAAGCCATCGCGGAAGTGACTTTTCTTGCAATACCTCGATCCTCTAGGCCTGGCTCCAAAAAACACTTTCTCCAATACACACCCAGTCAAAAAACACTACTTTCAATCATGAAATACTCATTCAATCATTTGTTTTCAGACCAGCCTGAGCAGCTAAAGTTTCCCGTGCCAGTGATTAATAAGATATCAGAGTTTAAAGATATGAATGAATATGGGCGGGTCCATTTGATTGACAGGGAGCCTCACAGAGGAGCGAGTGAGTCACATTAACTGGACCAGTAGACTGTGTTTACCTGGTTAGTATGCCCGTGTTATTCTCTGATATCCAGTATGGATTGTATGGATCAGTGGGAGTGTTGAGGAGGACAGAGGTGAGAAGTTATATCCGTCCCTCTCCTATGCTTCTTCCTCGTCCTACTGCTCCTCCTGCTCGTCTTCTTCCTCCTCTTCCTCCTCCTGCTGTTGCTCTGATTAGCTGCACATGTCAAACAGCCTTGTGGCTCAATTTTAACCAATCATCTGGAGTCACCTGAGAGACACACACACACACACACACACACACACGCACACACGCACACACACACACAATATCTTGTCTGGGTTAGGGTTAGGCTGCAGCTCTGGTGCCACCTGGGTAATGATGTCATCCAGGGGAATCTGGGAGGAATTATGTAACCAATGTGTTTGTCAGGTTCCTGCTCTGTTGGAGGGAGAATACCCTTCATCATCATCATCATCCTCAGAGAAGGAAGAAGAAGAGGAGGAGGAGGAGGAGAAGACAGCTGATCAGCGGAGTGAGGAAGAGATGCTGGACAAAAAGGTGAAGATATCTCAAACACTTAAACACAGTCACACACACCTACACAGTGTGTGACTATTTACAGCTGTTGTTTCAGGAGCAGAAGAAGAAGGTGAAAGAAGCTCAGAGGGAGAAGAGGAAGAACAAAACACCCAAACATGTGAAAAAAAGGAGGGAGAAAGTCTCCAAGATGAAGAAAGGAAAATGACCATTTCCCATGTCTGTGTGAACTTCCGGAAGTAGCCAATCAGGTGAAAGTTCAGCAGGGACATCATCACTGGACTCATTTCATGATGTCATGATCTCTTCAATAAAACGTGAAATCGTAGTAATAGTTGTTCTTTCTGGTTAGCTTTAGCTTAGCAAGGAGCTATTGGAGCTAACCCTTCTTTTAACAGCCTAATTTAGCTGCTGCATCTGATGGGCTAATGTAGCTGCTACATACTGAAGCTTCACGTTCTGCATGTCAGTCATTACTGAAAGCTTCATATGAGCCGGGAAGGTGGGTGCTGATCCACAGGCGTCAGATACGCTGGGGACATATGAGGGAATGTCCCCACCACTTTTTAAATTTTGTCTCCACCTCTTTTTGAAAGGTTAATTGCATATATTTTCTAAACTACCCACTCACTCCATCATTGTCCCCATCACTTTTCAAAATAAACTGATGGCCGTGATGTTATCTTCATGTGTGTTCTATCTGTGTCTGTGTTCTATCAATGAGTATGTGAGAGAGATTGTGTTTTATCTGTGTGTGTGTGTTTAATCTGCATGTTCCTTACACATGAACACATGAATCAGTGTGATGACCTGCAGCAGGAACAAAGAGTCTCCTTGGAACAAAACACTACGCACGCACTGTGAGAACGTGACCTCTGCAGCAGCCGAGGAACAGAAACAGGGTTTCTCTCCAGACATTGCTGCAGTACGAGGACTAACTCCAGAGCAAAGTCATAATGCTAACCAAAACAAGTCCTAACCAAACCAAGAGGAGGAGGTGCATGAGTAGGGGGTGCAGGGTCCAGGACTCCTCAGCTGCTGCCTGTGTTATGCATAATCAGTGTTTTTGTTATTTGTTCTGATGTTTGAACCAAATCATTCTGACATGTCGCACAAGGACGAACAGAGAAGATCAGAGCAGGAGGACACACTGACACACAACAGCGTCCACAGGGAGTTAACTAGTATTTAAAGTTGAGGAATCAGTTTTGGGTAAATGAAGGCCTTTAAAAAGTACTGAAGCATCTTAATTGTGATTTTAATTATTGTTTATCCAGCTCTTTAAAAACAGTTTGTAACAAGTCTGGTGTATTTATGGAGAATATCTGCGTCAGTCACTGGTTGTGACCAAAGGTTTATTTTAATAAACTTTACCTTTGGTTTCATGGATTCTGTGGAGGTTTGTTCCTTCAGCTGATCTGAGATCTGTTGTATGGCTGTCTATAGATTTAATGACAAACTATGATTGTTTAGAGAGTTAAAGATGAGCTGCTGGTTACAGCGCTCTGAAGTCTAGTTGAAGATCTTAATTCTTAGGAAGGAGACCTCAGGGTCCTTACACACACACACCCTCTCTGCCACTGTAACCGTCTCAAACACAATTAGCAGACTGAGCGTCTCTGAACAGGATGTGTGTCTGCAGTCAGCTGACCAGTCGCACGCGCCTCGCTTCCTCGTGACCTCTGACCTACACAAGGACAAAAAATCTCCTTCATAAAGTTTTATCAGTCGTCCATGCTGCTGCCGAGGAGGAGGAGGAGGATGAAGATGATGTGAGGGGCGGAGCCTGTTTCTCCATGCAGAGCTGCCATTGGTCTGTTATGTCGCCGAAGGGAGTAGCTGGCCTCTGATTGGCTGGGGGTCATATGAAAAGACAGAAAAGTTCAAGAAGTTCAGACATTCCCCTGGAACCGACACAGGTACACACTGCTGCTTCTACTGGTACTCCTGGTCCTAGAGGCTCCTCTTCCTTCTCCTCCTTCCTCTGCTCTGTTATTTTCTGTTGTTTACTCTTCACTCCTTTTCTCTCCCTCACTCTCTTAGTGTCTCTCAGAGTCTCAGTGTCATCATCTTTATCATCATCTTCATCTTCACCCTCATCCTCATCATGGCTGACTGGACTACCTGTCTCAACTTTGGCATCTCCATCGCCAAACAAGCCAGTGAAGTAAGAGGCCCAGATGTCACAGAACCTTTCACTTTGTTTTAACTGATTTGAATTTTATCCTGTAGAACCATGCCTGACTTCTCCTTCTTCTCCTCCTCCTTTACCTCCTCTACCTCTTCCTGCTCCTCCACCTCCTCTTCTGCTTCCTCCTTCACCTCTTCTTCCTCCTCATCTTTCTACTCCTCCTGCTCTTTCTCCTTTTCTTCCTCCTCCTCCTGCTCCTCCTCCTCCTGCTGAACTTCCCCCACCTTCTCCTGCTCCTGCTGCTCTTCCTCTTCCTCCTGCTGCTACTCATCTCAGATCGTGTTGACAGCGTTCCAGCAGCAGAAGGAGGTGAAGCTGAAAAGTTCTCCTGCTGACCTGGTGACAGAAACAGACCAGAGGGTGGAGCAGATCCTCATCTCTGCCATCAGGGGGCGCTACCCAGAACACAGGTTAACGATAGCTAGTAGCTAACCTAGCAGCTAACCTAGCAGCTAGCCTCTAACAGGGAGTTTGACCTCTGACCTCAGGTTCATCGGGGAGGAGTCGGTGGCAGCAGGAGAGCGACTGGAGCTGAGTGACAGCCCGACCTGGATCATTGACCCCATTGACGGCACTGTCAACTTTGTCCACAGGTGAGCTCCAGGAGGCCCCGCCCCCTGTGCCTACATCTGGTTGCGTTGTGTTGACAGTTTTGTCATAGTCATTGCACCTGAGGCTGCAGTTACACCTGTTGTGTGTGTGTAACTATAGTTACACCTGTTGTGTGTGTGACTGTAGTTACACCTGTTGTGTGTGTGACTGTAGTTACACCTGTTGTGTGTGTGACTGTAGTTACACCTGTTGTGTGTGTGACTGTAGTTACACTGGTTGTGTGTGTGACTATAGTTACACCTGTTGTATGTGTGACTGTAGTTACACCTGTTGTGTTGTGCATGTGACAGGTTTCCCTTTGTGGCCATCTCTATCGCCTTTGCTGTCAACAAGCAGGTAAACTCACCTGAGACCCACCTGGGGTCATAGCTCAGCATGGGACTAGGAGCAGGAAGTGCAGTGATGTGTTGTTGTTTTCAGACAGAATTTGGGATCGTTTACAGCTGTGTGGAGGACAAACTTTTCCATGCTCAAAGAGGGAAAGGGGCCTTCCTCAATGGAGAGAAGCTGCAGGCATCCAGGCAGGAAGGTGATGTCACTCACACACACACACACACACACGCACACGCACACGCACACGCACACGCACACGCACACGCACACACACACACACTTAGTTGTCAGTCAGGTGTGTTGCAGTGTGTCAGTTTGTGAGTGTGTGTGTCATCCTCAGATATCAGTCAGTGTGTGGTTGTGACTGAGGTCGGGGCTGAGCGAGACGACCTCTCTCTCTCCATCATGACCTCCAATCTCTTCAGGCTGCTCAAGCTTCCTGTCCATGGGTCAGTCTTACACTCCCTCTCCCTGTTACAACAGAACAGAGTGTGTGAGTGAGAGAGACTGTAACGTGTGTGTGTGCAGTGTGCGTGCTCTGGGCACGGCGGCGGTGGACATGTGTCAGGTAGCGACGGGCGGTGCCGACGTCTACTACCACATCGGGATGCACTGCTGGGACATCGCAGCCTCTGCCATAATTGTGCAGGAGGCGGGAGGCGTCGTCATGGATACAGACGGTCTGTAGCTGCTCTGTGATGTCACAGCTCACCTGTGGGCCACTGCTCGGGGTCCTGTTCTCTGAGTGGTCTGTGTGTGTCCGCAGGCTCGGAGTTCGACATGATGTCACGCCGTGTCATTGCTGCCAGTTCCTGGGCCGTGGCCAATCGCATCGCTCAGGTGGTCCAGGCCTTCCCCTGTCGCCGTGACGATGAGGACCCTGGCAAGTGTGTGTGTGGAGCCACTGGGGTGAATGGCATGTAGGTCAGCTGACAGGAAGTCAGCCGACAGGAAGTGTTTTTAACTGTGATTCTCAACAATAAAAGTCAAAGGATGAAATCAGTCTCAGTATTTGTCAAACATCATCTCTATCAGGATTTTATTGACCAATCTGGACAGAGTGGTGACACTCCCATCAGTCTCTGAATCATAGAATGACCTCAGAACAAACATCCACAAACATCAAGCACTGAAGGAGCTGACGCAGTTCAGACGGAGGAATCAGGAAAGGTTATACCTGCCTCTGCCCCCCTACCCCCACACTGGCCCATGTCTCTCCTCTCTCTCTCTACCACTCTCTCTCTTATCAATTTCTCTCCTCTTCAACACACTTGAAGGACATGACTTCAGGGCAAAATTCACCTCATGGATCACCCTGTGAAGCCAGTGTCCTCCTGAAGTGTCCTCCTCAGCAGACCTATTGGGAGGATATAAGGTGAGGAGAGGCATACCCTGTCAGGATGCTTTACTCCATACCCTAAATGGGGGAGCGGGTGGGTAGAAGGTTAATCACCATCAAACACTGACAGTGATGGCCTCTGAAGATGGTTGTACATGCATGTGCAACATGTGTTTATCATGCCTGTTGTTTCTGTGTATGTTCTGTCCTTTATTTATGTTAAGTTATTGAAAACTATTCAAAACTATGTCACTCACAATATTTCTGGTCATTAAAGGTCAAAGGTCTCTGTTTTTCTTTTTCTCTCAGATTCAGAGCTGCAGTTCTTCGCATGGTGGAAGGGGCAGCATCAATCTGCGCCGCTGCAAGAATAGGAGGATGAAGAAGAATTAAAGAGAAACCCGGAAGTACGAAAGGCAGATTACGGCAGCCTGAAGGTTACCGGCTCGGTGCCTTCTGATCCACAAGAACTAGACCCAGAACTAGAACCAGAACCAGACCGAAGCTGCCGCACGCACTGGAGATTGACGTCATCCTGCATGGTCAGTTTATTTATGATCAGTTCAACAGAAATCATATCACTAATCAGATCTGCAGGTCTGCAGGTCCTGCAGGTCCACACCTCCTGAAGGTTTATTCAGATCCAGTGAACTTTATTTATCCCTTCAGCGACTAAAGGAGATTTAAAGACTGTAACAGTAAGAGGAGATGGTGATTGGTGATCGATAACTTTCGTGTTGTTCGTGGCTGTGAACATACTTGATCACTCATCAATATTCCTCCAGGTGTGAACATGATGGATGGGTGGCAGAGCGCCATGGACCACGCTGTGGGCATCGCCCGGAGAGCTGGAGAGGTGAGAGGGTGTGTGTGTGTGTGTGATAAGGTGACCATATTTTAATCTGTAAATTCGGGGAAACCCAGCCTCGAGCAGCGGGGAGGTTTTAACCGGGGACCGAATCGGGGACTGTCCTCGAAAATCCGGGACGTCTGGTCACCGTAGGGTTAGAGACAGTATGGTCCACTTCCAATCCGTATTCAAGCCCTGAACCCTTGCTGACTTCAGTGACGTCAGCTTTAAGTGACTGAGTGTGTGAGGGCTCCAGTTATGAATGAACAGCACTTGTCCGTCTCTTACCCTGACAAAAACATGTTGACACTGACTTTGATTTACACTCTCCTAGCAGCACGGGGAGACAGAGGAATAGATTCCCTGACCAGTCAGTCTTTATCCCAGAGGTACTTTTAAAATAATGATTGTATTCAGTGACAGACTGTCCAAAGGGCAAAAAGGGAAAATGCCACAGCAGCCATGTAGAGTTGCAGTCATGTTCGTGTTGCCTAAAAAAATAAATAAAAAAAAATAAAAAAAATCACTATTCAGAGGGCTCATTCACTGCCTTGGTGACTTGATGACCTGAAAATGGAACAGCCTGCACACACTCACTGACTTCACATAAACTCGCATCTAAGTCAGTGATTCCGTAAGGGGTCGGTTTGGAATAGGGCCTGTGCGCATTGCAAAATTTGCAAAATTTGCTTTCGTTCTTGTCCAGCTGAAAGGTTTCCGTTCCCTTCTGTATGAATGGAGGCAACCTCAGGTAAGGACCTGAAGAAGTAACATAACATACTGGCAAAAACTCTCTAGAAGCTTTGGTGTCCCTTCATTCTTGGAATGAAGGCAGGGCGGACTGGTCTCCAGTTTAGGTGCACCTTATGGGTGTCTGTTAGGTGAGGTGGACCAGTGAGGGACCAGTGAAATGACTTCTTTTGTTTCCACATTGGCCATGCTCCTGTCTGCAGACACCACTATGTGGCACTATTGTGCCATAGTTCAGTGTTTGGGGGGAGTGAATACAGCCATTGTGTTTATGATCAAGGTGTCCCATGGAGTGGGTGTGGGATGGGGGTAACTGTCCCAGTATAAATGTAACCTTGCTTGATAGTCCCAGTATCACGTGTGAATGTGGGAAATCAGCTGGATAGACTGGCAAGCAGCAGGGAGTGTCTGGAGAGGATGTGGGGATGGGTGTCTGTTGGCTTGGCCTTTGTTTTGTGGCTCTAAGGTGTTATCATGTCGTCCTGAGGTGTGATTTGTGCTGAGGAGTTTCCTGCTTAACCCAGACCATACGTCTCCAAGGCTGGTGGAGTTCAGCAATGAAGAGCAATGATGAGTTCAGAAATGTTGAAACCACTGCAGTGTGTGATGATCGCAGTTCTGGGATCATCACACACTGGAACTGATTAGGTGATCTGATCAGCTGTATTGATCAGGTATTGATAAGTTTTATTGATCAGGTGGTACGGGCTGCTCTGCAGCAGGACCGGGCGGTGATGACTAAAAGCTGCTCGGTGGACCTGGTGACGCACACAGACCAGCAGGTGGAGCAGCTTATCATCCAATCAGTGAAGGAGAAGTTCCCCACACACAGGTGAGAGGCTCTGCCTCCTGCTGAGTAGAGGAACACTAGGGACTATGCTCCTCCTATTATTGATGTTTCCAGATCATGAAGGAGGCGATGAGGAGCCACATGCAAGACATAATGTAACGTATGACATGAGGCTTTGATCTGCTCTGGCAATTAAACAAACTCCAGCATAATGTATCTCACAGCACGATCAACCTCAGGAAATGTCAATAAATAAGATGTATGTGTCAGGTTTATAGGGGAGGAGTCCGTGGCAGCAGGTGAGGCTTGTGTCCTGACTGACAGTCCCACGTGGATCATCGATCCCATCGACGGAACCACCAACTTTGTTCACGCGTGAGTTTTCTTCACTGAACACTGATGCTGTTAACTGTCTTTGTGATAAAGATGGAGTCAAACACAAGCTGCAGTGACACATTACCACAACACAACACATTATAGTGTTATTGTGACACTGTGATGACTGTTGCTGAACTCTGTAACCCTAACCCTGTAACATGAGTGTTAAAGTGTTACAGCATTATGTTGTACAGTATCACATTAACACTAACATAATCACAATAACACTGTAGCACAGTATCACATTAACACTGTAAGAGTATCACAATAACACTGTAGCACAGTATCACAATAACACTGTAACTGTATCCCATTAACACTGTAGCACAGTATCACATTAACACTGTAAGAGTATCACAATAACACTGTAGCACAGTATCACATTAACACTGTAACAGTATGACATTAACACTGTAAGAGTATCACAATAACACTGTAGCACAGTATCACATTAACACTGTAACTGTATCTCATTAACACTGTAGCACAGTATCACATTAACACTGTAACAGTATCACATTAACACTGTAGCACAGTATCACAATAACACTGTAACACACTATCACATTAACACTGTAGCAGTGCATCACATTAACACTAACAGTATCACATTAACACTGTAACAGTATCACATTAACACTGTAGCACAGTATCACAATAACACTGTAACACACTATCACATTAACACTGTAGCAGTGCATCACATTAACACTGTAGCACTGTAACACACTATCACATTAACACTGTAGCAGTGCATCACATTAACACTGTAGCACAGTATCACATCAACACTGTAACAGTATCTCATTAACACTGTAGCACAGTATCACAATAATACTGTAACAGTATCACATTAACGCTCTGGCACAGTGTCACAATAACACAGTCAGATAGTGACACATTGTGGTACTGACATTGGATTAAGTGCAGCTGAAACATAATTCCTCCTCGACAGATTTCCTTTTGTTGCTGTTTCCATCGGATTCTCTGTCAACAAGCAAGTGAGTTGGCCTGTTACCCTTGTTGTGATTGGACAGGATAGATGTTCCTAGAAACCTTCTCAGCAGCACATCTGCATCCAGGTCTGCAGTCTCTCTCCATGCAGCTGTGTCTCCCCTCAGATGGAGTTTGGAGTGGTCTACAGCTGCCTGGAGGACAAGATGTTCACTGCCCGCAGAGGGAAGGGAGCATTCTGCAATGGAGAGCCGCTGCAGGTGTCTTATCAGACAGGTAACCCATGAACTGACCCACTGGTAACCACTGATCAGACCCATGTTACCTTTGACATCTGACCCACAGGTAACCACTGACCTCTTTCTCCACAGACATCAAACAGTCAGTTATTGCCACTGAGTTTGGATCCAACAGAGACCTTGAAGCTGTTGACAAGATCTTCTCAAGCCTGAGAAAAATCCTCTGCATCCCTGTCCACGGGTAACCATACTCATCCTGATGTTCATTCTGATCATCAGAGTGTCAAAGGTTGGAGCTGCGGGTGGAGCAGCCTCTGCACCATGACTGAATGAGTGAATGTTGAAATGGGTGAATGTGACAGTATCCTGACTACGTATCGAAACAACGCAGACAGCGGGGACCTCAAGGGCTGTGATTGGTCCGCTCTACATAATTTCCGGTTCTCAGCTTTTCCGGTTCGTTCGTTCATGCTCTGCCTGTCGGTACCCGATCTGTCCGGAAGTACCCGATCGGTGCTCTGTGTATACTGCACATGCGCACAATGACGTTTGATCGCGTTTCAGGAAAAAGGACATGACGTGTAAGGAAGAAGGACGGTTTGCTTGCCCGTTTCATACCTGTTGAGTTACGGCAGTTTCTAGCTTTTTAAATGATTTATTTACTACAAAATTGTCTCTCGCCCGTCTCAGCTTCTTCACAGACACCACAGTAGATCTTTCTCCTGAGGAAATATATTACCGAAGTGCTTTATAAAATTCAAAAGTAATTCTATAATGAATAAAACACTAAAATTACAAAGAAATGTGATAAAGTTTCGTCAGTAAGATGGCTCCCTGGCTGAAAGGCACTGCTCTAAGTCTCTTTCGCACCACCCTGAGGTAGTAGAATCTAAATAAACCACAATACACAAACTGCGCATGCGCGGACACGGAGCACCGATCGGGTTCTTCCGGACAGATTGGGTACCGACATGGCGCATACGACTTGCTTCCACATCAAGTAAAGAATAGAGTTTGCGCAGTAGAGTCACTCCCATCACTAGCACAGGACCATGAACCAATCCGCGTTCGGGAACAGCACGGGGAGAAAGCGCGGCAAGACAACATGCATGCGCTTTGAGAGTGCATGTGAACTGCTGTGACGTCACACTGTGCTGTGAAACTTTTTAGTGACTTTTCTGTCATAAAAAAAAAAATTGATAAATGAAAAGTCCATGAATTAAAAATATGCAATAGAACGATCAGTAATGATCTAGGTCTGTGGCTGAGGACGTCCTGACAGTTTTACAGCCGTTTATGGGGAAAATACTTTTTGGGCCCAATGGGATTTCTGTTGCAATACCAGGGTTGGCCACTGGGAAAAATCGGCTAGCCGGCAGAGGGGTGGCACCCTATCCAGTTCTTATTATACATCCATGGTACCGACACTGCCGTAACCATAGATTGTAAAAGAGGCCGTAACCGTAGTAAGTAAACATTCAGGTACGATCGTGTACTCTGAAGCCTCTGCGTCAAATTGGTGTAGAACCATAATTCACACTTCAGGGTTCCTCCAACCATCTGTTCCAGGAACATCAGATCACTTCACTGGTCAGTTAGTTTAGACGTGAAGAGCTGAGATTAAGAACGTCATTTAGTTTGGACATAAAGAGCTGTGGTGAAGAACATCTTCAGGTTGACTGGACATGATGAGCTGAGGTGGAGGACACCTGTGAGATGCTGTGACTCCTGCTTGGGCAGCAGCTACACTTTACATCCATTTATTTAATTATTGGATTGAAAACTTCTGATGATCACCTGCATTACTGTTCTGAATACATAAAATACGCTTAAAATCATATCAGTCATTGTTGAACTTTTATTTGAACTGGTGATGTTGACAGTGGATGAGGATGCCTGCAAGCTGCAGCCTCAGTTACCCAGGTCAAAGAGAAAGTCAATTAATTCCCAGAAACAAGAATCAAGAAGCGTTTCGCTCTGTAATTCTGTCTGATAGAGCTTTGTGTTCTGAGGTTCTGATGCCTCCAGCTCGGTTCTGTAGATCCATGGGTGAACGGTCCGGTCTGTGCTCCATGTCCAGGGTGCGAGGAGCAGGAACTGCAGCTGTCAATATGTGTCTGGTGGCATCCGGCAGCGTTGAGGCATATTACGAGATTGGCATCCATGTATGGGACGTCGCTGCTGGTTCGCTGATCGTCTCCGAGGCTGGAGGAGTACTGATGGACGTGGAAGGTGAATGTGCAGCCTGTAGCTCAGGTTGTTAGGGTTAGGGGGTTTAGGGTCAGGGTTAGGAGTCAGGGGTCAGGGTTTAGGGTCAGAGTTAGGAATCAGGAGTCAGGGTTAGGAGTCAGGGTCAGGGTTTAGGGGTCAGGGTTAGGAGTCAGGGTTAGGAGTCAGGTTCAGGGTTAGGAGTCAGGGGTCAGGGTTAGGAGTCAGGGTCAGGGTTTAGGGGTCAGGGTTAGAAGTCAGGGTTAGGAGTCAGGTTCAGGGTTAGGAGTCAGGGGTCAGGGTTAGGAGTCAGGGGTCAGGGTTAGGAGTCAGGTTCAGGGTTAGGAGTCAGGGGTCAGGGTTAGGAGTCAGGGGTTCGGGTCACGTGCTACTCTCATTAATCTGATCATCTCTCCAGGAGCTGAGTTCGACCTGATGTCCAGACGAGTTGTTGCTGCCAACAACAGAACTGTTGCTGAGAGAATCGTCAGAGAGATCGACGCCTTCAGTCCAGACAGAGACGATGCTGTGGCACCACTCTGAGCCACAACCCCTGACCCTGGCCTTTGACCTCATCCCTGAAGACATAAGTTCTAGTTGTAAAGTTTGTGATAAAGTTCTACATGACACTTTCACAGTTGACTTTTTCACATCTAAAGCTACACTTACTGTTACTGAATTTATATAACTAGCGAGCGGAACCAACACACATTGAGTTTCTATCTTTCTATCTGAGATACCTGGTAAAAGTATTTGTGAAACCGTGGACTGTTGGTGTGGTTTAAAGACAAGAGTTTACAGATATTATTGAAGATTTTATTGGTTCAGTAGAATTTGAATGGAGAAACAAAAAAGCCAAAACAGACAACATTCATTCCAACGCGTGCTAAATATGGCTAACATGTGCATCACTTCCTTAGTATCATTAGGGTGTAACTATTTACCACTTAGCTTGTTGGCACTCACCTCAGTGACGTAAACAAACTGACTGGTTGCTGCTTCCTTATTGTGCCCTTCTTTTATTCTGTGTCCAAACTGACAAATCAGACAATCCAAAACAGGTGAGGCCCTTTAGTCTTGTTAGGAGTTTGTTCCTGGTTTCTGTGGAGATGCAGTACTGTGTCCTCATTGGCTCCCCTGTGTGGGGGCGGAATCAGTGACTGAGCAACTGTTAGGGGGCGGAACTACAGTGGAAGGCAGCAGGCAGGGGGCGGGGCCAAGGGGGGCGTGTTGCTGCCTCTTCAGAGGAACGTTCCTGGTCAGAGTCTAAAGAAAGAGAATCTGAGCTGTGATTGGCTGTGGCTGCGTCAGGAGTTATTTATCAATTAATTAATTAATTAATTATAATAATTAGTTACTGAACCGTTTCCTCTCTGATGGAGGCTCTGCCCTCACCTGCCGCAGACGCTGCGCGTACAGAGGCTCCGCCTCCTCCGGTTTCCTGTCTGGGACTGGAACCAGCCAGCGCTGAAGCTCTGCCCTCGCCTCTGCTGCACTGAAGAGGACGACTGGGTCGCCACGGCAATGGTTGATCAGAGCCACCACACGTTCCTTATAGTGGGACCTGAGAATACATTCAGACTGGTCTCACTGGTCAGACTCTTAGTGGTGAGTCTCGTGTTACTGGTCAGACTCTTACAGGTCAGACTGATCTCACTGGTCAGACTAGTCAGACTTACTGGCAGTAGCCCTGGAACTCTGCTGGAGCAGGCCGTCCACACGCCTCCTCTCGTCTCTCATCGTCTTTCAGCTCCAGAACTGGACATGTTCCTGATAAACAGACAGCAGTGATGGAGACGATGATGCTGAGATGACGGAGGTGACACCCGCAGCCTCACCTGTCTGTCTGCCATCAACCGATCCACCATTGGCTGGTTCGAGCCAGGCCGGCGACACTCTGCAGCACTGACACGGGAAACCAGGCCTCAGCATTGATTATTAATCACTGTCACTGATTGTTGAGGCACAATCTATGACAGTATCACGCCTCAGTAAACTATGAAGTGTGGATAACAAAGCACTTAATGATGAGTTTCTCAGCTGTTAACAAGTTACGTGGTACCTGGAGCAGCAGGTGCAGCCGGGATATGCTCCAGTCCCTCAGGTGGTACAGACAGTCTCGGGGGTGGTGGGCATGGAGGCCTCTGCTGCCACAGTCCACAGAGAAACCACAGGCCTGAGGTCAGAGGTCAAGCAGGTCAGGAACTCAGGGGAACTGAGAGCAGCCAGATCTAACACGATGTACTCAGGCAGAAGGTTCTCACCGATCCAGCTCTGAAGGCTTCGCTGCAGCCACCACAGAACTGATGCTGACACTGGGAGCAGGTGAAGTGGAGACAACCCCCTCTGGTCAGACTGAAGACACACAGACAGCTGGGACACTCTGAGGAGACACAGACACACATCAACACACACACATACACACACAGATGCACAAGCATGTACCATACCGATGCTGTTGGAGCTGCTCAGGGTGGAAGTGGAGCTGAGCTGCTGCTCCTGCTGCTGCCTCCACACTCTGAACTGTTCACAGCTCAGACTCTGATGCTCAGGAAACCACTGAGCACACACACACACACACACACACACACACACACACACACACACACACACACACACACACACACACACACACACACACACACACACACAGTCACAGGTTTGGACTGACAGCAGCTGTATGTATGTGTGTGTGTGTGTGTGTGTGTGACTTACAGGTGATCTGCACTGACAGCAGGTGCTCTTTCTACAGCTGGGACAGTCCATCCTCAACCTGTCAGACTCATGAAGCATCCCAAAGGAACACTGACACACACATATACACGCACACATGCACGCACGCACACACATACACAAAGTGAGTCTCTTGGGGTCTGATCTGGTCTCGAGGGTCTCATCTTGTCTCTGGTCTCTTACATGGGCACACCAACGGAATTGGGGCATGTCCTGCAGAGCTCGGTCTCTGAGTTTTCTCTGGAACAGTTCGTGAACTTCAGCTGGGAGGAAGTGACGGATCTAAACAGTAACATTCATCAGTGACTTCTTGTCTATACAGGAAGCTGAAGAACCATGTCTAACCCTACTGAGAACTCTCACCTGAGTGTCAAGCAGGTTGAAGTAGTCCATGGCCTCCTCCACCCTGTCCTGGCCTCTGACCTCCGGACGGCCACACTGTGGGCAGACCAGCTGCTCCACACTCTTCTCCCGGACAGCGGATGAGAAGAAGGAAATGAAGCAGGTCTGGCACAGGAAGCAGGAACAGTGAGTCATCGTGATGACCTGCAGACAAAGAGATCTATGAAGAGGACACTGCTCTCTGATTGGCTGAGGCCGCTGGGAGGAGTCTTACCTTGCTGAAGGACACCTGCTCCTGGCAGATGGGGCAACAGTGGGTGAGAAACTTGAGGGCAGAGTTGAAGTCTGCGTTCAGTTGCACCGCTTCCAGGATGTCCCCAGGGCTGAAGCTCCGCCCTTCCAAAGTCGACAGAGCCAGGAAAATGGTGGCGCGGTCCGGAGGCAAGCAGGACACCGCCTGAGCGGAAGAGGTGAGCTGAGAGCTGTGGCCAGCTTCATACACAGAGCCAGGATTCCTGCTCACTTGGACCAGGTCCATCCGGCCTCCCTCACAGGGTTCCGCTCGCTGGGAAGAACCTAGAGAACCTGCCCAGAACCTTTGCCTGACAGGACCTGAAAGGACCAGTGGCTCCCCCTGCTGGTCTCTGCTGGACACTGCTTCCAGGCTCAGCATTCCCATCGTCCTGCTCAGGTGGTCTGCAGTGGAGGAGGACCAGGAGGAGCAGGAATGCTGGAGCACTGAAGGGACAGGATGTAATAACAACGTGCCTTTGATGGCATAGGTGTGTATCAGGTGTGTATTCCACAGTTGTGGCTGCTGCTGACTCACCTGAGGAGGCAGAACTTAGAAATGGGTTGTTGGAGGAGGAGGAGAGAGGAGGGTGACTGAAATCAATCCCCAGCAGGTCCTCAGTGTATGACCTCCCCAACCTAATGTCCCTGCTCTGTTCCCATGGGTTTCTCCCAGAATCCCCACACGCAGAGAGTTTACCTGTCTGCACTGACAGGAAGGGGGCAGTGATGGGGCGGTGATAGCTTTGAAGAGAAGAGGGAGGGGAGCTGAGGCTCTGGATGCTGCAGGAGAACAAAATCAAAGTATTATCGGCACTTTCAGGTCATCAATAACTCCTTCTACTAATGATGATCAATAACTTTCTGACCCTCCAGATGCCTGTGACAGCTGCACATCTGCAGGTGGAGGGGCTTGTGTCGACCTGGCATAGAGGGGCATGTCTCTCTGGAACGCTTGACGCATCTCTGACACCAGCAGTGACAAGTTGGACAAACCCTGACAGGAGACACATCAGCAGGTCAGTCACCTGTTAACATCTTCCTTCAGTAACTACTTTATTCACTTGAAAACTGAGTTAGGGGGCTGGAGTCTACTAAGGCCTGCAGGTGGAACCTCATGAGGATGCCTAGGGAAGGGCCTTCTAAGGCCGAGAGGTGGAACCTAATGAGGAGGGCTAGGGGGAGGAGCTTAACAAGGACATGGATGTATTATCAGACCTGGATGTATTATCAGACCTGGATAGTGCGCCACCCCTCTGCCGGCAATCCGATTTCCCCCAGTGGTCAACCGTGATATTGCAACAGAAATCCCATTGGGCCCAAAAAGCATTTTCCTCATACACTCACCGGCCACTTTAGGTACACCGGTCCAACTGCTCGTTAACACTTAATTTCTAATCAGCCAATCACATGGCGGCAACTCAGTGCATTTAGGCATGTAGACATGGTCAAGACAATGTCCTGCAGTTCAGACCGAGCATCAGTGTGGGGAAGAAAGGTGATCTGAGTGACTTTGAACCTGGCATGGTTGTTGGTGCCAGAAGGGCTGGTCTGAGTATTTCAGAAACTGCTGATCTACTGGGATTTTCACACACAACCATCTCTAGGGTTTACAGAGAATGGTCCGAACAAGAACAAATATCCAGTGAATGGCAGTTCTATGGGCGGAGATGCCTTGTTGATGCCAGAGGTCAGAGGAGAATGGCCAGACTGGTTCCAGCTGATAGAAAGGCAACAGAGACTCAAATAACCACCCGTTACCACCAAGGTAGGCAGGAGAGCATCTCTGAACACACAGTACGTCGAACTCTGAGGCAGATGGGCTACAGCAGCAGAAGACCACGCCGGGTGCCACTCCTTTCAGCTAAGAACAGGAAACTGAGGCTACAATTTGCACAAGCTCATCGAAATCGGACAATAGAAGATTGGAAAAACGTTGCCTGGTCTGATGAGTCTCGATTTCTGCTGCCACATTCGGACGGTAGGGTCAGAATTTGGCGTCAACAGCATGAAAGCATGGATCCATCCTGCCTTGTATCAGCGGTTCAGGCTGGTGGTGGTGTAATGGTGTGGGGAGTATTTTCTTGGCACTCTTTGGGCCCCTTGGTACCAACTGAGCATCGTTGCAACGCCACAGCCTACCTGAGTATTGTTGCTGACCATGTCCATCCCTTTATGACCACAATGTTCCCAACTTCTGATGGCTACTTTCAGCAGGATAATGCGCCATGTCATAAAGCTGGAATCATCTCAGACTGGTTTCTTGAACATGACAATGAGTTCACTGTACTCAGATGGCCTCCACAGTCACCAGATCTCAATCCAATAGAGCATCTTTGGGATGTGGTGGAACGGGAGATTCGCATCATGGATGTGCAGCCGACAAATCTGCGCCAACTGTGTGATGTCATCATGTCAATATGGACCAAACTTTCTGAGGAATGCTTCCAGCACCTTGTTGAATCTATGCCATGAGGAATTGAGGCAGTTCTGAAGGCAAAAGGGTTCAACCCGTTACTAGCATGGTGTACCTAGTAAAGTGGCCGGTGAGTGTAGACGGCAATAGTAAAAGAGACGGCTGTAAAACTGTTGACAGGACGCCCTCAGCTGCAGACGCAGCTAATTACTGATCTGTATATTTTTAATTGATGGATGTCTCAAAAAAATTTTCAATGACAGAAAAGTCACTAATAGGTTTCACAGCACAGCGTGAAGTCCCAGCAGTTCACATGCACTCTCAAAGCGCCTGCGTGTGGTCTGGCAACGCTTTCTCCCAGTGCTGCTCCCGAACACGGACTGGTTCATGGTCCCGTGTTGCTGATGGGAGTGACTCTACTAGCTCTAGCTCTGTTCTGTCCTTGATGCGGAAGCAAGTCGTATGCGCCAGCGAGCAGGGTTACATAGGAATGAATGGGCCGCCAGGTTTGGTCCGGTATCCAGCTCTTATAATACATCCAGGGGTAAAGAGCCCACCAGGGGGAGGAGCATAAAGAGGAGCCCTGGGATTGGGGCTTAATGAGGAGACCTGGGGGCGAAGCCTACATTAGTCCAGTTCGTCAGACCAGCGAGGCTGATGTTGCCAGAGGCATCCACACAGGGACAGGAAGTGCTGATCACCATGGAGACAGAGGGACAGACGTAACAGCGTGGTCGGGACACCGGATGAGTCTCATGGAGCCAAATGCACACTGGGATATTATACTCACTTCCTGTAAAAGACAAAGAATATAATTATGATTAAACGGCTGAGAAGGTCTGACATGTATAATAACAATGTTAAATAACTCAAAATAAAATCTGACAGAGGGACCAGTCTCAGGCTGGTTCATCTTCAGGTCAAAGTAGAAAGATACTGATACTCCTGACAGGTCATCAGTGTTAATATTTACACTGATGACCGTGAGGAGCTAATTCTGTCACCAGAGCGAATGTGACTTGTGTCTGTAATAAGAGTCCTGAGGACTAGAAAGGCATCATCAAGGTCTGGGTATCCGTACAAACACACACACACCTCCTGCCTGGCTCTGGGGCGACTCTGCAATGCTCTGTAATGTCCTGCACCACCACAGGGTGGCGGTACACAGGCGGGTCCCACCCCCGGCCAGGAGACGAAGAGAACCAGATTTAAAAGACACAAAGCCGCTGCATTTCACTGCTATAATCAAGGCAATGAGAATCTACTGTGCTACCTCCCTCCAGGAGGCTGGAAGGCATTGCTTGATTGATTGATTTTGAGCATTTGATTTGAGCAAGTTATGCTTCTAAAAAGTACATGTACTAAAATACTAACTACTAAATACTAAATACTAACACAATCTAATGGGTGAGCGAACTGCCCATCGCAAGATGGCCACCATGTGTGGACTCCGTAAGCGAGCAACGCGGGCGAGGCATCTAGCTTTCTGTATAAATCTGTGGCGTCAACAGGTCAGGCTTCCCCTCCATGTTTGAACCTATCAAAATAAAAGCCTCATGCTCAGTCACTGCTTTGTCATGAAGTGGTCACCTGCTTTGTATCACAACAACTGGAGCAACTCCAGATGCGTAAAGGCCTGGGTATACCACAGGCATACCACCTGTATGTACCTCCTGTATTTTTGAAGCTCTGCTGAGTTTTGTAATGTTCTGCGCCAGCACAGGGGGGCAGTCCAAGGCTGCAAGCAGGCATGTCCTTCCTCCAGGGGAGACGAAGAAGAACACTGTTTCAATAACATGGCACATCATCGCATTACAAAGCACGTCCTTGTACTCTGAGAGGGACGAGTTGTAAAGGTGATGTAGCAGTGGACTTCCTTGGCAGGTCTCTCATCTGCAGTATCCATGTTGATCAATGTAAACGGACAATTATTGCCTCTTTGTGGCTAAACGAGCTCTTTGTCGTTGTCAACAGGGTTTTGTCTCAAAGTTTTGGCTGCATGCCACCCAAATCTCCATGCCTTAACATTTTAACAGATTGAGAAGGAGCCAGTGTATGAGCCTCTCTCTCTCTCTGTCACTCATGCACTCACACTCACACACACACACTAGAGTCCGTACTGGAGATGGTCTGTATGAGTGGACCTGGAGACTTCAGAACTCACTTCTGACTTGGTACTGAGTAGTTGAGTAGTAATGTTCAGCGGCTGAGGATGGAGAGAGGACCTGGTCACGGACCAATTTATATAGAATTCGATGAAAAATATTCATTGCTCATGACAGCTCATGAGAGTTGCTGCTAGTCTTCTTCCCCCTCCCAGGGAGTCCTGGCCCCTCCACAACAGGAGCCTGAACCTCCTGAGCTCCTCAGCCTGTCTCTAAGGAAGACCTCAACCACACCAAGGAGGAAACATCTTAACCACTGATATTACCATCTAATGACTACAAATAGGGGCGGAAACAAGACTGTTGGTACACTGACATTCACCTGTTCACCTGTTGGCTGTCTGAGATCGATGAAGCTGGTCAACTCTGGTCACCTTTCTGTTTCCAGGTGATTGAGACACTTTGTATCATGATGTCACAATGATGATGTCACAGCTGAACTCACCTTCATAGGTGACAGGAAGTGTCCCAGCTAGGTACAGTAGCCTCTTCCGCTCTCTGCTGGGAAAACCTGACATACACACAGAAATACCAGTCAATCCTCGTCTCACCTCATGAGTGAGTGGATGAATGAATGAAACACTGAACTCACAGTAAAAGTCCACGAAAGGACGAAGATCGGGGAACAGAGAGCGAACCCTCTGAAGGTCGAGGACAGTCTCTGTAGGATGGGAGTATCCACACTGGGAAGGGGCAGAGGAGGAGGAGCAGGGGCAAGAGGAGCAGGAGGAAGAACAGGAGCAGGAGGAGAAGGAAGAGCAGGAGGAGGAAGAACAGGAGGGAGAGAAGGAAGAGCAGGAGGAGCAACAGGAGGAAGAACAGGAGGGAGAGGAGAAAGAAGAGCAGGAGGAGCAGCAGGAGGAACAACAGGATAAAAGAGGAGAAAGAAGAGCAGGAGGAGCAGGGGGCTCAGTTAAGATCGGGTTTAGGGTTCGTCTTTGTCTCTGGCTACTTCTCCGGTTTTGTTTTTACCTCAGTCAAAGTTTTCAGCTCCTCCTCAGATCCCACCCTCGGCATTTCCTCCTGCACCTCCTGCTAACAGCTAACTGGCTGAAAGACACTGTAGACAGCTAACAGCGAATATACAAGCAATTGTAATCTGGTAACAGAGTTCGGGTTACTAAACATCAAATAAACATCACATACGTGATGCGACACTGCCGGCTAACAGCTGCTAACACACAGTATGAACAAACGCCAACATGCTATCAGCTGACACACCCACCTCTACTTCCTGGTTTTCAAAGTAAAAGCATGAAATATATTTAGGAGTCAATGATTGTAGCTTCTTTCATCTCCTCTTTAAACTATGTGTGTGGATGTTTCTGATCAGCATCCGGTGACTTTATTATGTTCAGGCTCTGCAGATGATTCTAACCCTCATTTTTATATTCATATTTAATTTAAAGTAAAAAAAATACATCCACACAAATAATCAATATACTTCCATGATTCTGTTCTGATGACTTCTTGGAGTGTTCTGTTTGTCAGCTAGTTAGTAGCTTGTTAGCAGCTTGTTACCAGTTAATGGAGTGTGACTTGATGACATGAGAAAAAAGAGCCGAGCAGGAAGTGACTGAGTCTTTATTGATACATGAAGAGATATTCATATTAACACGCATTACTGATCAGAGGGGTGTGGCCCTCCACTCCTTTCCCTCCGTCAGTGCTCGTGGTTGGTGGATGAACACGCTGTAGCGGACGCCCTGATTGGCTGCTGCCCTGACAAAGCGGCTGTTGGCCGTCATGGTGACGGCTCTGAGCGAGTCTCCAGTGCCAAAGATGAGCAGTGAGCGCTGGCTAATCTTGGCGCTGCGCTTCAGGCTCAGCGTTCGCTCCGATGGTTCGTCATCAACCACGTGGACACGGTGGAGCAGCGTCTGCGCGCGCTCACGTTCGCCGGTGCCGCCGAGGGTGTCCAGGATGAGCTTGAAGTCGTTGACGGCGGCCCGGCAGGCGAACAGCTGCTTCCCCTGCATGAAGGCGTCGAGCTGCGGCAGCACCTGCAGGCGGCGCTCCTGAGCTGCCTGCTCCGTCAGGACTGCCTCCCGGAACCGCAGGAAGCAGCGTCCGTGACTCAGCGACGACACGTATGTGATCAACGTTGACACGTCGAGGTTCACACGCTCACACTCCTGCACCACCACCGCTGCAGGGAACGCCAGCCGGGCCAAGACGGCGCCACGCTGCACCCTCCCAGCCGCAGGCTCCACCTCCTCCTCCTCCTCCTCCTCCTCCTCCTCCTCCTCCTCCTCTTCCTCTTCCTCTTCTTCCTCCTCCTCAACCACCGGGCTGACGGCCACAATGTCCCCGCGGACATTGACACCCATGCTGCGTAGGCAGTCAGCCATGGGAGCAGAGACTCCGTTGTAGAAGGCGAAGATGACCTGCGGGGGGCGGTAGAGGACTTCTTGTTGGCTGCTGGCTAACAGGAAGTCCTGTGCCTGTCGGACAATGCTCTTGTCTCCGTACTGCCCCGCCCCCTGCCAGATGCTGTGCAGTGCCTCCGCCTTGCGGCCCACAGCCTTCACCCAGGTGTGTCCACCATCCGCCACCACATCCACCACCAGCGAGCGGCGAGCGCCGCCGTCCTGGAAGCTGAAGGCATGCAGCAGCGCCACCACGTCCTCCACACTCGCCACTGACTCCACAATGGCTGTCAGGTGGGTCAGGTTGGTACTGTGCAGGTGAGACTCCTTCACCTGCAGCGCTCCGCTCTCCACCCGCCGCAAGAAGCGCAGCTCCGCCCTCAGCTTGCTGCAGAGCTTCTGGTGACCTTCGACCCCTGGACACAGAGACTCCGCCCTCTGTAGCAGCTGCTGCGCCGCATCGATCCTCTGCTGCAGTGTGGCTGTCAGGGACATGGCTGCTGCATCACACCTGGACACCTGGATAGACACACACACACACACACACACACACACACACACACACACACACACACACACACACACACACACATAATGACATGGTGCTCTGTGTCTGATGGAGGAGCTGTTGTGTAGATCAGTGTTTCTCAGTCCTGTTCCTCCAGTGCTCTGCCCTGCATGTTTCCACCTGTGGGCCGGGAGCATTCAGGACAACTTTAAGTCCGTACTATCACTTGGAACTTGGTCTGGATTGTCCATCTCTCAGGTGTAGGAGCAGGAAATATCAAAGGTTGCATTCCCACCAGAGCTGGGCAATCCAGTGATGGTGGGGACTTCCAGACATCCTAAATGGTCCCAGTCTCCAGGTCAGACTAAAGGGGTGAACAGAGACAGAGAGAAGACTGGAGGGGGGATGGGGCACAGTATGTATAGTATTTATCTATACTGTTTCACCAATTTCACTTCTTCATGCTTTCCTCTTGAATACCAACCAGATTAAACCATATCAAACCAAAGTCTGAAACTTTCCACCAGCCACCATGCTACCTGGTCTGGAAGTCTGACCTAAATCATCAGGAACAGGGTTGAGCAAGGTCTGGCGTAGATGACGTCGTCGCACCAATCATTAAGAGTTTGACAGAAACTGGCTGAACTGATTTAACAGCTGAAACAACGTCAACAAGGAGCTGGCATCGAATCTGAGTTCCAGCTGCTGCGAAGCTTCTGGACCGGGTCCTGGATTAGGTCCTGGACCTGGACCATGTCCGGGACCCAGCAGCGTCTGAGACTCTAACTCACCTGCTCGGACCTGGTCAGACTGAAGCTGAAGCTAGGGTTAGTTAGGGTTGGTTAGTTAGTCAGGGCTCTCCTGGATCAGGAACCAGATCCTCCTCCCAGCGACGCAGCAACTGCTGCGTCTTCTTCTACTGACGTCTGAGCTGCTCATCGTCCCCTGCAGGACGGACTTGCTACTACACTCACTGACTGCGACAGCGCATGCGCAGGGACGTATGAAGTCATTGCAGCTCCCGCTTTACCTCACAGGTGCCCCCCCCAAACATACACACAAACCCATCTTCGCACCTACCCGTCATCTGTCAAAAATCATTATCATTATCATTGTAGATGTTATCATGAAATTTGTGTTCATTCCATGTTTCAACAATTTCAAGTGAATAACATACAAATTTATGAAAAATCTTTAAGTTTGTGCCATGTGATGCCCCCCCACCCCCCGCCTTGTGCATCAGCTCAAAGAACAGACTCAGCAGAATGATGAGTAAATGAATCCGAGATAATAATAAATACTGTTTATTGTCTGATTGACAGGTGATTGACAGCATGCTGATCAATAAGGCACATGAAGCTGGGACATCCTCAGAGTTCCTAAAACACACTGAGCAGTTGAGACTCAGAAACCCTGGGGCAGCTCAGTCCTGTGACACTTCACATGGACAGAGAGAGACCAGAGGATCCTCCAGGAGCAGGAGAGACGAGCTCCTCCAGGAGGAGGAGAACCAGATTTACCATCATCAGCTCTTGGCCTGTTTCCTCTTCTGAACGAGCTCAGCCAGCATCTTGTAGCGGATCATACAGTCCTCCTGCAACACAGACAATCAGTAACTCTTCAAATAAAAAGGTCTTAATTGTGATTTTTATGAGGTACTAAACGTATTCAAGCTCTGTCAGAGTCAGTGGTGGTGACCAAAGGTTTATTTTGACCCTGGATCTGGACTCGGGACTAGTCCAGTCTGACTGACTCACCTTGGTCTTCCCAGGAACCACTTTGGCAATCCGGTCCCATCGTTCTGCGGTTCCTCTGGGGAACTGTTGCAGAGCAAGTTCCAGAAGTTTCTGTTGGTTCTGAGTCCAGACGAGAGGCTCCGCCCTCTCTCTATTCTCCGGTTCTGCTCCCTCCTCCTCCTCCTCCTCCGGTGCCGTCGGGTCAAAGTCTCTCTGACGACGACCTCTGACCTTCACCTCACCTCCTTCTTCTGGTGCAGCCTTTGTGGTGGAAAAAGATTAAGAACATCATGCACATGAAAAGAAGGAAAGTCAGAGGAAACAAATGGTCGCATGAACTGTTTGGAATATTCTGATCTGTCATATGGCACACATTCTCAAGCCTTTCAGAATTTCAGAAGAAATTATCCAAGGTTGGAGTTGTTTGACACATTTGAGATTGGTACATTCCCAGAGGCTGCTGAGGTCCTGTCCTGGCTGAGACACTGGCATGCAACCTTCTGATTACATTGTTAGTTGAAACCACCATTTGTCACCTATCTGACTTTTCTTCTTTAACCATGATGGTTTTTTTTATAATTTTCAACCACACCTTCCTGCTCCTCCTCCTTCTGACGGCTGCGCCCTCCTCCTCTTCCTCAAAGGCTCCGCCCCCTTGTTGTGGCGGCACCACAGGTGCAGGAGTCTTCAGCTCAATCAGCTTCACCAGACCTGGAACACATGATTTCAGAGTGAACCTGAGGAACCTGAGGGACCTGAAGAACCCAAAAAAACAACTCAGAAGAAACCTGTGTCACCATCTCATGACAGTGTCTCATATCAATAGAACCTGATGCAGGTCAGTAGAACCTGATGAAGGTCAGTAGAACCTGATGAAGGTCAGTAGAACCTGATTCAGGTCAGTGAAACCAATAGAGGGGCAGAGTTACCTGAGCTGTGGCTCACATGGTCTTTCATCTGTTTAACTTTGGCCGTCACCTGTTGAGAGAACAAACGAGACCATGTTTAAGGAACAACAACTGAGAACACTGTTGTGTGAGAACATTTAGCTAAGAACCTGGAGAGCTCTCTCCATCCTGATGGGAGCAACAGACACTACATTACCCTTACACCAACTTACGTCAGATACTGCTCGGCCCAGTTCCTGAGCGATCTTCTCCCAGCGACCTGGAGAACCTCCGGGGAACTTGACCATCAATCTGCTGAGGAGGCTGAGCTCGTCTTCGGTCCAGACTGAAGTCTGGAGACAAAGAGCACAGTCAGTGAGGAACAGTCAGGGAGGAACAGTCAGTGACGAAGAGTGAGTGAGAAACAGTCAGGGAGGAACAATCAATGAGGAACAATCAGGGAGGAACAATCAGTGAGAAACAGGGAGGGACGGTCAGGGAGGAACAATCAGGGAGGAACAGTGAGGAACAATCAGGGAGGAACATTCAGGGTGGAACAATCATGTCCATGTCTTGGAACCTTCTTCTTGGCCGCTCTGCGGTCCTGCAGCCAGTCGTCCATCTGGTCTTCGATCTCCTCGATAGACGTCGTCTGGTCGTAGTTCTGGTAACTTTGGTTCTCCCATGATGGCTCGTACACGGGGAACTCCACCTTTGGCTTCTTGACTTTCAACCTTTTCTCTCCTGAACACATAAACAGGAGGAGACAAGAAGTGGAATCCTGGAGACAGACGAGTTTCTGTTCTAAGTTATTTGACAGACGCAACAAAAACAAGTGTCTACTGGGGACGATGTCCAGCTCCGCTTCAGCTTCTTCCTTCTGCCGCTGCTTCAGCTGCTGGTAGTTCTCATAGAACTGCTTCACCTCCTGCAACATACCAGAGACCTAGACTAAGACCAGGTCTGAGACCAGAGACCAGGACCTGGTCTGAGACCAGGACTGTAACCAAAGACCAGGACCAGGTCTGAGACTAGGTCTGGGACCAGAAAACTGGACCTGGTCTGAGACCAGGACTAAGAACCAGATCTGTGGCCAGATCTGAGACCAGGACTACGATCAGGACAGGAACCAGAGACCAAGACCAGGTCTGAATCCAGGACACCGGGATCTGTTCCATCAGGTTGTACCTGGACAGTTTGAGGCAGGTTCTTGATGGACAGGTAAAGCCAGATGCTGAGCTTCAGAGGGAGCAGGTCCTGCCAGTGGGGGCGCTCCTGAACCCTGAAACCACAAACAGACACCAAGCTAATGAACAGCTGAACATACCTGCTGCACCTGAACACATCATTCACCTGTCTCACCTGCTTGAAGATGGAGAAACCCAACTTCCCCAGGACTTACTGTCTAGGTATCAGTGCTAAGTACTAAGTATCATCTTAGACTGAACTGAACTTACATACATACTGAACACTAGTTTCTGATACTGAAGATCACAGCCAACACCTGAACACATCGTCAGACTCTTAGGGCGAACATATTTATGAGTCTAAACATGAACAAACATGGAGGACAAACAGCTGCTGCAGCTTGTGCTAACATGTTTTGTTTGTTTGATATTATTTTTGTTCATGACATCATCTCCTGGTCCTCCTACTCATTCTCATTGGCTGTTGGCAACACGCTCATGTTCACACTGAACGCCTGTGTCCAGTCTGGGCCTGAGGACTGTCTGTCCCAACACATCCTCAGGTGTCAAAGGCACTGCAGCGGCTGGAGTGGCGTACCCTAAATCAAGGGAAAACCAAATTCACATAAAGTCACTTAGCGTCTTCTAAACTCATGTTGGGTCATGTAGTGTCACGCAGTATCGTCTTAACGTAGCATCTTCTAGAGTCACATAGCTTAAGATGATCAGATGTTCCAGATTTCCGGGGACAGTCCCTGATCCGGCTGGGGACCGTCCCCGAATAGGAACGTCCCCAATAGAGAACGTGTCTGAGGTAGTAGCAGCAATCCCCCCCCCCCCCCCCAGACGATCGACTAGATCGACTACCCCCCACCCTGCTGCTTGAGGCTGGGTGTCCCCGATTTTGGAGATCAGAACATGGTCACCTTTACATAGTATCTTCTACAGTCACATAGTCTCACAGTGAGGAACAAGTTTATGAGTGCCTGCTCCTGATGGGCCAGGAGACACAGCAGGAAGTCTAGTCAAGTGTTTCCTGCGAACCTTCTCACCTGTCCTGACTCACCTGAGGTCTTCAGCAGATCTGGAGCTTGGCTTCTTTTTCCTCTCCTTCTTCTTCCTGCTCAAGAGTTCATCCTGTAAAGAAGCAGCAAGTTGTCAGGTGTTTTTCAGGTGGGTCTTCACTGGCTGCACTGTGCTGCACTGTGATTGGTTTCTCACCAGCTGCTTCTCCAGGTAGATGGACCAGATGACAGCATAGTGTCCCACGGTGAGGATGAGGAAGAGGAGGAAGGCCAGCTCACTGTTGCTCATCTTCCTCACTCGTCTGTAATAAAAGACTGGCTGCCGCCAATCAGGAAGTCCGTTCAGCAGGATGTCGTCATACCTGCAGACAGGAAGTGATGAGTCGTGAGTCTAGCCCGAGCTGTGATTGGTCCAGACCTGAACAGGGTCTCACCTGCGTCTCCGCTCCTCGTCCTTCAGGATTTCATAGATCGCAACAAGCTGAAAGACAAAGCCAGGTTGGTCAGCAGCTCCTCCACCTCCCCATCTCCTCCTCCATCACCTCCTCTCCTACTGTGTGTTTTTCACCTGTCTGAACTGAATCTCTGCATTCTCATCTTTGTTCTTGTCTGGATGAAGAATGAGAGACAGACGTCGATATGCCTTCTTTATCTCTGCTGCTGGAGCGTCCTGGAGAGACAGACAGACAGACAAGTAAAGACAGTTACTCAGGCCTGTCCAACCTTATGCTGAGACGTTAATCATGACTCAATAATACATCAATCACTATTGATGTCTTAATAACTACAAAATTCCAGCGTGCTGAATTTTCGAGTGCTCTCTCGGGATATCTGCCCGTTGGTTTGCCCGTCTCACAAGACACCATTCTGTTAGTGTGTGCATGTATGAGAGAGAGAGACTGAGAGAGAGAGACTGAGTGAGAGTGTGGGTGTGTGTGTGTCCAAGGTAGAAACAGCACACACAGAGTGTGGAGAGTCTCAGGAACGCCCTGATGTGATTTGGTGTGTGTACTATGAAAACTGAGGCTACAGTCGCGAGTAGTAGTGTAAAGTTTAACTTTGATTGCAGTGGTCAGAAAAATAGGGCTTATGGAGAGAAGAGGCTGCGCTGGCCTGAACGAGGACAAATTTTCCTACAATACTGGACAAAATAATTTGCCTCCTGCTTGCGGTCTGGCTGGGAGCAGCGTGATTTTTCAGCGATCCCACTGTGAGAGTTGGTCTCTCCTTCTCTAGCTGCATGTAAAATGCCAAACCCACATGTTTTTGAGAGGGCCTGGATGGAAAACCATTCAAGGTATCAACATGTCAACACATATCAACAAGTTTCCTGGGGTTTGAGTTTAAATTAAGTTTCTACCTCAACGTATGGCTACAGTGAATGTTTGAGGATGATTTTTTGAATTTGCTCTTTCCCATCGTTTTTTGCTCTTTTGATGCAAAAAGTGTTATAACTGAGGATCTTGGTCAAAATTTGGATTGTTATACACCAACGCGTCTGGGAGAGTCTCACGAACAAAACTTCTATATAACTTGTCCAGATTATGGATCGTTTGCTGACAGTCGCGAGTCAAAGTGGCGGGGCAGTTTTCTTGTTGGGGTCAAAGCAGACCACAGATGCTGGGGCCGAGCCACACGTTTTAATGTATCATTTGCGTGTGTACGATGAAGCGTTTTCGAGCTACGGCCGACCGGAATTTCACTATAAGATAAAGGAAGAAGATGATGCAGAAGAACAAACACACAGAAGAACAGTAGTGCTCCTTCCCGGAGCACTAATTATTGATTCAGCCTCATATGATACATTTACTCGTCCACGTCCTCCTGCTCTACGTCATCTAAAACAAGCCAGTCGGGGCTCAGCAGAGTTAGCATTAGCATCCCGGCTAGCTGCCGTTGCCATGGAGACATTAGCTGTTAGCATTAGCGCAGACCTGCTCCACAGACAGGAAGTGGTAGAAGCTTTGCGGGATCTCCTCCACCAGGTCCAGCAATTCCAGGTCCGCGTCCCAGCAGGAGGTGGGACGGGGCGCCCCGGCCAGGAGCAGGAGGAGCAGGAGGAGCAGCCTCCCCCCGAGAGAGACCCGTGGCCCCTCTCCGAGGGAGGCCAGGGCACCCCCCGCCGCACCCCTCCCTGCACCGCAGCGCCGCATCCCCGACGAGAACAGGTTGAATTGGGGTTGGAGTTCGGACCTGATCCGAGGAAGAAGAGGAAGGCAGCGTCAAGGAAGAACCCGAGGAACCAGAGGAGCCAGAGGAACCAGGAACTGCATCCGGGCCACCCTGCCAAAATAAAAGCCATGCCCGAAAGTGTGCCGGCGACACTGCAGCGACACATCGAGGTCAGCAAGAACATGAGTCATTACATGAGATCACACGTTATATCATAACAATGTCATCTCTCCCAATAAATCCCATATATAAGGATATGAAAGAGACAGTGGAGAGAAAAACTGACAAGTCGGCACTGTCACCTCCCAACAAGAAGCTGGCGGATGGATGATGGTTGCCGACTGTTACGGTGGTGATGGATGGACGGACTCGAGGTCTGTGTAGAGACTGCCACAGGTAGGTCTGCTACAGTGTGAATCACTGTCGCTGTTGAGTTCCTCGGGCTCAGCTGAGATGTGTTGCGTGTGTGATGTCTGTGCCCAGTCCAACAAGTCTGATTGATCCAGCAGGTGGCGCCGTTACACATCAATTCTCAGTGAAATTCTCATCAGTGAAAAAGGAGACCGTTTCACTTTTTCTCTCTCTCTCTTTAACTATTTTTCTCTCTCTCTCTTTCTCTCTCTCTCTCTCTCTCACACACACACACACACACACACACACACACACACACACAGACACACACACACAGACACACTCACACACACACACACACACACACATACACACACACACACACACACACACACACACACACACACACACACACACACACACACACACACAGACATTACACACAAACATTCAAATTCCCCATTGGAAAAAAATGTGTTTCTGTCCTCTCAAGGTGACCAAGAAAAAACAACCATCTCTTCCTTTCACTTAAAATCATTTTTAATTATCATAATCAAATAAAACTCATTTCATTCATTTTTAGATTTTTAACCTGAACGTCATAGCTGCCACAGCTGTTCTGTGATTAGCTTTCTGCCATCATCACTAGACATGTTTTCCTATAAACACGGAAGAACCAGACCAAGGTTAGCTTCAGTGACAGCCGTGTCCAGTCCAGGGCCAGGTTCAGAGACCAAACAAACTGGAGTAAGGAGAGTAACTGTGCCTTTGTCATGAATGGAGGTGCAGGTAAAGGTGGTGGCAGAACTTCATGTGGACTGGGTCTCAATCTGCTCAGCTGACCTTGTGTGGTTGGTCATCTGTTAGTAGTGGAGAAACGGCTGCACACACCTCTGGGTGACATCACCTGTCACAAATGAACAGGAATATTAGAGCGATTGAAACGTTCTGTGTTTCTGAGGTTTTAAGACAAAGATGTCCATAGCCGGTCAATGACTGATAATCTGTAGAGTAGCAACTGACACCTATGGTGAAGAAAAAGAGAAAGTGGAGCAACATTTTCCACACATTTGTTCACCCTTGGAACTGAATAATGATGATAAATGATTTTTGGACCGACAGCATTAATCCATTTCAGTATAGCCAAACCTGTTAAACCAGAGCGGGACTGATCATTCATCATTCCCCCCATGGTGTCCATATAGTTCTGCCAGCCGCAGGAACTGTGGCCCCCACCCTCTCAGGAAGTCATAGTTGGACTCAGATTCAGAGTTTAAAGAGTTGAGAGAAGTGAAGGAGCTCAGTGACGCGGCAGTGGAAGCCTGCCCCTCGAAGGCGTAGGTCTGCAGAGAGTCGTAGGGTGCTGCCCCTGGGTCCAGGTCCACCTGCTGCAGCTTGTCTCTGATGAAGTCCTGGAACAGCTGGTTCTGTTCCAGGATTTGCTCTGGGTTCTGGTCCAGGAGCAGCTGGCTGCCCCGGCCTGGCAGGTGGTCCCTCAGATGGATGAAGGTGTGCTTGGTTTTGTTTAGGTGTCTCAGAGTGAGCATGTCAAAGGCCTCTGTGTCCTCCTCCCCTCCACCCTCGTCATCATAGCGAACGATGTTCTCACGAACATCTCGCTCCTCATCCATTATCAGAGGCTCCGCCCCCCTGCGCCTTACAGCAACTGTTACCATGACGATACCTGCACACAGAAGGAAGTCGTCATTCCTGTGATGGAGGGTGAAAGGGGTTATGGAGGCCATGGGGGTGAGGGGAGTGGTCGGGTGATGATGGTTATGGGGGGTAATCGGGGGTGATGCGCGGATGGGGCAATGGGGGCGATGGGGGTGATGGGAGTGATGAGGGTGATGGGGGTTTGAGGGTGATGGGGTAATGGGGTAATGGGGGTGATGGAGGTGATGCGGTGATGCCGGGCTGAAGGTTGAGATAGGGTGATGGGGTGAAGGTGGAGTCTCGTCTCTTACTCAACACTGTCAGAATGCAGGTGATGCCTACAGCAACAGCTGCCCTAAGGCCAGCGCCCCCCAGGGATGAGGGGTGGGACGTGCAGGATGGCTCTCCGTCAGTCCTGCAACCGCAGACAGTGATGGAGAGGGTGGAGGAGCTGCTGAGAGGTGGAGAACCTCCATCTGAAACTACTACTGGGAGGAGGTGGAGCAGCTGCTCCCTCAGCTGGAACCCTGGGACCAGGGTCACAACCGATGCTGTGTTGTCTGGGGACAAGAGAGACACCTGAAGAACCTGGGGGACGTCTTCTGTCTGTCTGTCTGTCTGTCTGTCTGTCTGTCTGTCTGTCTGTCTGTCTGTCTGTCTGTCTGTCTGTCTGTCTGTCTGTCTGTCTACTCACTGTAGATAGATAGATAGATAGATAGATAGATAGATAGATAAATAGATAGATAGATAGATAGATAGATAGATAGATAGATAGATAGATAGATAGATAGATAGATAGATAGATAGATAGATAGATAGATAGATAGATAGATAGATAGATAGATAGATCTACCCTTGTTGTCTATCAGGGTGAAGTTCAAGTTCTCTGGCATCACAGTGAACAGGAAGTGATGTTGTCCGTTCTCTGGTTGGTCCAGATCTACGGCACTCAGCGTCTCGATGACCTGAGGTCAAAGGTCAAACCAGGACAGAGATAGTCAGTTAGTAAGGTGTTCACCTGTGTGTTTATGTGTGTGGAGGTTCACACCTATATTACCTAAAATGTTGCACAGCATTGATACTTTGACTCTGACTTCTGATTTACGGTCTACAAGCAGCAAATACAGACTGTACCGACTGTACTCACTGTGCTGACTGTACCGACTATACAGACTGTACTCACTGTACAGACTATGTACTGACTGTACAGACTGTGTTTACTGTACCGACTGGATTCACTGTACTCATTGTACTGACTATGTACTGGCTGTACCAACTGAGGTTTACCTGTCCAGTGTCTGAGTTCTCACAAACAAACGTCTTATACTCTTTGGCAAACGTTGGAGCGTTGTCATTTACATCCGTCACAGAGACCAGAACCACAGCTCTCCCCACCTGAGACTCATCCACTACACACACACACACACACACACACACACACACACACACACACACACACACACAGAGACCTGTCAGATGCATTTAAGTTAGCTCATCTTAGCTTAGTTTAGCTCAACTTAGTTTACAAGGTTTAGCTTAATTTATCTCATGATGATGGTGTGTGTGTGTGTGTGTGTGTGTGTGTGTGTGTGACGGGGGGGGGGGGGGGGGGGGGGCGCTCTATACATGTCCTACGTCTCTCTGTGGCCACCACTGTCAGGTTGTGCAGGTTACTGGTTTCCCGGTCCAGACGGCGAGCGGTTGAGATCAAACCTGACTCACTGTCAATGTTGAAGAAATGTTCGATGTCAGAGCTTCTGTCGATTGAGTACCTGGACATAGAGAAGGCACACGTTAGACAGGACTTGAATATTAAAATGGACACATCTATTAGAGAGGACACCAGAGAGGACAGAGACCTGTCGAGCATTGACTGACCCGTACCTCACCGGGCTGCCGATGCCATCCGGGTCTCGGGCTGAAACTGATCCTACGTCTGAACCAATGGTGATGTCCTCAGGTATGATCATGTGAATGACGGAGGAGGAGAAGACCGGAGGCTCGTCCACATTCTGCACCAGGAAGCGAACTGTCGTCACGTCACTGAATGGACCCAGAGACAGGAAGCGAGTATCCACATTGCGGTTGGACACCTCAACACGTAACATGTAGCTGGACTTGGTCTCAAAGTCCAAAGTCTGGAGAGAAAAAAAGAATCTGTCTGTTTCTAAATCCATCCTTCATTCATCATTCATCGTCAGATAGATAGATAGATAGATAGATAGATAGATAGATAGATAGATAGATAGATAGATAGATAGATAGATAGATAGACAGACAGACAGAGGCTGGGTTTTGCGGTCAGATCATTGTGTTTCCATGTCACTGACTTAGTTCTAAATATTAACATTGCAGCAGATGTTCAGCAGCATATAGTTCCTCTGGGAACAAGAACAAAAAGAGCAGCCGACAGACTGGACCAGCACCACAACCAGTAACTGGAGCAGAGTGACCACAGGACCAGTTCTAGAGAATCAGTACCTGGCGCAGAGTGACCAGTCCCTCCTGAGTGTTGGGGTCTGTGAGGATCCTGAAGGCTCCAAGTCCATCTCCGTCCAGGACCCTAAAGTCCATCTCTGCATTGGGACCAATGTCCAGGTCCAGAGCTCTGATCCTGGCGACCACAGAGGAGACTGGAGACGACTCCAGAATACTGAACTGGAAACTCTCTGTTGGGATGAGGGGCACATACGTTCACACATGAATCTTCTCTCTGACAAGGAGCATGAAACTGATCCAACCAGCTGACTGTCCTGTCAGAAGTCAGGGGTCAAGGGTCAGAAGTCAGAGGTCAGAGTTAACGGGTCAGAGGGCACACTCACTGCGGGGGAAGCGTGGCGGGTTGTCGTTGACATCCATCAGCGTCACGGCAACAGACGTGGTTCCTGATAAACCTCCAACTTGACCCAACATGTCTTTGGCCTGAACCACCACCACAAACCGGTCCTGAAGCTCCCGGTCCAGGTCCAGAGCTGTCCTCACCACACCTAGAACACATGATACATGATACACATGAACATACAGGACCAGGAACATTTGTAGAACATACGCAACTCGCAGGAACATGCTTGACATGGATAATATACTGTATGTGACACACAATGACATACATGACTCCGAACAAATGTGATATCACATGTATGCACCAACTACAAACCTGAAGAATGTTGTGAAGCTAAACAAGGTGTGTATTTGTGTGAGGTTTCTCTGTTAACATGAATAATTTAGCTTAGCATTACAAGGTTTTTTATTGGTGTCTAAGTGAGCGAAGCATTACAAGGTATCTCTCTTAACATCAGTGAGTTGGAACATTTGAGATAGAAATCCAATTGAATGAAATGAATTGATTTAAACAAATATTCATATTATAATATTCATATACATAAGTTATTTTCATTTTTTCATGTAATTTTCCCAAATATATATATATAAAATTATTCTTCATATTCATGTCATGTTATATCGCAGTGTTGTATTTTTAGGTTAGAGTTTTTACCCAATAGGAATTAAACTAGCTAACCCACCAACTGTTTTTACTGACTCGCATCTTTTACTCTCGAACAGAAAATTGAACAAATCTTGAACAAATCATTTAGTTCATTTTTACAGCATGGTTTGCTTCAGCTGACAAAGTATAATACACAAAATACCACAAGCTAACCCTAACCCCAAGCAATCACAGTAAAGTGACATCCAAGAACAAGAACGGGTCTGTGCAGCCCGAGCTACCTGTTGTAAGAGAATGATCCGATGAACGTGAATGAAAAAGACCCGTTCAGTCCAAGCTGCCTGTCAGCTAACAGCTGCTAGAGTAAATGCAAAATTCATTTTGACAATTAGTCTCTCCCCACTATAGCCGCATGTAAAATGCCCAACTCACATGTTTTTGAGAGGGATGAAAAATGAAACGAGGTATCAATGGGTACAGGCAGAGGACAAGTTTTCCTGCGTTTTTAAGGTAAAGTTGAAGTTAAAATGAAGTTTCTATGTCAATGTATGGCTTTACAGTGAATGTTTGTTTGAGGTTGATTTTTTGAATTTGTTTGTTTTTCCCATTTATTTCTTATGTGATTTTTTTGCTCTTTTGGGGCATTTTTTGACCCTGCAGGGCAAAATAGTGTTTTAACTTTGAGGATCTTGGTCAAAATTTGGATTGTTATACACCAACACATCTGGGAGAGTCTTAAGAACAAAACTTATCTTTTAACTTTAACTTGTCTAGATTCTGGATTGTTTACTGACAGTCACGAATCAAAACCTTTTTGCAGTTTTGGCCCACTAGGGGCTTTTGTTGTGAAAAAGCAGTCCACACCTGCTGGGGCCAAGCCACATGTTTCGATGTATCATTTGTGTGTGTGTGATGAAGCATTTTCGAGATATGGATGACTGAAATTTTGCTATAAGATTAAGGAAGATGATGATGATGATGCAGAAGAATAAACACGCAGAAAAATAATGGATCATTAATTATGACTTCATGAATAAATGTTGGGTGTCACGTAACAAATGAATGAATGTCAGATATCAGACATCACTCATTTCCTTAATCGTCTCTCAGCCCACAGCCCCGTAGCGTAGCTACAGCTGTCACGTGACATAAGAACCAGGACCTGAGGACCGACACATGGTTGAGCAAGTCGGGAACGAATCTTCTCTGTTTCCAGTCCTGCTGACTGAGCTTATGCAGCTGCCTGCCATGTGGCGAGAGAAGGAACTGCATAAAAATGAACAAATCGCTCACTGAGAGGACTCAGATCACAAGTTGGGGACACTAATATGGAAGTATTTCTGTGCCATCGGAATTTTAATTTAAATTTTTAACTGAATTTTTTGAGCATCAAAATCAGACTTTGAATTTTAAAAAACATTGATAAAAAACATTGATTGCTTTTCCCTGGATTTTTTTGCACTAAATTGTTATTTTAGATTTTCTGACACTGAATTTTTTGGAGATGTTGATTTTTTTTCCTTCCAGTCAAGTAACTATGAGCAGAAAACCCCAGGCTGCAAAATGTTCAGCTGGGAATTCCTTTAGTTTGCAACACCTTGCTTCAGTGTTTGGAGCTACACTGGATTTTCTAACTTAAACTGTTTAACCAAGGCAGTAATGAAACACCAAGGCACATCTGGACCCTGGGAGGCTATGGTGCTTCTAGAAACTGTTGGGAACAGCTCAACAAACAGCTGCTGCAAGGAGGGTTTGTACGTTGGACAGTACCACGTATAGTGATGACTTTTAATCGCTGATGCGGCTTTACTGCTTTTGAAATGCTCCCGTGTTGTACAGGATGGAGGTGGGTGATGCAACACCCAGTGGTGCCTTAGTGTGTTTCTGTATATCATTTCTCCAGCCAGGGCGTCATAAATTATGGTATTATGAGGGGTATTTATTCAGGTCGGACTAAGCAGGACATCACTGAAGGCCTAGGTGAGAACTGCACGCCCTGCCACTGCTGTGTGACCTGTTCAGAGCTGGTGAAGTTAACAACTCAAATGATTTAGAGCAGAAGAGGCCGAAGCTGCATATAATCTAATAATCC